>JAKSZP010000021.1:0-360005 GCA_022478985.1 Massospora cicadina
ATGGATTCCAGGGATTAAGGCCCCTTCAAGCAATTGATTAATAATATTTTGTAAAGCCTTAGGCAGTATTTGAAAGTCCGAGGTAAAACTTAAGTTAGAATCATAAAATTCCAACTTGGCCCGAAATTCCAACATAGAGGGTAATCTTGGGATTTGGGCTACAGTTGAACAGACCCATCATAAAATGCTGCCTTGCTCTTGGTCTTGAGCTTCTTCAGGCATAAAATGAGAGTCCATAGTAGTGATAGACAATGTCACTGGTGCGTAACTCAGAGTTCCCCTGTAATGAGCACCAGTCTGGAAGTTTTGAATTACACTTCCAAGGGGGCAGGTTAATCTTGAATTTACACTGGGCGGATTCTCCAAAAATAAGCGATGATTTAAAGTAGAAATACAGGTTATAATTTGACCTAAGTTTTATCTTCGAAAAGAGGGAATATTTGTAGGTTTTTTTACAGTTCATAATCTATCAGAGTGAATTAATCTCTGCGCGATCAAATCTTCAATCAATTGATCAGGATTAGATTGATCGTTAACTTTGATAGATTGTGATATATTGCTCGCTCCTTCAAATGATGTTGGGGGAATTGATGAAGTGGATTTTTTGGAGATATGAGAATTTGGTGAAATCCTGACAGTAGGCCTTGCCTCTATTCAACTGACTGTCACTCTGACCTGTAACTTATCCTTCCCAAATGCATCCAAGGATATGTGTACATGTTTGATCCCTCTAAGGCTCAACCACTCCCTGAGTACACAAGTTTGACTTTGAGTTATATTGACCATTGATCTCGTCAAGATATCCTCCCCAATTATCCCTTGAACTTTTGAGTGAGGCAGCCTTGGACGTTTAAATTAATTACATGCTCCCCAAAAACAAATTTTGGAAATAATCTTCGCCAGTGTGCTCCCCCCTCCCATTTTTAAAGTAGTCTGCCGGTTCCCTCTGCCCCTGTATTGATTATAGCAATCTGAACAATGTGACAGTACATGCCCCCATCCGCTCCCCCTGGAGAAAAAGATCGCCCACTACATGGAGAAAGTTATGATGTTTGAAAATTTTGATTGCCTTAAAGCCTATAACAGATTTGTATCAAAGAAGGCCAGGAGTGGTTAACAGTACATCATACTTGAAAAAGTCATCTACCAGTTCAGGGCCATGACTTTTAATTTAAAGGAAGCCTCCGCCTGCTTTCAAAGGTTTGATGATGCTGTCTTGAGAGACCTTATGGGAACCTGAGCGATAGCATACATGGATGACATACTAGTTTTCTACCTGAATTCAGAATTTCACGCTCGCCACCTTGTATCTGTCATGGAGCGTCTTGCACTGGAAACCTTTACTATCAAAGCTAGCAAGTTCGAGTTCTTTAAGCCCAAGATTGAGCTCTTAAGAAACATTATCTTCTCTCACGACCACATGATTGCCCCAGATAAGGAAGCAGCCATCAGCAATTGGGCTACACCTTATCTCTCACAGAGTACGCAGATTACTTAGGATTGTAATTTCCTCAATAAGTTAACCCCCCAACTCTCAGAAGTTGCCTCCCCTCTCTACAGCACACCTTAAATATAGATTTCAGTAGTACCACTGAATGCAATGCCACGTTCCACGCCATTAAGTCCATACTTTTGTCCATATCAGTGCTAGCTCATCCAGACCTCAGCCGCCTCTTTATTGTCGCCACACAAGTTTCCAACTTTGCAGTAGGAGCAGCTTTGTTGCAGTAAGGGGAGTTTCAGGATTTCTGGCCGCATAGGTTGCTCGCATGGTGCTGGCTCTGAATCCTAACAAAAGGGGCAGGTGAAAGATGCGTAGTTCATCGCTCTACCCAAGAAATAGAGAGCCAAAGTTCCCCCTAAGTTCACCAACATCAACCCTTGTTGGAGAAGGAATTTATAATAACAAACATTAAATTAGATGTAATAGGTAAAAGGTATTTTCTAAAATAAAGACTTAAGTATTTATAATAATATTAAGGTTAAAAGTGAGGGATAGAGCTCAGGAAAGGCAGATGGTGGGAGCTAGTTGATAGAATAATAGGATAAGAAATATCTCAGTATTGGTTGCTGATAGGCTAATAATAATCATGTATAAATACTACTGCTACAGAAAAGGGTTGATTATTCTTAGCTCTTAGTCATT
Source organism: Massospora cicadina (assembly GCA_022478985.1). Lineage (NCBI taxonomy): Eukaryota > Fungi > Entomophthoromycota > Entomophthoromycetes > Entomophthorales > Entomophthoraceae > Massospora > Massospora cicadina. The sequence continues at coordinate 2,147 of JAKSZP010000021.1, forward strand.
GGTAATCATTGAACTCATATTACGATTGGAGATCATTCTTGATAGTTTAGGCTATTAAAAAGAAGTGGCGGAATCATCATTTCTCACTCGATTTTATCAGAAACCTTGGCGTGAGTCGCTGGTACATCCTTTAGTAGTTATATGATTGTTTTTGGCACCAAACTGGTATTCCGCTGTAATCCCATATTGATAATGATATAATAATTTTGCCATCCTTGGCATAAGTCGCCAGTTTCAAATCATTCCTATTGGCTAGTATTGAATATAATAAGATAGTCGTTATTGGGGTTGATCCTCAACCCTTGAAATTGGCTCAACCCAAGTATATGAGAAGCCTGATTCAGCATTCACTAGTAAATTCATATTAGTAAGTTGCGACCCCTGGAAGAGGCTTCACCCAGTAAAGGGTGAATACCCAACAGGGAGGATGGAGTGGAACGTCCGTTTGCCTATTTTCAAAGAAGATGACCCTTGTGCAGCTCAACTATGCTATCTATGATAAGACACTCCTTGCTGTTGTTGAAGTGGTCCAGAACTGGCGCCACATTTGCATGGTTCTAAGTGGACTTTAACTGTCTACACTGACCATAAGGCGAAGATGTACTATCACGCCCACCAGAAGCTGACCCTCACCAGTCCCAGTAGTTGATAAATTCTGTCAGTGTTCAAGTTTTAAAAACCATTTTTAGTGCCCAGAACCTATTAACAGACGCTCTATCACGGAACCCTTCCTTTGCCCCTGGCCCCAGTACTAATTGATGCCCACAATACTCAGGTGTTGATTAAGCCAGAACAGTTGGAGGTGATCCCACTTGCCACCCCCACACTTTGCTCATGATGGAACCGTTGAAAGGTTATAATGACACCCTTGCCCACTTTAGGCTGTCCCAACCCCTGTCAGCTGACTACGACAAGATCAAGCATGGCTGCCAGAGGAATGGCAAACCCCTAGGCAAAGGTTACCAGTTGCTAAATGGGGTCATCCTCCATCAAAGCAAAAGGTGAGTACCACATGGACCCTGATAGAGGAGGCGATTTGTGAGGCTCATGGCCCTCCAACTGCTGGCCACCCTGGCAAGAACAAGGAGCTTAAGTTGTTCCGCCACTTTTGCAGTTGTAAGGTATCCCATTGATGTCGCAAAGTTCACAAAGTCCTGTTTGACATGCAACTGGTTAAAATATAGTCATCTGAAGGTTGTGGGACTTCTTGTTTCCCTCCAAGCTGCGCAGGGCTCTTAGATCTTGGTGTCCATTGATCTTATCATTAAACTCCCCTTGTCCCAGAGCTATAACTCATTAATGATTGTGTTGCACCACTTTACCAATATTTCCCATTTCATCACTTGCATTACCAGAATTACTTCTTTCCAGAAGGCCCGTCTCTTTGTTGACACATCTTTTGCCTACATTACCTCCTAAAGGAGATTATTATTAATTGTAGCCCACAATTCACTTCCCGGTTCTGGGAAGCCTTGATGTTTATTTTTAAAAAAATCCTCTCTAAAGCTCTATCGCATTCTACCCTCAGTCAGATGGACAGATAGAGAGGTGATCTAAGGTTTGACAATTCCTGAGAAGTTTTCTCAACTCTGAGCAGAACAATTGGGCTTCTCACCTTCCTCTGGGGCAATTTGCCTATAAACCTTACCCACACCTATATAGGCACATTTCCCTTATTTGAAAACTATGGTACAATCCCAGCTTTAAATTGAGTCCATTGATTGAGTCCAAAGTAGTTTCTGCCAATGAGCGCACTAAAGAGCTAAAATACATATACCAGGAAGTGAAGTACCAACTTATTGACGCTGTGAGGATCTACAAAGCATATGCTGTCTGCAAGTGCCGCGAAGGTCCTGAGTACAACCCTGGAGACTTGGTCGTGGTCAATGTCAAGAACCTCCACCTAGAGTAGCCCAGCCACAAGTTAGGCCCCAAGCGTGTTGGACCCTTCAAGATCATCAATAAGGTTGGCCCAGCAGCTTACTAAGTTTATCTACCTCCTTCTATAAGTGTTCAACACCCTCCATGAGTTCCTCTTGACCCCCTTTGAGGGTCTCATGCCATCCCACCCTGAGCCTGTAATAGTAGATTTAGAGCCCCAATATGATATCAAAGCTGTTCTTACTTTCTGTCTCTACTGATGTATCCTCCAGTATTTGGTCCCCTTGAATGCTATAACGAGACTGAGAGCAGCTGAGTATCCCATAGACTGTTCTAATGCTCAATAACTAATCTGTGATTTCCATGCTAGGTTCCCTATTGCTGTAGGCCCTGACACCCAAGCCTCCTTGGCTGCCATGAAGCTGCCAACCCTCCACAAGAACTTTGCTTTGGCTAATGTCCCTCAGGTAGTAAAGAACTCCATCCAATATTGGAGGGTGATGTCACATTTAGTGACATTTTTCCTGGTGTAGAACGCCCCCAAAGCTAAGCACAATAAGCCCAGGAGTTAAGGCCAGAACCCTTGAGGGTCACCAATGACCTCTCTAAGATCATTGACTGAAAATGGGTTCTGGCTTTGCAGCTAAGGCAGATGGAGATAATGCATTTGAGGCAAAAATCATGCAAAAATTAGCAAAAATCTTAAAATAAACTGGCACAAGGTTACAGAATTTGGCTGAACTCACAAAGGCTTGATTTTGCTAATAAAAATATTTTTTGGCTCAGATCAGGTTTTGTTAATTACTTTATAAACTTTTCAAACCCTTCCTTAAAATTTCATGCCCAAAATTAGAAAGGCTTTGCTTTTCTCAGCTAAAAAGCTATATTTTAATAAAGTTTAGGGGATATTTTCTAAAGTTTTCTCATACTTTATGTTCATTTTTATTATGAAATTACTGTTTAAAACCTTCACAATGGCTAGATTCTGTTTTCCACTATGGTCTTACCCTGTAAGGCACCAGCTTGGAGGTTTCTTTCATTATGATATGGACAGATTACCTTGAAATATAATCCAGTTAGGTTTGTGGTCACTGGTACTCTCACCATGAGAACTTGTGCAAGGTGAGCAAGAAGATAGTAGCGTCCTAAATGATTTTTGAAATGATTGAGAATCATGTATAGTGCTATATACCCTAGAAGGAAAAGCAGTTCATAATGGTATATGATAGGTGAAATGTTTGCTGGCATAATGAGATGTTCTTTTTGCAAGTTATTCATTAAGAAGTAATAAAAGATTCTGGTTTATTGGTGTAAAATGGGACTAGGCAGTTTGCATCACAATATTTACCAGTACACTTCATAGGAAGAAAAGTATTAAAAGTAATAGTTTTCAAATATTCATAACTAAGATAAAAGAAAATTAAGATCAACATTGTATAAATTTTTATGTTAGCTTATGATTACTCTTATCTAGATTAATTTATTTATACTATAATAATTGGAGGTAGATTACCTCAATTGATTAGGGTTAAGGTGTTAAATTGATGCATTGAGGGTACTGCACAATACATTACAGTTTTAGAGTCTACATGGCCCCTAAAGTGCATAGGAAGTCATTCAATGCGACTGAAATTAAGAAAATTCTTATTCAGCGGATGACAGTGTAATTTAATCAAATTGAATTGAGATGGACAAATGTCTTATTCTGAATCAAACCAAGGTAAGTGAATGAAACAATTAATTTAAATTGAATTGAATCGAACTTTTATATCTAAAAAATTAGGTCAATGAACACAGTCCATAAGAACTTAGAAATTGTTCAGACACCCAGTCCTGACACTAGCTCCCTACTCAAAGATCTACAACATAAAGTAATAAAACTTTTTTCTGAATTTTTTTAAATTCTCTCTTGGCACCCAAGCATCTCTTCTATAGGATTTCCCTTCTATTTGATCAGAAAACGTCTTTTCCCTCTGATAATCCTATCTTTAAGGATTTCTTCCACATTATATACTTCTACATGATATAGAATGATTGTTAAGAGTATTTGCTCTTTTTGTTGATGGAAAAAATGTAAGCAGTTTCTGATGGGTCAAAAGTGATATATGCAAATTGTTGTGTGCTGTTGACCAGAAGGAAATTGAATCTGATAGGTAGTATCAGATATTTTTTAGAGCCTTCAAAGGCCTAATCTTTATTTAACCCAGATTACTTGATGGCCACACCTTTCTAAGATTCGTAGTGTCTAAGAATACATATGATACTTCTTTCTAAGTCTGGAGAATTCCTATGTTTCTTATTGGCTTGCATCCTACAACTTTGTATTGCTTTGGCTATATTATCCTTGAGTTCCAGTTGAAGAACTCCTATTTTCTTTATATATTCATGAGCTTCTGATACTGTGCTATCTTAAGTGGAACTTGGTATCATCTGTGTTTCATACCCATGATTTGCCAAGAAAGGAGTCATCTTAGTTAATGCATGGTATGAGCTGTTATAGCTAAATTGGGCTCTTGGAAGAAATCTTGACCAGTTGTCTTGTCTAGAATTTACATAGGAACGAAGATAATGCTATAAACCTGATTAACTTTCTCTGTTTGTCGATCTGTCTGTATATGTAAGGCATAAGATAGCTTTAGTTTGATGTACAGCAGATCATCAAAACCACTACAAAACTTAGATGTAAATTGGGACCCTCTGTCAGATATGGTATCTGAAGGACAGCCATGGTGAGGATAGATGTGTTTAATTAATAGATTAGCTGTCTCCACAGCTTAATGTACCCCAGAACATGGGAAAAACTCACCAGCTTTAGTCAATATATCCACTACCATCCATAATGAAGAATATATCACTGATAGGTAGGTCAGTTATCAAATCTATAGATATGATTCTCCATGGACCGGTAGGAATTGGCAAAGGTTCAAGTTTTCCAAATGGTTTCTGTTTAGATACTTTGTTTCTTGAACATTATTATAAGGCTAAACATAGTCTTTCATATCCTAAGACAATATTGGCTATCAATAATCAGATTTAATACGTTTGATTGTTTTTTGGACCCTCATGACCTGCAGAAAGAATGTCATGGAAGCTTTTAATTACTTCCAATTAGTATTGTATACCTGGAAACCATAATGCACGTTGCAGATATATTGCTTGGTCCTTGATCACCAGTGCATGAAGGAGTCCAGGAAGTTAGTCACCTTTTAGAAATTCTTGGTACCTAGGGTCCTCCCTTTGTTCTTACTTTACTTTGGTTTTCCAAGTAAGTCTCTGCCTGTTGCATGGCTAAGAACGAAAACAAATATCTATCTTTTCAATCATAGGTCTAGTATTAGACTCCAAATATGCATCATCATTTTCACCATGGTCATCTCTTCTGCTAAGTACATCTGGAACAGTATTATATCTCCCTGGCTTGAAGTCAACGTAGAAATCATATTTGGCTAAGTCTAAAGCCCATAGTGCATGTCGCTTACTGATCTTATGCTTTCTTTGAATAATAGAAGGTTTTATAATCCGTTCTGATAATCACAGGGTGTTTACTACCTTCTAGGTATTGTCTCCAGTGTTTCATAGCCTTATAAATGGCTAAGATTCTATATCATCGTTCTTGTAGTTCATTTCTGCATCCAACACTGTTTGTAAAAGAAGGTCACAGGATGAGTTTTCTTATCTTCCTCCTCCTGAAGCGGAACTGCGCCATAGGCGAAGTCTAGTGCATCTTTATCAAGAAAAAATTGTTTGGATCTGGTATGATAAGAACTGGAGCTGCAGTGAAGGCTTCCTTTAAGCCTTCAAAAGACTCCTGAACCTTTTTCGTCCATATGTAAGGTACTGAGTCTGAAGTAAGGTCTGTCAAGGGAAGAGTGATTTCTGAAAATCCTTTGAATAAAATTTCTGCAGAAGTTTTTGATCCCAAGGGAGGCGCGCAACTAAGTTCTTGTTATAGGGCGAGGCCAATCTGTGACTGCTGATACCTTGCTAGGTGAAATAACAAAACCCCAATCTTTGATATCACACAAGGAAGTCAATTTCTTTGCCTAAAAACTCACAATTTCTAACTTGGCATAAAATTTTACTTCCTGAGTCTCTGGAGCACTGCCTCTACATGTTCTACATGGCTCCCCATATCCTTAGAGTATATAAGAATATCATCCAGTTAGACTATAACAATTTATTAATATGAGGAACAATAATTTTTCATCAAGGCATGAAAGGCTGCTGGGGCATTACATAGCCTAAAAGGCATCATCAATATTTGTAAAATCCAAAGGGTCCTAACAGCTGTCTTCCATTCATATCCTTCTGCAATTCTGACTTGATTGTATGCATTCCTTAAATATAATTGGGTGAATATATAAGTCCTTGTTAAGCTATCAGTTAATTGTTCTGCTGAAGGGTCTGGATATCTATTTTCGCTGTACTTGAATTTAGACTATAGTAATACACACAAGGTCTCAGTCCTCCATCTCATTTCTTGACAAAAATAAATAAAAGAACACGGTGAGTTTGACTGTCTCATGAATCCATTGTCTAAATTTTCTTTGAGATATTGTTTCAATAATAGTCTTTGTTAATTAATCATAGGAAAAACTTTCCCCAGCTAGGTATTTTCCCTGAAATAATCACTTTCTTAATTCACAATCTCAGCATGGTGGCAGACTCTTAAAAGTCTCTTTTTCACTAGTGGGCCCAATCTAAAAAGGGGGAACACCCACGCATTTTTATTTGCAATTAAAACAAACAAAGGGATTATCATAATGAAAAAAATAACAATATATCACCTTGGATAATATCCTAGGAAGCCATATCAGAAGGTAAAAAGGCTTTAGGGAAATTTCTATATGGCGCCCGCTTCAGTTGGTGGACCATATGGACAAAATGGGGGGTTGGCGCATTAGCAGTATGGAGCATAAGGAGCTATAGGTGGGGGTTTTCTTCATTAATAAGACCAATGGTATCCATCACCTCACCGTATTGAGCAAGTTAATGCTCAGCAAAAGTGACTAAAGCAGGCACACAAGTGAACTACTTGATGTGCTGGTGGGTTTGCGGATATTTAATATTGAACATCAAAGTTTTTACCATGCCAATGAATGCACAGCTTGCACCAAAAGCAAAACTCTTTGATTTCATATTTTACATTTTTGTCAAACTCATGAGGTAAATTAAGGGTATTAACCCTCAACAAGGAGCTACATTGCCCCATTAAGATATTGATGGAGGAGAGCGTTGTCAGGGGCAGAAGCTTCTTTCACTGACATTTTATTTATATTTTTATATACAGGATAGCCATTTTAGGGCAAAAATGGTGTAGATGTGAATTGGAAGGTTCAACAAAAATTCCTCCAGTCGCAATTGGGCTTATATAATAAGCCCAATCTGCATCATCAATCCATTCAAGTGCTTCAAAAGGATTTAAATTGGCTATTGCTGGCCCAGCCACTAGAATTTGAGGGCTTGAGAAACTGATTGGCTGTGCTTTCAACCATGGCAGCTCATCTGAGACAGGTTTAGTCATCAGTTCATGGTTAGGTAAGTTTAAAGTTCTCTGATTGGCTGTCGCCATAGAATTATATCTGCTGGATTTTGCCAATATCAGGGGTAATAGAACTGTCCCCACTTGAAAAATTTGGGCGCAGCGGCACCTGGGCTGACTCTGGAGGAGCAATCAGTAGAAGCAGCTGAAGTGAAAACTGCTGGGCATTTGCACTTCGAATGATCAAGTTTGAAGCACACAGGCAGATGGTGCAGCCATTTTTAACATGCGCCCAAAACGGATGATCATGGGCAGACCTGATTGTGGTGCGGGGGGGGGGGGGGGGAATCATGAGGTGGGTTTCATGGAATGGGCAGATTGTTGAAAAGGCGTGAGGCCTGCCAAACGATCTGCCCCATTGGTGACCGCAAATTGAAGCATGGGGTCTGCGCTGTAAATGGCCAATACCTCCATTTTTGTCGCAGAGGTGTTCTGGAGAAATATGAGAGGGCAACCTGTCAAATTGAACCAAAAGAGTGGCGTCAGCTGGAGTCACATGAAAAAGATGAGGTTCGAAATAACAATAAAATTGATTGGTAACTTTGCTGCTACCAATGTCTGGGCCTCAGACCTGAAGCCCAGGTAAAAATAGCTCTTGAAATGGCGAAAATCGATAAATCCAGAGGTTTTAAAAACTGATGTGGCCATCTCAATGATGGCTGCGCTCACGTATGGGAAAAGATTCCCATACTTGACCTGAAAAGCAATTTCAGGTTGCTACAAGGGAGCACCAAAGGGCTCCAGAACACCGCCTGTGAGCTTGCAAGATGGTGGACTAAGTCCTGAGGTGGGACATAACGCCTTATGTCGTTGGGAGGGCTAGCAGAGCCAGCCTGGGTGTGCTTTGGCGGTGGCTAAAGAACTCCAGAAGGCGGCGCACCACCACCCCACACCAGGGCAGCAGGCATCAATTGTACCATTATTTTTATTGGGCTCAAATCTAGCAGCTGTTTTTTGTAAAATTAAAAACTGAAGATCTGGCTTTGACTAATTATCAAAGAAAAAGAATGGTAGAATTTTACAAGTCTCTTCACTTAATATATCTTGGTAGCCTTGTAGCTCCTTGGGTAAATTGTTTTTTCCTGATTATTTTCATGTGGCTCAATGAAGATTAGCCAAGGGTGTCTAATTAACTCAAGATCTGTCTGTAACTTTACTGAACTTGAAACTTCTCCCTGGGTGAAGTTGGCTGTTAGATTATCCCAGTTGATATTACAACGGGTTCCTACCACCATGGAAATTAAGTAAATGGGAAGGTTATTTTGTACACTACTTAAAGTTTTCTGACTGAATTTTCATCTTCCAATGTTGACTTTGAAGGGATAGTCTGCTACTTGAACATCCAACACTGTCTCGTCAGCCAATTTGGCCTTCTCCTTATGAGAGGAGACCCCTCTTAATGCATTAAATATGCTGTAGTCCATAAAAGGCTATGGCTCCAGTGTCCAGTAAGGCCCAGGTTGTAATTTCTTGGCCTTTATTGAACAAGTATATATGAATGATAGCGTAAAGTTGAGATGAAGCCTTATTATCACTACTAATACTTTCTAATCTTGTAGTTTTTTTCCCGCTAGTCAAATTGTTAGGTATTTGATGAATATTTAGAGCATTCAACGACTAGATGACCTCTGTCTCCACAGTATAGATAACTTCCCTCCTGCATGCATCGTTTATTTTCCTCAAGTGTAAGTTTTAATCCTCATCCTTTTTTGGGAATATTTCAAGAAAAAGGGTACTAGTTTTGATGTAATCCCACTGTGGACTTCTTGGCTTAATTTCCTGCTCTGTCATAGAGTTGCAAATTCTAGGATAACTGTTTAGACTAACACCCCCATAAGCATAATTCTTGTACTAGGGTATTATAAATTTCTGGTAACTGATGATGGACCAGGAATTTCTTATATTGCGGGGCCAATTTCTCTTATATCAGGAAACATGCTTCTGTGTCATCCAGGTTTAGTCGCTTCTTTAGACTGGTAAATTTGTCACAATAGGGCTTTGCCTTGTTAGAGACTTGCTGTTGTTCATATATCTATTGACGCTTTTCTGTATGTTGGTCATTGGACTGACTTGATAATTTAGTTCCTGGCAAAGACTTGGGTATTTATGTCACAAATCAGAGTCCTTCAAATACACCTTGTAAAACTACTGGCAGGGTTTTCCAATTATCTGCTTATCCACATGATTGACTTTCTTTACACTTTCTGCAAACTTCCTTGTTTTAGCTTCAATTATAGAATCTTCAGATGATAAAATTACCAGAAGGTCTTGATGCTCATTAATAGTGGGTTGCATTGCTGACACCTGGTTCATTACTACTATGTTAACCTGGCAGGAATGATTGGGTTCACTATAAGTTGGGGATAACGTTCCTAAGTAGCTATTCTTAATATAAGGTAGATTATGAGGCCTGTAAGACAAAGCCCCAATCAAGATGGTAACAATTAATTATATACTAATAGGGGTGCCCACTGAACCTCCTAAATTGTCCTGAATGAACTATCAAGTATGGAAGCTAGCATATTGTAAGGCACTAGATTAGAGGTGACTTTCATAATGATATGTACTGTAAAAGCCTCCAAACTAAATCCAGTTAGGTTTGTGGTAACTGGCACTCCCATCATGAGAACATGTTCAAGGTGTCAAGATTTTGATATGACTGGATGATAAACCCCAAATAACCACGGAAGATTGGCTTAAATCCGCGACTCTGATTTACTAGTGTGTGAATATTTGAGCGCTTTGGGATAAGGTAATATATTTTTAGTACTAGATGGTCCCAACCCAAGGGGGGGATTCATCGATGTCAGGATAAGGTAATATTAAGTCAAACGGATAGTATTAGATCACCTTCAATTTGGGTGATAAGGCTATGTCAACATATAATGAATAATTAGTAGATTGTCTCAAACTAAGGCGATATTGAATTTAAGAATAATAGACTCTGCTGTAGCCAATGGGAATATGGCGGAACTATATAGTCTATGTAAAGGGGTCGGTATCAACCAAAGTTAATGATATATAATTGAGATGAGAAGATTGGAAGGGTATGATTGTTAGCAGAAAGTAGAGAGAGGAGCAGAAGGAATATACTATTATTATTAAGTCAAATAAAGAAGTATTTCTGAAGCAATCGTTTCATATATTATTATTATATATTAAGTTCGTTTCAAGGACTGGCAATTACAAATCATCCGTCCATTGCTCAGTGGTGTGAGCCCTGTGCAACTCTTCCGGCATATATCAAGTATATCACTCAGAATTATAACATTGCTGCTCACTACAGGGGACCCATTGATTAACACCAAAAATAAAATAACAACTCTATAGTCGCCAGCCATGTTTCATCAGGCCTGCACTGTCAAGAAATCATTATGGCACACTGTGCCAACTGAATATGCGGAAATTGAACTTGCCTTAGACGCTGTGCTCAAAAAGCACGATGAGCTCCTTTAAGAGCATAATGACGTGATGAAACAGCTTGACAACATTTTCAGTCAAATGCGAGTCTTTGGACAATAAAACAGGCGGCTTTCCACTTTCCTGAATGATGCTACTAAACGACTACATTGTGCAGAATAAAAGTTGAACAGCACCTCTTACACTCAACGCCCTTGTCAGGGAGTGGACGAACTGCAAACGCCTGCATGGGAATATGTATTACAATGAGTATGAGTCAGGGTACCCAGTCTAAGAGCCTTTCCTTGGAACTTCAGGAAGCAGGAGCTATTCCGTCCATGATGGAAGCCTCAGAGATTATTTGTTCCGATGTACCAATTCCCCCAAGTAATAACTGTAGTTCCTAACAAAGGGACCAACGCTACCCCTGGAGGAGCTGACCATCCGTGTGCCACTAGCACTTCTGAGCCAGCTCCTCATCGAAATACTGCTTATGGGCCTTGACATATTCCTCAGTATGTTCCAAAGGGTCGCAAAAATTAGCGGGAGGTGGAGGTTTGTATTGATAAGATGCCTCTGTTTAATCGTGGTGGGAAGACCATGGCTTCTTTACCAATTTAGGCTTGCAGCAGAAGGAGCCTCAGATCAGCATATAGCAAAATTGTTAATATCCGCCTTAGATGTCAGAAGTGCTGACCAAGTCACCTGCTATCTTCCAAGAAGTTCCGTTACATACCAAGAAGTATAGGATACTGTGCTGCAGTTGTTCAGAGGTACCACAAAGATGTCGCAGAGGAAAACTGAGATCTTGACCATTGGTTTCCAGCGTAATGAGATCCTCACTGCACATGCTGACCAATTTATGGCGGAAGCACATGTGTTAATTGGGCAGTGGACTTTACCTGAATCTGAGGCATGCATTGCAATGGCCTATGTGGTGAAGCTATACCGTGAGCTTTACAATGTCATGACTCCAATTTTGGAGGACAACGTACCCAGCTCAAAATTTTTCAGATTTTGCGCTGTTTACCTGCTACTTTCCCTTACTAAATACAGAGCAGAATCATACCGCCGTCATTGCCAAACCTTCTTTTTTGGGGAAATTCTCCCATCCTGTTTAGATTCCGCCTGTAACCCCTGGTCTTTACTAAAACTATGCACCTCGCCCTCAGCTGAGTTACCCCCAGCCGTTTAATTTCTGAATCAGACCAGTTCATGGTAATTGCCAACAGCCCAACTACTGACTTGGGCCTAACTACGCTGACTTCCAGCTCCCAACCTATTGACGTGTCTCTGGTTACACTAATCGCCAACAAGCAAATAATTGTCATGGCCCATTTTATGAGAACAAGGACATTGACCTTATGGGGTAAATTGTTTTGAATGCGGTCGCCCTGGCCACATTGCCTGGTGTTGCTCCAACCTTCAGGTCCACTACTTACATCAGGATCAATACTACCAGGGAAAAGTTGGAGTGGAGTAGAGACGGGACTCTCTACCTCTGATATCCTGACCCCAAATGTCCCACCTGAACCTATTGCAGTATATTCAGCTGATGATCCTAAGTATCACGATGTGTTTTTTACAGCAGCCAGTTGGAGGGGTAAACGTACTAACACGGGAACAAGCCAAGGCTTTAGTGGAAAAAGGACCTCAGGTGTCAAAGCTGGTCCCCCAAGGCCCAGTCCGCCACTGGCCCTACACCACTCACCCCCATATGTGGCCATACCAACTCCAATTGGTCCTGTCCAAATGGATGGCCTTGCCAGGCACACCGTGCTGAGGTGTGGTACACCAGCCTCTGTCGCCTTGGACCCCGGGCAGAGGTGCCCCCAAAACCTCTTTCCGCTCATGGGGTCAATGGGCTGAGGTGCGGCTAACCAGCCTCTGTCACCTCGGGCCACTCTGGCTCTGCACTAGCCAGGGCAAGACCTCCCCAAAAGGAGCATGGTGCATCCACCCCCTTTCCCTGAAGTGCCGCCATCTGCTGGCCCACAACTCACGTTGAATAAATTTAATTTAAACAAAATGAATTAGCAAAAGCGGCCTTTATTAGAAAGAGGTGAACTTGAAATTGGAATAGAATTCCAAAGTGAGGGCCCATTGGGGCTTAAACTCGCTTTGAAATACTTCCAAAAAAGGCTAGAAGAATTGTGGGTAATGAGGGGCCCAAAAGACTCCACAATTGATGGCATCCAGGCAATTTGGCGGAGAAATGGAGGGGAACCTCAGAACAAACAACCAGGCAAACAAAAATGATTTATTTAAATTTTATTCCAATATTGACCTGAGTAGGGAAATCCTACTTGGAATAATGGGATTGCAACTATCAACACACATGAATCACATAATTCCCAACCTAATGGGATTCATGTGCGATTGCAATTGTTACACTACCCTTTCCTAAAAAAGAAATACCAGCGGACTCAGAACTGAATTGGCAAGGCAGGCGTGCAGCAACCAACGACTTTTTTGACAGGGGACCTTTTTCGAGAGCAGCTTGGGGTATCAACTGAAAATCCAGAGCCCCCAGATCAAATCAACGGGTTCTCTGGAGGTCTCCTGGTGGGCACAAGAGGCCATCAACCGCCAGAAGTCTGGCCCACCCCCAAGCTCCCCATCCCCTTCGTTGGAAGGCCCCACAAACCAACAAAAAGGACCAATGGCATGTGGTGATGCTTAGGACATTGACCGCGGCCATCTTGCAGGCTGCCTAAAAGCACAGTCTGCCAAGGAAGGGTGACTTTGGAATTATGTCAAGACTGGGCTCCCAAGGCCCAGTCCGCCACCGGCCCTACACCACTCACCCCCATATGTGGCCATACCAACTTTAATTGGTCCTGTCCAAATGGACAGCCTTGCCGGGCACACCATGCCAAGGTGCGGACACCAGCCTCTGTCACCTCAGACCCCAGGCAGAGGTGCCCCCAAAACCTCTTTCCGCTCATGGGGTCAATGGGCTGAGGTGCGGCTAACCAGCCTCTGTCACCTCGGGCCACTCTGGCTCTGCACTAGCCAGGGCAAGACCTCCCCAAAAAGAGCCTGGCGCATCCACCCACTTTCCCTGAAGCGCCGCATCTGCTGGCCCACAACTCGCATTACATGAATTTAATTTAAATAAAATAAATTATCAAAAGCGGCCTTTTTTGGAAGAGGTAAACTCAAAGTTGGAAAAGAATTTCAAAGTGAGATCCCATCGGGTCTTGAACTCACTTTGAAATACTTCCAAAAAAAGCTAGAAAAATTGTGGGTAATGAGGAAGTCAAAAGCCTCCAGAATTGATGGCATCCAGGCAACTCGGTGGAGAAATGGAGGGGAACCTCAGAATGAACAACCAATCAAACAAAATGATTTATTTTTTTATTCCATTATTGCCCCAAATAGAAAACTCCTACTCAGAATAACGGAATTGCAACTATTGACACACATGAATCTATAATTTTCAACCTTATGAGATGCATGTGTGATTGTGATTATTACATCAGGATCAACTGAAGCCATACACCTGTCAAATGTTTGACAAAGCTTCTTCAGATATTCCGGACCCATCCTCAGATGCACCTTCCCTTGAAAGGTGTAAACGTCACCCTTCCTGTAGATGATATCATCAGGGAATACCCTAAAGTCAGTGAAGGGATTATGAGCTTCCTTGGAAAAAAGATTCCTTAATTGTCCACGTATTGAAGAGTCTAAATTCTTCTTATCCTGAGCGTACATATTGTGACATTTTTGTAGCAAAAAATCGATCTTTTACTATAATAGATACAGGCGCCCCAGTCAACACAGTTTCCACTGAGTTGGTGGCGAAGTTGACGTTAAAGCCTGATGTAGAACATATAATGGTGTATGGGACCACTTTGCAGAAATCATGGTCACTGAGGGAGCGTACTGAGCGCTACCTTTGCAGTTTGGGTCGATTGTCATTGTAGCTCCAGAAATAGTGTTACCAAACAGTAATAATGACTGTTAATTAATACACTTTCATATGAAACTTCAGGGCTGTTATTGATATGATGGAGGAGACCTTCAAAATCTTGGGGCAGCGGATCCCAATTTAATTTACCTCCAGCGGAGTGCCAAAGAATCTAGTGAACATGGTACATATCAACCTTACATATAGTGAAAGGGTAATTCTGGTTTACTACCATCAACTAAAGAGCAAGACCCGGGCTCTCCTCCAGAAAATATATGAATATCAAAGGCTGCCTCTCAAAGCTGCTGGACCTATATCCATCCCCTCTGGACACCAAGTAATATTTAATACTGAGTTAGAAGTGGAAGTGCCAGCTGGGCTCTATGGGGGGCATTGGGCCTTACCAGAAAATGTGGCTTAAGCCTCATGTGGCTCCAGGCAATATACTTCTGGGACATGGGAAGATCAAGGTTTTTTAGTGAATCTACAAAAAGACCCGCTGCAAATCTGCCAGCATCAAATAG
Organism: Massospora cicadina; assembly: GCA_022478985.1. NCBI lineage: Eukaryota > Fungi > Entomophthoromycota > Entomophthoromycetes > Entomophthorales > Entomophthoraceae > Massospora > Massospora cicadina. Next base: position 17,406 of record JAKSZP010000021.1, read on the forward strand.
TGGCGTATTTACACTTGACCTCAGTTGAGGAGGTCCTTCAGGTTCACAAGTTCAGGTCACTAGATAAGTTTGTTCTACCCATCAAACTGCAGCCTAGCATACTGGTGGTGGTACCATGCGAGAATATAATGAGGTTATTGGAAATAAAAAAGGATTAAGTGATAGCTTGATGCTGAAATTATAAGGAGATTTTTGCCATTGATGGCCATGATTTAGGGTGTTCTCAGGGAGTAATCCATTGGTTAGACATTGGTAATTATCCCCCCATCAGGTATTGACCGATCTACTGATCTAGGGAAGCTGAGGAAGTAGTGACCGAGGAAATTAAAAAGCAGCTGGAGCAAGGAATGCTTGAACTGTCAAAGAGTCCATGGGCTTCACCCTTTCTAATTGTCAAAAAGAATGATAGTATCAACCATGCAGTGATAGACTACTGAAAGCTCAACGGTATCACCAAGAATGACTCATACCCCTTGTAATGGATTGACGATGCCCTGGATTGGTTAGGAGTTCACTATTTCTTGGATAAGATTTGATATTGGGCTGCTGGAAAATTGAATTGCCCATAAAGGAACAGGATTAATGCGCCATTATCACGTCCAAGGGGATTTTCCAACAGAAATTTATTCCTCAAGGGCTGTGTAACATCCCAGCTACATTCCAATGGGCGATAAACACTATCCTTAACTACTTGAAGCTGTCAAACATTCTTATGTACCTCAAAAATTTAATGTCTTCTACCAGACATTTTTTGAGCACCTTACCCATTTGAAGGAGGTATTTCGCCGGATTGCCATGACTAACATTAAAATTAAGCCCTGAAAATGCCAGTTCTTTAAGGACTAACTTGAGTGCCTTGAGTTTGTGGTAGACGTTAATAGGCTAAAACCTCAACTGGCCAAGGTGGAGGCTATCCGAAAAATGACTCAGCTGAACAGTAAGTGCAACATACAGGTAATTTTTGGGGATGGTGGGTTACTACTAACGCTCCATCCCTAACTTCAGTTGTATTGGGATCCCACTATTTGAGTTGTTAGAAAGGATGTAACGTTTGAATGGACGGAACGCCATCAACACTCCTTTGACACACTTTGGATAGCGTTAATTAATGCACAGGTGCTACACTACCCACAATTTTATAATAAACTTATTGTACAGATGGATGCATCTTTCTGCCGTTAGTGTGGTTTATTCCCAACAAGATGATGAATGAGAGGAGTATTTGGTTGCATACTGAAGTTGTAGCTTGAACTGTCACAAACACAAGTACACTTAATTAAGTGGGTGTGTTTAACGGTGATCTATGCATATAAGCAATTAAGGGTATATTTGCATGGGGTAAAGTTCAAAGTCATAACTTATCATGCATTGTTACGCTGGTTGCATAATTTCAGGGAGCCTGAGGGGCGTCTAGCCCAATGGGCATTTAAGCTTCAGGCTAACAACTTTGAATTCCTCCACTGACCCGCAGCAAAACACATAAATGCAGATTTTTTATCAGGATTGCCAACCATCGCTGTTATGGAGGATCTCAGTGATGTAATCTACAACAAAATTCTTGGCAGCAGATCAACGATGAACTGCCACAAGTTATAAAGGCATTAGATATGATGTGATCCAATACCATCCAGTAGAACGGGGAGTTGTAAAAACAGATTGGAGATTCTATGGTGAACTTCCCACGACCCTCAGCACAGCCTAGCATTATTATAAGTGCACACAAAGCAGTTGGACATGGTAGAGTACGCAATTGTTTGAATTGTTGCGCCCCAGTACTATTGGGAAAGCATGAAATTCAATGTGCTTAAAATAGTTTCCTGCTGTCACCAGTGTACAATGGAAAAGCCGTTCTTCCAGAAGATCACGTACCAGTTAGTGAAACTGCATTTTTCTTGGCATATGGTTTCTATTGATGTCGCGGGATCCCTGCCAATGGAAGCTAACCAGTCCAATTGCATTTTAGTGGCATTCGACCACTTGACCAGTTGTGTTGAAGCATGGCCAATACAGGATTTGGGGGCGTTCACAGTGGTCAATTTCATAATGGAATGTATCATCTAGTGACATGGATGCCCTCAGTTCATCCTTACCACTAATTGATCTAACATCACCTCCCACATCCTTCCAAATCTGAATGAGCTTATGGCCATCCTCAGGGTTCTAGTGACCCTGCACCATCAGAATCCAACGGTATGGTTGAACGGGTCAATGTAACACTGGTTAACCTACTCTGGGATCTGGTAATGGATAGACCCTCTGATAGGATTATCCTCCTTTCCACCGCCGTCTTCACCTACAACATCAAGTACCATTATGAAACAGGAAAAGTTCTTTTTCAGTTACTATATGGATGGCACCCAGCTCTACCTGCACTAATTAATGCCTGTGTGGAAGATACTAGCGAAATGGATCCTCAACGCTACTTAACTGACCAAATGAATATGCTGATCAAGCTGCAACATGAAGTTTACTCTTTCATCTTATCCAAGAAGATAAAGAATCAGGCCACTGATTAGAAACGGCTTAGCAGGCTAGGTCAGTTCAAAGATGAAGAGCTGGCTCTATTCCATGACCAGTATAAGTTTAGTTGGAAGCACAAATTGGCCATAATCTGGATTGGTCCATTTAATATTATTGAAAACAGGCATTGATGCCTATACTATAAAGGACCCTGTGAGCAGTCAGTTTATTAACTGAGTGCATGCAAAGTTCCTCTAGGCGAATAAACAATAGGAGACTTTATTTTCTAGTCAAGGGGGTAATGTCAATATTCTGATATGACTGGATAATAAGCCCTAAATAGCCACGTCGGATTGGTCAAATCTGCTGACCCTGATTTACTATTTTGTGTTATGCAAACGCCTTGATTATGCAATATTATATTAGAACAAATAGTTATTGGGTTGCCTTCAATTAGGGTAATAAGGCAATATTGACATATGATGAACATTCAGTAGATCACCTTGAACTAAGGCAATAGTGAATTTAAGATAGTGGATAATGCCAGAGCCAATAAGAATATCGTGGAATTAAATAATTTAAGCAAAGGGGTCAGCATATACCAAAGTCAATGATATATAAGCAAGATGAGAAGATTGGAAGGTAAGGATTATTAGTGTAAGTAGAGAGTGGAGCAGGAAGAATTGGCTATTATTAAGTCAAATAAAGTGATGTCACTGAAGCAATGGCTTCATGTATAAATATACGCTATTATGTTTGTTTAAGGACTGGCGATTGTCAGACAATTGACATCTTGACTTCTGAAGTTGAAATTTTTGGGCAATAATCGTCCAAATTTAAAAAAATACTGTTAGATAATTTTAAGTCCAATATTGTTTTATTTATTTGAGGATGGCCGACCAGGGGACTGACACATCCAATATGTAGGGAAAGGAAAGTAAAGAGGGGGAGCACACTAAGCATTGGAACCTGAACGATAAGAGATGGTACACTTGGGTATGGCTAGTAGCCACGGGTGGTGGGTGACTATGACCTCAAGTGACTTGACAGCTCAAGGGCTAGTAGGGTGTACCGCCTATAAAGATTGTGAGGTTTTCAGTGTCACATCAAAGGAACCAGATTGGTAGCCAGTTACCCATATGTTTCTTCCATTTGTGTTTTAGTGATCCAAATATCCAGGCTTGGAAGTGGTTGGCCAAATGGCTGTGAAACCTGAAGATAGCTTGGTTGATGTTGTGGAAGGTCCCGTTGAAAGCATCAAGAGTAATCGTGTGAATGGACCATATTGCAATACTCACAATTAAAACCCTTAGCATCTGGGGGATAGGTGAGATTGTGTTGAGTGCCAGGATATCGCGGGATAGTCGGAACTCAGCTGATGGTGATTGCTGGAATAAGTACATCACATTGGCCCAGATGAGCTTGGACGGCGGGCACTCTTCCAGGCGGTGAGCTACCGCGTTGGGTCTGCTGCAGATGGCGCATGATTGGTACATTGAAAAGGTGTAGTCAGCTGTCCTAAATGTATGGCGCATGTAGCGCCACACTGTGGAGCTCACTTGTGGGGATAAGAGGGGACAAGTGATGAGGTCCCACACCTTCCTTTGTGTGCGCAAGTCATATTGGACGTCTTGGTAATATAGATAGTCAATCCGGGTTAAAGGAAAGGATGGTAGTGGGGCAGGTGCGTTAGTCACAGTTTGTCCTCTTGGAGTCACATATACTCTACTGGAGGGTTAGTATCTTCGGATTGTTGTGCATAGGAGAAACTCCAATCCCCTTGTCTTAGGGTGTACAGAACGCGTTTGAAGTAGCGGTTGGTGTTGTGCAGTCCTGTGGCTGTTGGATGTGTTGTTAGGTACTTCATAAGTGTTGTAGAGTTGGATGGGCACCTCAGATGTAGTGCCCTTGCAAAGTTAGTTTGGGCTGCCTTGGCCCAGTGGGGGGATGGTGGGTTGGATGATGTTGTCAGAGCTATCCATGAGCCAAAGATTTGCGTTGCTCATTCCGTGAAGTTGAGCAGCCCCATCCCGCCTTTCTTCCGTGGGCCATACATGGTCTCCAGCCTTACTGGTGCGCGGTATCCAGACCACAGCCAGTTCTGCAGGAGCTTGTAGACTGCGTTGGTAAAGCTGGCGGAGAAATAAACTGCATTAGCAGCAAACCATAACTTTGACAAGATCAGGGAGTTGGCTAACACAACCCTTCCAGCTGAACTATCTTTACTCCTCCGCATGCTTGTCATTATTTTTGTGATGTTGTCTAATATTTTGGTTTCAATGGTGTCAAGTGCATATCCATTAGCCTCGAGCCATATTCCCAGATGATGGACTGGGTTGGTGGCGGGATGGGGTGCTAAGGGTAAGCACAGTGGTTTTATTGGCATAGGTCTTTGTCTTGTGGTAGGATGTGCGGTGGGTTGGTTTGGTCTGTGGTGGGAGGGTGAAACTAATTTGAACTTAATTTACCCATTACAATTACCTCTGTTTTCTGTTTGTTCAGCTTGGCGTTACTCACTGACTCATACTGGTGAATAATGCGCTCAGTTGCTCTGGCATCCCTATTTCCTGAGATGCCAACTACGCAGTCATCAACAAAGGCGAGCATTTTGGCTGGTAGTTGTCCCTCCAACCTGATTCCAGAGAGCTTTGAGCTTAATATGCGGAGGAGAGGGTCAAGGCTAAAATTATATAGTAGGGGGCTAAGCGGGTCGCCTTGTTCGAGGCCCCTTTGTGGGGTGATGGTGTCGATTAGGAAACCTGGGCCTCTGATTGCAAACCTGGATGAGCGTGTTAGGAGGAGCGCCCAGTTTATAAAGCGGGATGGTAGGTTGAAGGCCTTTAGACATTGTTCCAAGTAGTCCCAGTGCACTCGGTCATATGCTTTCTTTTAGTCCAGGAAATCAAGGGCGCTTGTGGGGTTAGCTTGGCAGATGTTGGCTATGGTGTGAATGTTATCCCAAATCGATCAATTGGGGATAAAGCCAAACTGATGGGGGGAGAGGGCTGTCTGTGCAATGCATCCCAGACGCTTATCTAAAATTTTTGTTAGTATTTTAGTATCAGTATTGGTGAGAGCAATTGGACGCCAGTTGTTTAGGTCTGCCTGGTCTCCTTTTTTGAAGAGTGTGACCACATATGCATTTTGGCCGCCAGGTAGAAGGGCTGTGTCCTCCAGGCACTTGTTCATAGTTGCCAGAAGTACTGGTGCGATGTTATCAAAGTACTTTTTGTAAAATTGATATGGGAGGCCATCAGGCCCAGGGCACTTATGGCGCGGAGTTAATTTTATTACCTCCCATAGTTCATCTCTAGTGATGGGTTTGGCAAGTTCTGGTTTATCAGCTATATTGTCAATATCAGCAGATGATGAGAAAAATTTTAATTTTTCTAGGTGCCGCGAAATCCGCCATGTACAGGTCATTGTAAAATTGGTGTAATTCAGCTGATATTTCAGATGGTGTGGACGCCAGTGTGTCATCAGCTTGATAGACCTGTATGCAGGTCGCCAAGATCAAAATTTGTTTAAAATGGTAAAAAGTTTTGGGCCATGTGAGTTTTGCTGGATAGAATGTATTTTGATTTGTGCCATACTTTGATGTAGTGCTGGTGTTTTCTAAAGAGGGAGTTTACCTGTGCAGATATTTAAAACCATAGGTGACCCCATTGAGGGCTGTATCTCTCGCGAGGTGTGTTGTTTTCTAAGTGTTAAGCTGTCTGATAGCCTTGTTGATTGTCGCGGACATTGCAGCTGTTTTTCTGGATTTCAGTTGGCAGGCTTTCTTAGTTGTGTGAGCTTTGAATATTTCCCACTCAGCGATAGGGTTCCCATTGGGTGGTCATCTTTCTTGCTGTGTTGTTAGCACCGTCTTGATCCAAAGTTTAAGCTCCAGAAGATGGATGGTGCTCGGGTGAACTCTGTGCCAGGTTGGTGGTTTTTTGTATTTTTCTGAGAGTGATAATGCTATCAAGACCATCCGGTGGTCAGAGAAAGGGATAAATGTTGTTGTAAAATCTGATACCCGGTGCCAGAAGTCTACAGGGGTGAGCATCAGGTCAATCTGGTCATTGAGACCAGTTGGTTATTGTTGTAGTGGGGAATCATCATATCGGCCAACGTGGTGGCCTGTTTGGGGATGGTGTCATACAGGCCCAGTGTTGCCTTTAGTATGCAAAGTTCTGTGTGGCCACGGAGTATGGCCTTTGTTTTAGGCCAGCGGTCAGTTATGGTATTAATCCAGCAATTGATATCTCCCACAAAAAATGTTGCTTCAGTGAAAGGGATTGAGAGTATATGGGAGAAAAAATTTGGCGGTCGTTTGGATCATTTGTGGAATATATGCACGCCATGGTGAAAGTTTCTCCATTCCACTCAAAATCTGTTAGAATCAGCCATCCCTCCAGGTGGGAGGATGTGCTTTGGATAATTATTGGAGGATTGAAGTTGGATCAAATTACCACCCCACAGTGGTACATCCAAAAGTATTTGGCCAGAAGGAGCGTGGTTGACCATGACTCCTCCCCCGGTGGACAGTGGGGTTCTTGGACGGCCAAGATGTCCACTGGGATATTGCGCAAGAAAGCCATTTTTTTGGCCTGGGACGTGGGGGCCTTGGCTCCCACAATATTGAGCATCCCTATGATGATTGTGGTAATCCACACATCAGACACATTAGGGCGACCCACTGGTTTCACCCCATTTCCTAGCAGCGTGGGTCATACTATGAGTTTGGGGCCAATCAGCCAGAATGGTTCCAGGATGTTGCTTGGTGGTCATAGTGTTGGTTTTGTTTGGTTTATTTGGGCTCAGATTACTCCATGGAGTTTGGCTCAAGCGTTGGTTGTATTGTGCCCCACCAGCATAAAATTTTCCGCTGCTTACCTGTGGGCTAGATGTGCAGAAACTAGGTGTCAGGGCAATTGGGTTTTGTGCGGGAGCATTGTCACTTTGTGATTGGCTGGGATGATCTTCCATATCATACTCATAAACCACATTGTCGCTGGTCACATGTGATTGGTTAGGAGGATCCACAGTGGTGCATGGTGGTTCTGCTTCAGTGTGGTTGGAGGCGTTTGATTGGTTGTGTTTGAAAAATTCACTTTAATTTTGTTGGATTTTATGTGGGGGATCTGAAAGGTTATTTCGCCGTGCTGCCATGGCATCTGACTGAATCTGGTCTAGGGAAATCGTGGTGTGGGCTTGGGTTTTGGCGGAACTCATAGCCTGCTTGTGGGCAGCCTGTGTGTGATAACGATCCTTGCGTGAAACAGGTTTGACCAAAGTGATTTTGGCTCTTTCACCCCAATGGAAGATGTAAGTGGCATCCTTCATTTTACCAAAGGTTGGGCTTGTTTTGTCCATATCGTCCTCACAAAATTCTGGTGCTTCCATCCTGCACTTGATGGGGCACGCGTGGTCTTTGTTGCCTAGAGCTGAGAAGAAGCCGCAGATGGGTGGGGTGTGTTCCAGTGTGATGTGAAAGGGGCGAGATATGCTGCCGTCAGGGAGGTTGATGATCGCTGTGCATGGAATGAGGGTGATATCCTCTACCACGTCCTGGTCAGGTTCAATAATGGCTATTGCCTTCCCTGTACACAGATGGGGCAGGAGGGGGAATTTTTCAAACTCAAATTTTTTAATTTCGCCATAACTTTTGAGGCCCATGCAGAGCTCATCCTCGAGGATATCATGGTGCACAGTGCTCAGGATACAGTCAAATATGATGAATAGGTCATTTGCCTCATTCCATCATGTGTGCACCGTGTGTATAATGTGATCTTTGTTGTTAATTTTAACAGAAAATTTGGTTTTTGCTGCATCCACCGCTTCCTCCACAGTCATGAACCCAACATCCACCCATCATCTATGTAAATTTTTAAAATTTACTGAAACAGTGTTTGGGAAAATTAAGGAGAAGGCCTCCCCCATTTTTCCCACAACTCAAGGGGGTATCGCAAACCATAATTCTTAAGGCTGTGCTCAAGGGAGGACAAGGGTTAGGAGTGTTTGATTTTTGAGAAAGTGCCCATTTTTTGCAGAAATTGCAAACCTCTGGGTGCGGCGCTATGCTCACCCATTTTTGGGGTAGTTTGTCCCAATGTACTGCTGGGGTGTTTTTCTCTGATGGGTTGGGTGGTTTTAGGGCCTTTTGCGCTGGCCACTTTTGCCCAACTGGTGTTGGTGCATATGAATCTGCTCATTTTCCTGGTTGACTGTCAAATTTGGATAATCTGCAAAGAATTGTGTTACTAGTGATAGTAATGGGAAATAAAAGCAATTATATGTATATTTTTATGATATAATATATATCCAAGTACAATATTGTGATAAGAGCGTTTCAGATGGGAGTAATGATAGTATTGGCCAAAAGACCCTGACTGATTCTTGGTGAAACCCCTCTAATTGAATACTACTTTTATTAATGCTCCTATGCAAAAAAAAGCATTAGTTTTGGCAGTCTGATTGCACCAACCATGTGGTGGAATCAGAGAATTCAGTTTAAAATCTTAACAAACCACTTACAACTTTACCTCAAACACCTATGCGGAGACCAACCCCTTTTATAGGCTTGGAGGAGGACCTGCTAAGTGAAAATAACTTCCTAACTGATGATTGGGTCAAATATATTAAATCATTACCTCAAGGATTTGTCCTACCTGCCATAGACCCTCCAGTTGACCATTCTGTCAAAGTGAGGCGAGTCTCAAGAGCTCCAATAGGTAAATTTATATTCCCTAATTTGGACATTTAAAGCATAATCCAAACTTTTAGCCTCGACACAATTAGGTACTAAGCATCAAGATATTGAGAGTGTTAGCTTTTAACACCCTTGCCACCACTAATAAAATAGTTTTTTACACCAAAGTGATTACTTGAGAAAAATCTTAATATATCCTTTATAGATTTTTATAGCATAAGTCCACCAAATTAGTTCACAAAAATTTATAAAAACAAATTGTTTGTGAAATCCAGTAGCCTATCAGCACCAGTGAGCATTAATTAGCTCGATTCTCACATAGTGGTGCTCACTACAGGGGACCCTAAACAACTAATATTTCAACAAAACATGGAGCTTCAAAGGTGAGTAACCCTCCTGTTCTTCCCCTTTCAAATAAATCCAGAATAGTTGCCCTTGAAAAGCAACTAGCTAGCGCTTTATCACGTCTTAAAGAGCTTGAACAACGCCATTTTAAATCCCCTATTGTAATTTGATGGAATCGTTGAGATACACCATAAGGAGTTTTTTACACAGGGTTTAGCCCACTGAGCAATAGGACCAATGATATGACAATTGTGGCCCTTGAAAACAACGAAATAAACTTGATTTAATTAATATGGAGCACTTGCTCCCGCTACACTATTTTATTTAATATAATAAAACACAGAAGATCCTCGTTGTTTTGCTCACTCTATCCTATTAACAACATCCTTCTCTTAATCACCCATCTCGCTTATATACAGCAGCTTCAGATGATACCACTTTCATAGCTTGGAAAATTCAGTTCCACCAATTCTCCTCATTTTGCTTGTTACTATTTTATTTCTCTATCACCTAAATTGTAGGTGATTTATTTTGTATTCATCGAATATAACATCACCCTATCACCTTATTTAAAGGCGATCCAATAAAAACCCTTTATATCCCAATATTGCCTCATCTCAAGGCACTCAAATAATTGTAACTGATATCATTTCAGCAGATTTTTCCCAAACAGCCCTAACTGTCCCAAGATTATCATCCAGTCATATCAGAATTGTGACACCCCCATTAAAAGACAAGGTCATCACTGGTGAGGGGATCATTTTTTCTTTGTGTATTTCTATTATTCTATAATTCAAGGTGCATCTGAAAAACAGAAAATTAAACACATCCTTTCCTTGCTTAAGTCACCTAGCACAATAAATGATGGTCCCTTATATGGACACTCTGTATACCTGGACAGAGGTCAAGGAAGCTCTGCTAGCTGAATTTGGTTCCAAGTAAACTTCAAACAGGGAGAAACAGGACTTTTTGCGCTTTAGTAATTATGAAGGCGAACTGACCCCTGCTTTTGCTGATCAGTTTTACCTCACTGCCCAGAGGTTTTCAACGTCTAACGTGATAGCCCTTGATGATACCATTGCGGCCATGTTAGCTAGGTTAGCTTCCCAACCATCTTTAGCCTGGCATATCATCTCTGTGAAGTGCAACTTCAAGAACATCCATGACATAAAAGAGGTCTTGCTAAACGTTGCTGATTTTCATATCTGTGAGAAAACAAATGAAGCTGTGGTGAACCACCAAATTCTAATCATTGTGGAGCTTTCGCCTGTAGGGAAAGGGGTGGCCCAATGTCTCCCATGGGCCCACCTATACCTATCCACCCTGCAAATCCAGCTGTGGCGGTGCGACTTAAAGCAGATATCCCTCCCCTCTTGTAGGTCTGATATTTGTAAGGCAGTTAATACCGTGCTCCCACACAAGCTCCCCAAAGTTGCTGTACCATCCCCTCCAGCCAATCTGATAGTTACGCGCCATAAGGGTAACCTCTGTAACAATAAGAGGCTTGCTGGAAAGACGTATGGTAAGAGGATAGATACCCAAGCTCATGCGCCTGTCTCCCCTATCTTAATTGCGACATTGCCATTTGTTGAGAATACTCCTAGAGATGACTTTGAGGGCGGTTACAATGATGTTGGTTACTACATATTGGGAGTACCCGTGGAAGTGGAGGTCCCTGATCAATTGAACTCTAGTGTAGTAGATGAGACCACCATACCTGAGGAAACGTACCTCAGTCAATTTATAGGTTGTCCTAAATATATTAACACTGCCATCAATTCAAATCATTTCTTGGTTGGCTTGATTTAACCTCTTCAGCAGGTCCATAACAATAAATCCATCCTGGAAAAATATCTTGAGACTACTCATAAATTAACCTCCACTTTCCGACTCTAGGAGGTCTTGCCTTTTCTCCTAGCTTTGGAGGAACATTCACCAAGGTGGAAGTGGTCATTCAAAAAGTCTAGGTGTTGGCCATCCTGGATACTGGCTCCTTGGTGAACTTAATCTCCTCTAAGCTGATCAAAAAGATCAAGCTGGCTCCTGACTTGGAGTACAGTCAAGGATTTGGAACCACAGGCCCAAATACTACCCAAGCCATTGGGGCATACTCTTCCCCTCCCATTCATATTGGGAAGCTCATCTTATTGGCCCCAGCGGTGGCTTTGAACATCAACACCTATGATATGCTCATAGGTACTCAGTTTATTATTGAGTACGAGGGAATAATCAACATGAAGCAAGGTTTTCTTTCATTACTCAACTACAAAGTCTCTTTAAAATTATCCTATAAGAATACCATTAAGATTTTATGTACTTGCCTTATTTAATACCCCTTTTTAGCTATGACTTTACATTATTCCACCTCTGGGTGCAACACAAAGAAATTTCCCAATTCAGTGTATTCTAGGGACTGAATCCCTTTCTATGCTGCAGACGAGGTCTTGATTAAGCCTGGTGAACAACGAGTGGTTGACACAAAGATTACTATCCAAATCCCACACCATTGCTTGTTGCACCTTATAATTCTTAAGGACGTTAGCCCCTTGGAGCCTTGGGTATTGCCTGGTACACTGGACCCAGTTACTAAAGGTCTATTACTATTCTTTTGGGGAACCTCACTGGCAAGGACTGTTATAAGAAAACACCAGGAGATGACAGAGGCATATTGGTCCACATAGAGAACAATGAACGTATCCATTTCACTGGCGCTATAGTGAATTTGGGCTTGACCACAGATAACCTTTTATGTACCTTACCCAATGTCCATATTTCGGATGAACTGACCTCAGATGAGCTGGAAAAGGTCCTTACTTTATTGGAAGGATATAGCGACATATACAATTCAGATACTGACTATGGCCACATGATGGACTGGAGCCATTCCATTGAATTAAGTGATGCTATCCTCATTTGGTCAAAACCTTTTTACAAGTCAAAGGTGAAAGAACATCAGATGCAGACTGAACTCTAGCAGTTACTAAACGCAGTTTACTAGTTCCATCTCTAAGCCCTTGGTCTTCTCCCCTCTTGCTAAAAAGAAAAACGGAGGTCATTGGGTAGTGATGGACTACCGCAAACTGACCAACTTCACAAAGAAGGAAGGTTACCCTATCCCCGCATTGATGACGCTCTGTCCCAACTCTCTGGGTCTAACTTCTTTTCTGCAGTGGATTTAATAGCGGATATTGGCAGTTAAACCTTTCTCTACAAACCAGAAGAAACGTGCTCTTGTTTGCAGTGAGGGTCTTTTTCAACCCACCCAGTTACCTCAAGGGCTGTGCAATGCACCTGCAACTTTCCAGCGCGCAATGGATCACACATTCCAGGATCTAAAGCTAAGTTGAGTCATAGTCTATCTTGATGACATCACAGTGTTCTCAAAGACCTTCAACAAACATCTTGATCACTTTAAGGAGGTGTTTTAACGCTTATGTGAGTCAAAAATCTAGTTAAAACCCTCAAAGTGTATCTTCTTCCAAAGGAGATTTCCTTGGATGTGACATTTTGCAAGAGGGAATCCAACCCATTCAAGATAAGGTCGAAGCAATCTTAAAAATTGCCTCCCCCTAAAATCTATGAAATATTCAGGTATTTCTATGGATGATGGGAAATTACCACCAGTTTATCCCCAAGTTTGCCCATCTCAGTGAGCCCAATGTTCAGCTATTGACAAAAAACACCCCTTTCCATTGAAATGATAAACAAAAGGCTGCTTTTGAGACGCTGAAGCAACTGCTGTAACAACGCCCTATCCTGAGGCACCCATATGACTTGTCACAATTCCGATATGACTGGACAGTAATCGTGGGACAGCTAGGGCAGAATCCGCCAAAAATGGTATCTGTTACGATTATTAAAGTGCCTCAAGACGAGGTGATATTGGGACATAATGGGTTTTTATTGGATATAACAGTTTTATTGGATCGCCTCTATATAAGTCGATAAGGCAATGTTGACATTTGATAAATACAAAGTAAATCGCCTACATTAGGGTAACAGAGGATTAGAAAATAAAAAGCTGAATTTGAGGAGAATTGGTGGAATAGAATAGCCCAAGCCATGAGAGCAGTATCGCCTGAAGTCACTGTATATAAGTGAGATAGGCGATTGAGAGGAAGAGGTTTTTGATAGCATAGTAGAGATGAGACAGTAAAAGGTATCTGTATTTATAAAAAATAAATAAAGAATCGATTGGGGCAATTGCTCCTATTTTAACTATATTTTTCAATTGTGTCTGAAGGACTGACAATCCCCACATCATCTGTCTGTTGTTCAGTGGGTTTGACCTGTGCAAATAACATGACGGATCCTAACAATACTGTCCTAAATTATAACACTATGGTAAACCTTTTGCCTTGTTTACTGACGCTTCAGACTATGGCGTTTTGGACCATCTAGCCCAATTGGATGAAAAAGGTGTAGATCATCCTGTATCATATTTCAGTAAGATTCTTTCAAAGATGGAACGTAACTACAGCATTACAGAGAAGGAGTGCTTTGACATTTTGTTAGCTGTAAAGCATTACCGCCCTTTCCTATATGGGACCACCTTCACTGCAGTTACATACCACGCTTTGTTGAAGTTGTTATAGAACATGAAGGATACTACTAGATGGTTAGCTCGCTGGGCTCTATATCTCTAGCATTATGACATGAAGATTGAACACCGTTCTGGAACCCATCATATGAATGTTGATAGGTGACTTGGCTGCCAGTCCTGATTTTGGATTAATGGTGAGGCGGAGAGATTATATGACCTCTTATTGACCCTGGATGACTAGGATGATGAGGATGAACCTGTCTAGAAAATGTTAGTTTGGCACTCCAACAACACCAATGTGGAGAGCGAGAAAAGTTGTATAAGCAATAGGGCAAAGTGGTTGCCTTATCTACAGCCCTTGGAATGTGTACCTGCTATCCTGATTGCTCACTCTACCCTAGGTCATGGGGGAGCAAAGTAAACCTATGAGTGGATTTGGGAGTAGTACTATTTGGAAGGGATTATGGAAACCATTATCAAAGTTTTGGACGCCTGCCTTACATGTAAAAAGCAATCCAGTTTTAAGACTAGATACCAGTATCAACCAACTACCCCTCAATAAACTTCCACACCATCATACTAGATGTAGTAGGTCCCCTCCCGCAGACTACCAAGGGAAACAAATTTATCCTAGTAGACATTGACCACTTTACTAAGTGGGCTGAAGCTTGGCTCTCCCAGCCCAAACGGCCAAGACCACTGCAACGTTCCTTCATCAAAATATTTTCCCTCTCCATAGCTGTCTCCAAGTATTAATCTGCGACAATGGTAAGAAATTCACCTCCAGGTAGTCAAGATCCTGGCCGTCCACGGGGCTCTAACAATTCTACTCATCCCCATACAATCCCTCTACCAATGGGACTGTGGAAAGAGCCAATGGAACCTTAGTTTAAACCTGTGTAAAATAACATACTCTGATCCACTTCACCGGGATCAATTCCTACCTAGTGCTCTTATGGCATACCGGATCAGTTATCACTTGATCCTGGAAATGTCCCCATTCCATGTTTTATATGGGAGAGAAACAGGGTTAGCAGCCCTTTTAGCTAAGGATGTCTTCTCCTCTAAAGTTGAGGAACCTGGAAAAGCCATGAGAATATTGGCTTAGCATATTATTTAACTTCAATCTGAGGCTATGACAAACTTAGCTAAAGCGGTTACTAATGAAGGACAAGCTGCTAATGAGCTTCAAAACCCCTACCTTCATTTCAAGAGTCCTACATGGTCCTAAACTACCATAATCGCATTACTCCTAGAAGCGGCAAGCTTGGATCAAACTGTGGAGGGTCCTTTTACCATCTCTACAAGAGAGGCAATGAGTATTCTATAAAGTCCTTTAACTAGAGAGATACCATCTATTGGGTACATGGCCACTTACTACGGCCCTATTATCCCCCAACATTCTTGAGGGGGTGATGTTAGACAATTGCCATCTTGACTTTGGATAAAAATGTTTTAGCAAGAATTGTAAAAATTCTATTTATTATTGTTGGACAATTACAAGTCCAAGATTGTGATAAGAACAATTTAGAAAGAAATATTGATAATATTGGCCAAAAACCCTAGCCAATTCTCAGTGGAACCCCTCTAAATGGGGTACTTCTTTTATTAATGCTCCTAGGCAAAAAATAGCATGAGTTTTGGCAGTCAGATTGCACCAACCATGTGGCTGAATCAGAGGAGTCAGTCCAAGGATCTTACCAAACCACTTACAACTTTACTTCAAACACCTAGGCGGAGACCACCCCTTATATATGCTTGGATGGGGTCCCACTAGTTGCAAATAATTTCCTAACCAATTATTGGGTCAAATATTAAATTCTTACCTCACAAATTTGTTCTACCTACCATAGACCCTCCATTGGCCATTCTGTCAAAGTGAGGCGATTCTCAAGAGCTCCAATAGAATAAATCCCCATATTCCTAATTTGGACATTCCTAGCCTAATCCAAACTTTGAGCCTTGACACAATTAAATACTAAGCATCGTGATATTGAGAGTGTCCTCTTTTAACATCCTTGTCACCACTAATAAAAATAGTTTTTCACATCCAAATGACTAATTTAGAAAAAACCTAGTATATCCTTTCTAATTTTATATAGTATAAGGTTGCCAAATTAATTGGCAAAAATAAATAAACAAATCTTTTGTGAAATCCAGTAGCTTATCAGCACCAGTGAGCATTAATTAGCTGGATTCCCACAGCAATCTCCAAGCTGTTTGTCCACTACTCAGTGGGCTGAACCATGCGCAACTCTTCCAGTTGTATAGCAAGTATATCTCCCAAAATTATAACAAGAGGTGAGCAAATAGAGAGTAGCATACTAAATGATTTCTAATATGATTGAGAATCATGTACACTACTATATACCCTAGAAGGAAAATGGGTGCATAATGTATATAATAGGTGGAATGCTTGCTGGATTGGAAGGAGGTTCTTTTTTTGGCAAGTTATCCGATAAGAATTCCAATAAGGGGTTCTGGTTTGGAGGTGGAAATGGGACTAGTCAGTTGGCATCACAATATTTACCAGCACACTGGATAGGAAGGCCTGTTTAAAAAATTACTAGGTTCCAAATGATCATAGCTAAGATAAAAAACAATATAATCAAGTTGTATCAAAATCCTCTTATTCTAGATTAAGACTATTCTTATTTATCCTTATGTATTTGCGCTATAATAAAATTTATGGTAGATTACCTCAATTAAGTAGGGATATAAGGTGTTAAAAAGATACATTGAGGGTACTGCACAATACATTACAGTTTTGAGTCCACGTGGCCCCAAAAGTACACAGGAAGTCCATCAAAGGAACTGTGAATTAAGCAGATTCTCAAAATAAATGATGACAATAATTAATCAAAATTAGGTCAAATTAATTTAAATTTTTCCATATCAAATCAAATAAAATCAGATAAAGTCAATAGAAAATTAACTTAAAAATCAACTCGAATTGAACTTAAATAACTAAAAATTAGGACAATAACTTTCAGTTTAGAAGAACTGAGAAATTGTTTAAGATCCTAATCCTAACAGACCCTTCCCTTTGGTGAAAAACTGCCCCTAGGCTGCAGCCTATTCCACCAACTCTGCCACATCTTATTTTGTGATAAACAGGGTCATTCC
This sequence comes from Massospora cicadina, assembly GCA_022478985.1. NCBI lineage: Eukaryota > Fungi > Entomophthoromycota > Entomophthoromycetes > Entomophthorales > Entomophthoraceae > Massospora > Massospora cicadina. Next base: position 34,577 of record JAKSZP010000021.1, read on the forward strand.
ACAATGCCACAAAACAGTTGGGCAAGAGAGGCCAGATGAGGGCCCACAAACATGATAGGGCTGCTGTGGTTAGGTCCTTCGTTCATTGGCTTGATGAGCGATTTAGGTATCCTTGGAACATGGTGAGGATGATGCTCACATTGAGGAAGACAATCTGTCCCCAAGAGAAAGCATACAGAGAGGTGACTGCTTTGTCAAAATCCGAGGAATGGTCCATTTTCTTCACTCAAAATGTTGGGTTTTCCTCCAAAATCTTAATAAATGATTTTGAATTTAAAATTTTATTTTCGATTTTTGAGGTTTTATTATTATATATTAGAAGACTAAGTTGTCCTAAACACCTTCGCTTGGTTGTTTTTATACTATGAAATGGGGGATATGGTGGAATTTGTTTCATGCAGTCTGCAGATGGCAGGCTATTTGTGGGCCTATTTAAAGAATCTCATCCTCCAATATCTCTGTCTAGGCCTGTTCTAGACCATTCATTGGGTACTCGTGGCATTACAGAAACTTTTCCGCATATATTTTTGTTTGTCAGGGATGAATCAGATCTTGGCGTTCTCATGTTAACCTTATTGCAAAAATTCCCATTTTGGGATAATTCAGCCTGGAAGCCCCTGATTTGCTGGGCTGCCATTTACCCTTGTCATTCTCATTGGTTAGTTTATTGGGCTTTGGTTTGGTGGTCTTTGATTGGCCTGGTTGCCATTTACGTTGACCCTTGCCACCTTTACTCCAAAGTTTAGTTGATTTATCAGCATCTGGTTCATCAGAACGCCATTTATGAGGGTCATTACCCTTGAACCCTACGATTATATTAATATTATCTCCATTACTGAAAGCCCCAATTCTCGCCTTAGGGGTCAGAGCTATGTGGTGGTCAGGAAGCGCCTTGACCATCACATCACCACCCTCAGAGGAGAGCTCCCTGCACCCCAGTATTCCTCCGCCTTCCAGGGACAGTTGGCGCAATCAGCGGCTGTTTTCCAGGAGGATACTTCTATTGAGTAGTCAACCATTTTACCAAGTACCATTACTTTTTGCGAGCGATCTTGGTGTCCAGAATCTCCTCCATCTCATACTCCACCTCCCCTGGGTTGACTGACTGGACCAGCTCCAGCTTTGCTGGTATGGGTCCTTTTTATTTCTTGAGTTGCAAAATGTGCAAAACTGGGTGCATGTGCAATCCTTCTGGGAATTCTAGTTTGTACGCCACCTCATTCAACTGTCAAAGGACCTTGTATGGTCCTAGGTTTACAGGTTTGAACTTCCTACACTGTCCCAAGGTGTGTAGTGTTTGGCATTTATTAAGACATAATATCCATCTTTGAGGGGCAGAGCCTCAGAGTGATGTGCATCCGCCTTCCTCTTCTGGGCCTCCGCAGCCTTCTCCAGGTTGGCTCTCAATGTCTTAAGATTTTCCCTCATTCTCGGTCACTAAATCATCTTCCATGGGGTTTGTTCCCCCAGCATGTCCCTCCATTGTCCGTGGGTGATACCCATAGTTTGCAAAAAAGGGCGACATTCCAGTTGATGAGTGTGCCAGGTTGTTGTACACAAACTGTGCAATTCTCAGCCACTTGATCCAATGATCATGTCACGTGGTGAGGTAGCACTGTAGGTACTGTTCAAGGGTCTGATTGACCCTCTCCATCTGGCCATCTGATCGGGGGTGGTAAGTGGAGGAATGGCATGGTTTTATTTTAAGATTTCTCCAGGAAGTGATACCAGAACCTGGAGATGAACTGCAGGCCCCTGTCCGAGATGATCTCATCTGGGAGTCCATGTCAAACAAAGACCTCCCTCCTGAAGATTTCATCCATGTCCTTTGCCGTGACCTTAGAGGTGCATGAGAAGAACTCAGCATATCTCGTTAGTTGGTCTACCACTACCATGACCGCATCATAGCCCTCCAATTTTGGGAGTCAGGTGATGAAATCCAGGCTCAGCGAGGACACCAGCATTTGTGCAATCTGTAGTGGTTTTAACTTCCCTGCGGGTTTGCTTCAAGATGGCTTTGATTGGGAACAGGTAAGGCAGCGCGCGGTATACCCTCTTACAGTTCCCGCTAGGCCCAACCAGGAGTAATTCCAGCATATCAGCTCGATTGTTTTCCCCACACCAGGGTGTCCCGCCAGGGGTGGTCATGACATAACTCCATTACTTCAGTTTGAATCTTGAGCGTTGGGACCCATAGGCGGTCATGGTGCAGGATGAGGCCCCCCTCCTTCCTGTAATCCTTGTCTCCTTCGCTGGGGTCCCCTCCTTCTATCTCTCTCCTGACCTTGTCCCCAAATTTGGTGCGTTGTTGGGCTGTCCAGACTCTCTCTGTTAAGTCATCGCGTTCTTCCTGTATCGATGCAAACACCTGGGGAGGGAGCATTGTGGCTGTGTTGAACTCGTCCAGCTCCTCCTTCACAAAGGTTATTTTTGGGTCTCAGCTAAGTAGGTCTGGGAGTAAGTTGCTCTCCCCGGGCTTATATTCTATTTTGAAGTCATATTGAGACAGCTCTAGGTGCCAGAAGGCTTGTCTTTGGTTCATCCTATGGGAGCTTTATGGAACTCCAAGGCCCTGTGGTCAGTCCAGATTGTGAATGGGTGTCGCGCACACAACAGATGATGCTGCCACTCATCTAGTGCTGTGACAATCGCCAGGAGTTCCTTGTCATAGATGGGGTAGTTTGTTTCCACTGGTAACATCTTCCTGCTGAAGTAGCATACTGGGTGCTCTAAACCATCCTCCCCTGTCTGCAAGAGGACAGCCCCAATGGCGAAATTCGACGCATCTGTATCCACAATGAATGGACGATCAGCATCCAGGTGCGCTAGTACTGGCGCCGTGAGAAGGGCCTCCTTGATGGCCTGGAACGCCCTCTTTTCCTCCTCTCCCCATTGAAAAGGGATTTGCCCAATCAACTGGGTAAGCGGGGCGGCTGATTCTGAGAGGTCCTTGGTGAATCTCCTCAGGAAATTCACCACCCCTAAGAAACTGCGCACACCTGTCTTATCCGTTGGCACTGCCCACTCCTTCACTGCCATCAGCTTTTCTGGGCAGATGGCTGTTCCCCTCTCAAATACAACGTTTCCTAGAAAAAGATACTGAGCCCTTGTAGAACTCGCATTTGGAGGGCTTCAGTCGCAGGTTAGCCTTGTACAGTGCCCTGAGGACCTTCTTGACGTCCTCCATATACATCTCGTGAGACTTGGAGAACACCAGGATGTCTCCATGTATGTGAAACAGCATTTCTCAATCAAATCGCCCAGGGCATGGTCAAGGGTCCTTTGAAAAACGGCTGGGGCGTTCTTAAGTCCTAACGGCATGACCTTGTACTCATATACCCCAAGGTGGCACTTGAATGCCATGTAATGTTGGTGCTCAGGTACAACTGGCATTTGGTTGAGGCGTTGACCTGGTCCAACTTTGAGAATACCTGAACCCCAGCGATCATCTGGGAGATGCTCTCCATCAGTGAAATGGGATAGGGGTCCATTTCAGTTATGGCGTTCAAATGGCGGTAGTTGATACAGGGGCGGAGCTCACCATTGGTCTTGAGGACCAGGAGGATGGGAGACACCACTTGAGATTTTGAGGGCACAATCATTCCTCGCTCCAACATATCCTTCACGTGCTGGTCTAGGGCTTCCTTCGCTCTTGGGTTCAGGGGTACACTGGGCTTCCTTTTAAGAGCTCAGCATCACCTTTGAACTTAAACAAGAATGTGAAGGGGCCCTGTGGAGTGCAGGTGGCGGCGGCGCTCTTCTGGAACAGTGTTCATAGTCTATGAATTCCTCTGGTATCCTCTCTCCGTCCCTAGGTGCACAGACTTCACTCCAAGCCTTCTCCTGCCAAAGGTGAAGAATTCTAACGTTATAGGCTCTTGATCCTTGGGGTGAAGCATCACCTGGCCCTCTTCCAGATCAAAATGTGGGGATTACTTGAGCCATCATCCCATGCCCAGAACGATGTGGTGGGGCAGGTTCTGGATAGCGCAAAAGTCTTCCCAGAAATGGTGGAGTCACTGTTAAGGCTTGGTCTTGGGCTCAATCTCTCAGCATTCTGATGACTTGGAGGTGTCTGCAAGAGTCACGGTACCCTATTCTTGCATTTTTACTTCCAATTCCTTGGATAACTCCTGGTCCATGTAGTTTTCTTCAGCTCCAGTGTCCACTAACGCCACAGTTTTCTAATTTGACTCATTTCCCTTTCTTCTTTTGCTTAAAGTAAACGGAATAAACAGGTAGGAGGAACTGTTTCCTTTATTGAGTAAAGAAATGCAAGTGGGGTTGGTCGAAGGTCGTAGGTGGGGCCGTCCAAGCCGCTGGGAGTAGTGGGTGTAGGAGCTGCAGGGCGAGGGGCATTTTAACCGGAGCCTCCCTGCTCTTGTTGCCACATATTGCTTGAGATGGGCTCTGACTCTGCACGTCATCCGCGGAATCTACCATGGTTCTCAGGCACAGGGGTCATGGCTTGGGCCAAGGCTATCTGTTTCTCTACCTGAAGCAACAGTGACCTCTTCCTCCAAGGTTGCCCCAGGCTGGTAGCAGTCATAGCTGTGAGGATGTCTGGGCGACAGTTCTTTCTAAACATCTGTACGAGCTGTGAAGGAGACACTTTTGTGGCTTTGGCTAGGGACTGGAACAGCCGAGCGTATTCCTTAATGGCCATTCTTACTTAGCTGAGGGCCAAGAGCGCTGGCCAGGAAGCATCCTGAGAGTTGTTTGGGGTGGCGGCTCTTTCCACAAAGTGGAGACAGTCCTCCAGAGAGGCTGGAAGGGCCGGTTGCATTTCCAAGAGGTCAGTGAGCCAGATGGACAGGTTCTTTAGCAGGTCCGCTATCACCTGGGCGATCTGGAGGGACGTGGCCATTTTACCCCCAGTGGCCGCTGTGTGGAGGGCCTGTAATTTTACGTGAGAGAAGGTTCCATGCATTACACTCAACTCCTCCAGGGCCAGTGCTTGTCTAAACTCGGACATGGCATCACATGCTGGACATAAGCAATGGAATTCCCTCAGGATGGGAAGAGGTGAGTGGCATCCCTCATCAGGAACAGGATGGAAAACATAACCATCAGGAGAGTGGTAGTGTGCTCATGCCAAGCGGGTAGGGATCTTTTATATGGTTTCCTCATCCCATACCATAAAAGGGAGATGAGATTAAAAGAACTTTGTCTAATAGTGATGAATGGGGTCCTTCTACATTGCCACAAAACAGTTGGGCAAGAGGGCCCAGGTGAGGGCCCACAAACATGAGAGGGCTGCTGTAGTTAGGTCCTTCATTTGTTGGCTTAATGAGCGATTGAGGTATCTTTGGAACATGGTGAGGATGATTCTCACATTGAGGAGGACATTCTGTCCCCCAGAGAGAGCATATAGAGAGGCGACTGCTCTGTTGAAATCTGAGGAATGGTTTATTTTCTTCACTCAAAATCCTGGGTTTTCCTCCAAAATCTGAATAAATGCTTTCAAAATTCTAAAAATTTTATTTTTTATTTTCGAGGATTTATCTATATATATTAGAGGACGAAGTTGTCCATAAAAACCTTCTCTTAGTTGTTTTTATACTATGAGATGGGGGATATGGAGGAATTTGTTCCCACAGAGTCCGCAGATGGCAGGCTATTTGTAGGCCTAATTAAAAAAATCTCAGCCTCTGATATTCTCATCTAGACCCATTATAGACCATTCATTGGGTACCCGTGGCATTACAGAAACTTTTCCGCATATGTTTTTGTTTGTCAGGGATGAATCAGAGATTGGCATTCTCGTGTTGACCTTATTGCAAAAATTTCCATTTTTGGGATAAATTACCCTGGCAGCCCCTGATTCGCTGGGATGCCCTTCACCATGGCTCTCAATATTCTCATCTGTCAGCAGATTCAGCTTGGCAGCTCCTGATTTACTGATCTGCCTGATGCCGTGGTTCTTGATGCTTCCACTTTTGGCATAATTTGGCTTGGCAGCCCCTGATTCGCTAAGCTGCCAATTGCTGTTGTCATTCTCATTGTTTAGTTCATTGGGCTTCAGGTTGGCTGCCTTTGATTGGCCCAGTCACCATTTACATCGACCCTTGCTACCTTTTCTCTGAGGTTTAGTCATTTATCAGCATCTGATTCATCAGAATGTCATTTATAAGGGTTGTTGCCCTCAAACCCTACGCTGTTATCAATATTAGCTCCATCATTAAGAGCCCTGATCCCCTCCTTAGGGGGGTCAGGGCTATGTGGCATTCAGGAAGCGCCTTGACCGTCACAATTTGCTGCTTTCCACTGTAGTTTCCATTCAACCTACCTCAACTCTCAAGAACTCTTGTCCCTGATGGTTTGTGTCATTTTGGAGTGCATCTTATTTTTTAATATATTTGATACAAACTGAGATAACCTAGGACATTTCTTCCTCTTGCTTGGATGCTTTGTTCTGTTCTGGCACCTTTTGCATTGCACTTTCTCTCCTGTGACCTCCTGCACTCAGTTTCATATCAAAATAATAGTAATAAATATATTACTTACACTCTCACCCTGAGTCTCCTGTGCACTGGCAACTTCTGTGGTGTCATATTTCCTTTGCTTCTAAAGGCATGTTCCCTGATCATGTGACTGTGCATTCTGCACCACCTCTCAGGGAACAAGAGAGTTACAGAATTTCTCTTGACATGAAGTTTTAGTTGATTTAACTAAATTATATTAATTTTAGATAATTAAAATACATATACCAAAACCATTAATATTGGATAATCATTTTGGCTAACATTGTACCCAAATTCAGCTCAATGAAGTGATTAAATAGAAACTGATGATTTCTTGTCATAGATAAACCACTAAACTGATTATCTAAAACTATTGAACCTACTAATTTGACCATTCACCAACTGCTTGGTAAAACTATAACAAACCTGTCAAAACAACTAAAAACCATTAACAACTTACTACAACCAATAGCTTATTGATCAACCAACCACAAACTACTTAAAAGATATAAAGTTTATTAATCAATTTAAAACCACTACCCACTTGGCAAACCCATTGAAACTATCAATAAACCAGTTATCAATTTCTCAGTCATAACATCTTACTGATTGAAATTAAAAACATACATATTTTCACTTCTTACATATAAAACTTTTTATTTTACTATTGTAAAATTATAAAACCTAGAAACCTTTTCGTGCATGTGCACAACAACTCACCAAAGTTTTATCATAATTGGAAAATTGGTATAGGAAGGCAGAAAATCTAAATAGACAAATTAACAAAGATTCATTTGTATTAAATAGATTGATAAATCTTTATATGTATTTTATCTAAAAAAGTAATTGGGGTGGGTCAACCTTAGGACAAATATACACACCAAGGTTTTTTATAGCCAGTACTGGTTTCAAACAAGTGTTGAACAAAACATGCACTATATTGAAGCAGGAATTACCCTCCAGGCTAAACATCCTTTTATATGTCTTTTATCTATCTACTTAATAAAAAAAATTCACTGACTGACGTACTGACTGACTGACGTCTGAAACCTTTGAGTCTTATAGGTTCAAATATTTTGGCGAGTGGGAGAAAATTAATGATTATTATCAAATCTGAAGCAAATATGTCTTTTAGTTTTAATCTATTTAGGCAAGTGAGTGTGTATAGGTAAATACTATCTAATAATTCACTAAATTGCTCACCAGAAACTAATCAAGTCTGATAAAACAATTTATTTAAGTGAGTGGGTGAGAATTGGCAAAATTTTTGAATATAAAACCAAATTGCTCACCAGAAATTAAATAAAAATCAGTGCAAGGATTGTGGGGGCGCTGTCACATATTCCTTAATATTTTGGCCAGGGGACCAGAAGTTTCAGGGTGCTGGCTTACCTGTTTTTTTGCTTCCCTTGGTTGAGAAGTCACTTTCCAGATACTTTGTCTGGATAGGCAAATTAAAATAAATGTATACCCCATTTTAACTTAAAAATAGGCGGAAAGGAAAAAAGCGTAGAGTTTATTTTAGTCCAAGCATCGTTATATGTGAGTTTTGTTTATTAAGTCCTTAAGCATAGAGCTAGACATACAAAAATTTGGGAATTCAGTGGTAGGTTAATCATTTCGTGCCAGTAGGATTTGCTCGCCTCATAAATCAGGTTTGAACCCCAATACTAGGGCGTGAAATGTCATTGGGGATTGTCCCCAATAAGGGCCTAGCTATTTGGCTGACTTGGTTTTATTCCAGTTACTGACCTTGTTAAATCTCCCATTTAGGTTGGAATCCTGACAACGCCCCCTCTAGATCTTGGTGTAGGGGGAAAAAGGACATAAAAATGACTATGGATGTGGTTTACTACTGTGCCATGAACAACCTCTACAATTGAGTGTTCATTGCCCCACTTTTAAATGACCTTGTAAGACCCCATCCAGTTGGTTCCCAATTTATAATCATGACCTCTAGGCTAATGATGGTATATGTGAACTAGGTCACCCAGTTGGAAGGTGTGCAGAGGGTCATTCTTATCATTAAACTGTTTAGTTTATCTATTGGTGGTAGCCAAAAAGTTCTCAGAAGCTAGAGCCTGGAGTCAGATGATTTCATTGGCAATCCTTCACATAGTAACTTCAGGGGCATTAGGGGATGCCGATCTAACATGGCCTACACTCTGGAGGGGAAATGGGGATTTCGTCCATACAAAGCCTGAGAGGTGACATCTTATTGATCTGTGGTAGCTTATTTGATAGGCCATAATTGCACTAGGTAAATATTAGGCCAGTGCAGAGGGTCAGTTGAGGCCATTTTCCAAAGAGTAGCCATTAGGGTGCCATTCGCCCTCTCCACCATTCCATTGGTGGCAGGATGGTGGGGAGTGGAAAATAACTGTGTGGTTCTCATCAGGTCAGCTAAATCTTTCACCGGCATCAAGAAGAAAGTTTGCCATTATCAGATAGTATTATGTGAGGGCACCCATGCTGGGTGATAATTCGATTATATAAGATGGTGGTGTTAGCCTTTTCTGAAGCAGAAGGTAGCGATATAGCTTCAATCCACTTAGTTAGATGATCCACAGCCAAAAGGAGGAACCGGTGACCATTGGAGGCTTGAGGTAGAGGTCCCACAACATCAATGCTAATAATATGGAAGGGTTCACAGGATGGAACCACTGGATGGTGTGATTGGGGATTAGGTCCAGTTTTTCTTTGGCATACCAGGCAAGACTCCAATACATCTTGGATTGTAACAATCATTCCTTCCAAGTAACATTGAGTCTTGAGCCACTGGTAAGTATTTTAAAATCCTCCGTCCAAATTGTTGATGTCCCTCTAATATGACATCAGTTCGCTCTGAAGGTCGTACATAGGGCACCCATTTTTAGGACACAAGTTTGCTCAGTTGGCCATTTTTTACTTGAAGACCCGCCAATATTTTGCTACTTCCTTTTGAAAGGTCAGTGATTCATCTTTCCATAAGTGCTGTTGAGTTAGAATGTTGTAAAGATGATCAACCTCAGGGGCAGCTAAAGTTAATATGGGCAGCTGAGATAGGTAATCTGCATTTTGGTATATAGGCCCTGGTCGATGGATGATATAAAGTCATTGTTTTAGATTTTTAACGCTCATCAGGATAACCTTCCGTCAGGATCCTTAATTTGCTGTAGCCATCTCAGGGAAGCATGGTCAGTAATTATAGTGAAATGTTTCCCATATAGATAATTTTGGAAATGCTTAATAACCAATAATACTTCCAAGAATTTAAATTCCATAAAGCTATAGGTACATTCAGCTCTAGTTAGAGTTTTGTTATAGTAGGCGATAGGGTGGTCTACCAAGTTTTCGTCATGCTGCAATAAGATGGCTCTGATGGCTATATTACTAGCAACAGTAAAAAGGAGAAAGGGTTTATTAAAGTTGGGATGTATAAGTACTGGAGAGTGGGAGAGAGATAAATAATAGGTCAAAGGCCTTCTGTTGCTCTTCTTTCCAATGAAAGGTTACCCCTTTCTTCAATAAATATACAAGAGTCTTGGAGGTGTTGACAAAGTGGGGGATGAGCTGGTGATTATATCCACCATCCTTAGGAAAACCTGTACATCTTGTAGAGATTTAGGTGAGGACATGTTGGAAATGGCCAGGGCCTTGTCATCCTTCGGGATATTCCAGCTTTAACTACATTATGGCCTAATAAATTCATTTCATTCTTGCAAGAAGAAGCATTTTGACGGCTTTTTTTAATGAGGATTGCCTTAGCCTCTGGAAAACTTGTCTGAGATGATCTTTGTGTTCAGTAAAGGTTCTCAGCAAAATGGTAATATTGTCAAGATAAACCAACGCACAAAACGTTTTACATCACCTAAAAGTTCGTCCATGGTGCGTTGGAAGGTAGTAGGGGCGTTACATAACCCCTGCGGCATTTGAGTGGGCTTGGACAATCCATCACCTGAAATGAGGGCACATTTTTCCTAATCCTCCGATGATAAATCAACTTGCAAGTACCCGCTGGTGAGATCCATAGCCAAAAATAGTGTGAACCCAACATCAAGCGTAAAGGGGTCATTTATATGTGGCAATGGATAGCTGTCATTTCTGGTTATTGAATTGAGGCAGTAATAATCCGTGACAACACAGTGACCACCATCATTCTTTTTAATTAATAGAATTGGAGAAGTTCACGGGAAATATGAAGGCATGAGTAACCAAGCTTCCAACAGTTTCTTTAGCTCTAAAGCCACTTGAGCTTCCTCAACTTTAGATTTTGTGTATGGCTGAGAATTTGAATGGAGGGTGAGCCTCAGTCTAAATTTGGTGAATTACCCCAGGCATTTTTCCATAATCACTTGTGCCTGAGAAAAATATATTGCAATACTTTTTATTTTATTTGAGGTGGACCAACCTGGGATGATACCACACCAATTAATGGGAAATCTAATGAATTAGAATGGAGGATAAAATATGGAAAACCTTCATGCGCGGCGTATGATAGGCTTGGAACTCCATGGACCGCCTTTGCTATTTGCTATCTCAGTTTGGGGCATTGGTGCACAACGCCAACACAGTCATAGTTGTCCCCTACCCAAAGTTCCTGTACCAGAATCAAACTTGGGGAGGCAGCGGTAGATGTCCCTATTCTACCACTGGGATATCCTCCCCTTAATATATTGCAATACTCCTCAAGGAGGTCTTGGAAATTCTGTTGCTCGTTAGAGGTGAGATTATCGCCAATTCTACTTTCAACCAGAGGTATAGTGGATAGGGAGTTGAACCCTAAAAATATTAATGAGCCAAAACAACTCACATTGATGATATTTTTGGTAGGGCATAGCTTTACATAAGCAATAGGGGCATACTGAGGGACTCAAATGGTTTCAGTTGTTAAGTTCCCTAATAGAATAGATATAGTTTCTTATAAGCAGGATCCAAAATCCTAGGGCAGGTCAACGCTTATTTTATTGAAGGGTTTGGAAACCAATTAGCTCCATATCTTGGTTAGGAGGGATTTGAATCATGATCCCCACATCCACATAACTTATGAGCCAGAGGGTATTGTGATAGGATGAGGGGCATACAGAGGGATCCCATCTTTAGCATCCACAGCCTCTGTGGGTAACTTAGATTTTTCCCCTAAGACTTGGTACTCAATTTTGCAAATGGAGGATGGGTATTTGAGGAAGCATGTCCACTTTTTAGGGGCTCTTTTATTTTTGATGGAAAGTTAGAATATTAACGGAATCTGATACCCTAGTGAGGATAGATATTTTTCCTTGTGGTTGATGATGCAGTTAAACTCCTGAATCAATTGGACCTCAATAAGCAACTTGTAGTTATTGTTTTCTAGCACAACACCGGGGCAGTAATTAATAACTTCCAAAAACGAAGGGGTAAAGCAGAATAATATCCTATCTCCTTAGTAGATTGACTACCTGCTGTTCCATATTCATCCTCATGGATCAAGTCTGGAGCCATTTTTATCTTTTTGATAAGTTGTGATGAAATAATGTTAACCGGTGAGCTGGTGTCAATTATTTCCGGGACTTAAACCTTATGTACAACTACCTTGACTCAAGCCACTGAAGATCTGAATTGGGAGTTAATAACTAATAGACTGCCACTAGGAATTGGCAGTGAAGCAAGCGGAGGATTCTGCTTTGGCTAAGCTCAGGTTGTTCAATGAGTTTAAAAGTTTTATCTGCCAATGCTTGGTTTTCTATATAAGAGCTGACAACTAGAGTTTTTTTGGTAACTGACCAACATAGAAGTAAGAAAGCCGGAGGTTTTTATACTTTTTTGAATAGACAAGGTACTTCAACTTCTGATGGGGCAGCTAACACAAAACAACCGGAAGTACTGGGGATACAGCTAGTACTAGAACAAGGGTCTTGAGGCACTTGTTTTCTGTCAGCATAGGGAGCCTCTTGCCCTATACTGACTGATCTTTTGCCAACTTATGTTAAAGGATGCGGCAGTCAGCTACAGTGTGGTTGTTTCTTCTGCAATGAGTGCAGTATAATTCAGGTGTAGGTGAATCGGGGGTGTAACAGCCAATACTTGGGACCAGGGCTTATTAATGTTAAAATTAGGTGGCCCAACGGGTTTAAGTAGTTCAGCCAGAATTTCTAATATATCCTCTTTAATATGAAGGAGGTACATTAAGTTAGACTTCACCGCTTCAAGATAAAGTATGATATTAGGCATATTTTTAAATGCCAAAAATGCAGCGGTGATAGCTTTTCTGGCAAAAGATGGTTTTTGCAACTAGAGTTTGTGCTTCAAGGTAAAAATGAAGGCGAATTCGCTTATAGTTTCTCCCTTGATTAAGGCTGATACCCATAAAGGTCTGTTTTTGGTTGGTTAAGGTTAAGTCGCACCCAAATTCCTGAAGCAAGGTAGCCTTGGCATCAGTCAAGTATGACAATGCCTCAGATGGGGGACCATAATGTCTAGAGACATACAGCTAAGACAGTTAATCAAGTGTATAAGTCATTGGGTGTCAGTGGCTTCTTCCATAGCTTTTTCATAAAAAATAAGAAAGAAAAGATGCTCCCTTTGTCCGGGACATACTTCTCTTTGAATGATTGTTTAAATATGCCACTGAGGGGATTAATGGTCAAACTACGTTTATTGTCATAGGGGGACTGGTTTCACTTTAAGGGGAACTGTTATTGCTGGAAAGATCATAAATATGGAGGGATTCCACTTTATTTTGTAAGGTGTTGATGTCCTCAATTATTGAGTCTACCTGATTATGGGCAGCACGAAGGGCTAATTTGGTGGTAACAAGAGGGAAGACTGCCAAATTTCGCTTTTGAGCTTGATAGTCGCATCTCAAAGCTTGAGTTGGTTTTGCTCAAGGGTGATAATTCATTGCTCCATCCCACACATCATAGCGGGGAAATTAACCAGGAGTTTAAGGCGTTCATGAACTAAAATGAGATTGGACACTGGATTGTTATTGATAATTGGGTTTTTTAATTGTATTTCACCTTGAACTTGGGGTGTACCTGGCAGGGAGCACCACTTTATCAGGATTGTGGGGGTGCTGTCATGTACCCTGTAATATTTTTGGCCAGAGGACCTGAAGTTTTAAGATGCTGGCTTACCTATTTTTTTGCTTCTCTTGGTCAAGAAGTCATTTTCCAGATACTTTGTCTGGATAGGCAAGTCTAAATAAATATATACCTAATTTTTACTTAAAATAGGTGAAAATATATTAAAGTGTAGAGTTTATTTAGTACAAGCATCGTTACATGTGAGTTTTGTTTAGTAAATCCCAAGCTAAGATCTAGACTTTTAACAATTCAGGGATTTAGTGGTAGGTTCATCATTTTGTGCTAATAAAATTCACTCGCCTCATAGATTGGGTTTGAACCCCAATACTAGGGCACAGAATGTTGTTTGGGATTGTCCCTGTTAAGGCCTAGCTATTTGTCTGACTCAGGTTCTATTCCCGTCACTGACCTCTTTCAAATCTCACATTTGGGTTGGAATCCTAACAATCAGTTAAAGTTTTAAGTAGATTATTTTAGAATGTTAAGTAGATACTAAGTAAATTTAGGATAACCAGCTCATCATCCATAAGAGCAACAGCGAAGCTAATATTATGAGTGGTTCAAGCATAGTTTTGGCATAGCCTTTAGGCTGTCAGTTCAAGGTCATAAATAAACCTGAGCAACGCCAGTGCTGGGAGACTAGGGGATTCTGATATATCCCTGACGGGTTACTGGTGGTGTAGCTTAACTCTCAGGGTTTTCATGGTCATCAATTTAGTGGTCGTCGTTGTCATCCTGAGTATTTATGACGAAAAACTCCTAAGGAAGGAGATCTCTTAAAACTTGAAAATAATAAACACAACCGGAAGTTAAACTCTATAATCTGATACTTTATTATGATAGGAATTATAGGTATTTATACCTGCTTCTAGGTACATTTTAAAGCCTAGAGTTCTAGGAAAATCAACTGAAATAAAGATAAAAATGAATATTCATCAAATGGGAATTACTAAACTAATGGATTATTATGGATTATTAATCCATTCAACACTCCCCTATTTGTTTATTACTTAGTAAAATTTTAGAACGTTTCCATTAATGGTTGACTGGTATGGCACACCGTTAAGGGTTTCTAGAATGTAGTTTCCATAGGGTAGTACTTTGGTAACTTTAAACGGCCCTTTGAAATGTGGGTGAGTTTTCTTGAAACGGGAGTTCATAAATTCATTTTAATACAGGAGGACTAGGTCTCCTATTGTAAAAACTTGAGGTTTTTGAGTCGTTGTCATAGTTGATCTTTATTATATGGGCATGTTTTTGTCCCATTTTATCCATGTTGGATTGTTTTAGGTGGCGAGTTTATGTGAAACTGGTTGCTGAGTTTCTTGTCCTATGGGTTGGGCTGTAATGTTATTTTAACAGTAGTTCATATGGCATATGCTTGGTGGTACTATGGATTTTGGTTCGTTATTTCCAAAGGACAGTAGATAAGCGTTCAGGCCATTTATCAGGGCTGTCTGTGATGCTCCGTTCTAGAACATTCATCAGTGTTTAATGATCTGATTAGTTAGGTCATTCACTGAGGGTTGTATGCTGTTTTCATAGAGTGAAGAGTGCATACCTGAGCCAACATTTTCTTAACTAAATTATTGTTGAAATGGAATCCCCAGTCAGTAAGGATTAGGCGATGTGGTCCATAGTTAGTAACTATCTCTTCATATAGAAACTGAACTGTGGTGGCTGCATCAGCTCGGGTAACTGCTTTGGCAACAGAACAACTTCTGAAGTATTCATTGGCTACTAGAATATACTTTAATCCATTGGTGGCAACTCTTAAAGATCCCATAAAGTCGAGGCCCCATATCTCAAATAGTCTATGTGTTGCAATAGGGTTTAGTAGTTTTTGGGCACCTGGCGACTTAGCACAGACTTGGCAGGCATGGCATGTGAATACATAGTTACTAACTTCAGTGCAGGCATTTGGACACCAGTTTACAGTGAAGAGTCTCAACCAGGTGGCTTAAACTACAAAATGTCCAGAGTCATCATGGTCCACCTTCATCCACTGCATGCATTGATTTCTTAGGACCACCTGGGCCACTGATTCTTTGGTGCATACATACAGGTGCCCTCCAATTTTTGGAAACTTTGAATAACGTTTCTTAAATGATGGTATATCCTGGATATCACTTGGCACTTCAAAAGCTTCTATTATCTTCCATATCTTCAGGAGCTCTTTCTCAAGAACAATCTCCTATATGGAAGATTTCTGGTCTCTCTAGGTTATTGTAAATTCTTAATAACCCATCTGCTACTTCGTTGAACCATCCAAGGAGGTGCACTAATTTTAAATCAGACTCCATTAGCTCATAGCTCTAGCATACTCAGCGTCCATTAAGGATGGGATTATCTAGCATAAAACTTACTGCTGAGTTTTCAGTGAATATGGTGATCCACTGGTCTAACAGATAATAACAGAATTTAAAAAGAGTGAACACCACAGAAAGAAACTTTTTCTCATATGATAAGTAGCTTTATTCCACTGGGGCAAATTTCTTGGAGATTAATTCAACAGATAGGTACTTTTTTCGCTTGTAGTTGTGTATGCACCGCCCCAATGGCTGATTTCTGGCATCTGTGAACACCTGGTTTTCTTCATCAAAGTTGGGGAATATCAGGATGTTAGTTTAAACTAATGAATTTCTCAGGCTGACAAAATTTTGGTGGGCAGCATCACTGAAGTCCCAAGGGGTTCCCTTTTTCTTGTACAGTACAATGGAGCAGCTACCTTGTTAAAGTTTGGAATAAAGGCCCAATAGTAGTTGAAAGTTCCCAAAAAGCTAAGTAGTTCAGCTGCATTGTTTGTGATGTGCCATGTAGAAATGGCTTCCACCTTAGAGGAGTCATTGCTTTTTCCTTCTGGTGAGATAATATGCCCTAGCAGCTTCAGCTCTCTAGTGCAGGGTATCAGCTTTGATTCATTAATGCCAAGGTTTGCTTCATTAATCCAATGAAGTACTTCTCCTAGGTCCTGCAGGTGTTGATTGAAATCAGTGGCATAGAGGGTGATATTATCAAGGTAGACAGTGACACACCATTTTGTCAATTCACAAAATAATTCATTCATAACCTTTTGGAAGGTTTTGGGAGCTCTAGTAAAACTAAAGGGCATTTGAGTGTATTCAAATTGTCCAAATTTGGTAACAAACGTCATTTTTGGAATAGATTATCCCTCTATTGTCAGTTGATAGTATCCAGAGAACAAATTGATATTGGTGAAGTACTGTGCACCTCCCATAGTATTAGAGATATCTGTGATCAGTGACATTGGGTATGCATTTCTCTTTTTTTCGGTTTTAGAGAAATTTAGTTAACACACAAGTTGAGCTTTCCATTCTTTTTGGGGACAACTACATCATGGAACGCTCATGGTGATTAAGAGGGGAGAATGAGACCTCTGAAAAGCCCTCTCTTAATCTTTTCTTCAACAATTTTTTCTTGCACTTTTGGCAGGTGGTAGGGTCATTTGGAAATGGGTTTAGCATCACTAACATCAATCTGGTGTGAACCTAAGGTTGAGAGTGGAACATCATCACCATCATGGCAGAAAAGCGTCTCAAATTTTTTGAGTATTTGTGATAAATTCTCTTTTGCTAATCCTCCAAATAGGTAGGGCGGTAATTTTTTCTGTTAACTCATCACAACGGTAGGTAGACAATTGCGCAGGGGTGTTAGATGGTATCTCTGGGTTAAAATACATAACGGTCAGGGTCTTCGTTCCTTTTATTATCTGCATAAGCCATTGGTCTGATTTAAAGTAGGCATGTATTCAAAACTCCTTTAGGACCTGTCAGAAAAGCAACAACTTGAAGTGGCTGTGATCAAAAACTACTGCATCAATATAGAGGGTTTTCCCAGCTATCTCTACAGGATGGTCAAATACTTGACCACAACAAGCTTGTTGAGTTCCCCCAGCCATCAGGAAGACCATGTCGCTCTGAAGGATGTCCTCATATCTGATGTCCAGAATAAACTTCTTTGTCACAATATTTGCTGAAGAGCCTGTATTAAGGAGGATGGACACTGAATATCAAAAGAGGGACCCCATGGTGCAAGGTGATCCTGTATTGGTGGGTAGGTATTCCTCTTTTGGCCTCCATTTCAAAGCCAGGTTAGACCAATGGCTTGATGATGGTCTTGTAGTGCTGTGCTGAATTTTCACAAGTTCTCAAGGGGTACTGGGACAATTCTTTTTTCTAAAATCTTAGTAGCTGAGACCCCATTATGTTCACTGGATCAACAATACAGTGTCTTTGGCAAAAATTAAAAATGTGTGTGTTTGTTTGTGTGTCCTCAAAATGATCAATTTTGATAGCCTAAATTTTTACCCATTCAGTCGGTGATTGGTTATGTTTTATAAAAGTTCAGCCGTGTAACTATCATTTTGAGTTTCAAGATTGTGGGATATCCAAGTAGTTGGTAGTAATTTTGAGATTGTGGGATATCTGAGTAGTTGGGTAGTAATATAAATAAAGCAATTCAATTGTTTAACTAATTTGTATTAATTCAACTAATCTCTATAAATTCACCAATTTCTCATCTGGGACTAAACAAAAATACTAATGGTAAACAATTAAGCTTAAAGTTAATTTAGAGTAGCATTTTCAATTCTTGACTCCATTTTTTCCATTTAACTTTATTTAATTCATTTCATTCATTCAATTCTATTTATCTATTTGATTTTAAATAAATTTAGCCAATTGATTAAATCAACTATCATTCATTTAAATTTTAACTTGATTAACCAATTAAAGGTAAACTATTAAAATAACCACCTATATCATACTCAAAAAACAATTAACCCATATAAATCAACCAAATAGA
Source organism: Massospora cicadina (assembly GCA_022478985.1). Lineage (NCBI taxonomy): Eukaryota > Fungi > Entomophthoromycota > Entomophthoromycetes > Entomophthorales > Entomophthoraceae > Massospora > Massospora cicadina. Next base: position 52,908 of record JAKSZP010000021.1, read on the forward strand.
TGACAAACAATGAGTTTAATTTGAGTTTGGCTAATCAATCAAAATTAATACCAATTAATATCAACTAAATTCATTAATTAATTAAAATTAAAAGCTAAAATAATTTTTAACTTTACTCAAAATTAAATTATTAAATTAATCAAGCCAGCTAGATAGATGGAGGTCAGCAAGTTGAGTATATGGCTATAACTATAAGTATTATAACTATTATTTTAATAAGGTTAAGATAAGTAATTTACTGTATTAGCGATTAGTGCTATACCGCCCCACAAGGGGCTCTAGTTGGTATAACACTATGTTAGGAACTGGCATAATAGGTTGTTGTGATACTTGAAATTTTGTGGAAGCTTTTTTATTCTCTGCTGTATGAGTTTCTGTAGGGATAACTGCTGTATTACTTGGGTAGAGTTGGGGCTTCAGGTTTCACATAGCCCTCTTGGCAAATTCATGTAATTGGAGAGAGGTATCATCTCGTTTTCTTTTGGGCTCATCATATTCTTCCATATAGACTCCATGGGGTTCTTTGGGTTCTTTCTGCTATGGGTCCAAAAGGTCAACAAATCTCATTCTTTTAGTTGGGTAATATTTATTGTTGCTGGCCAATTATTCTTGTTTCCATTTTCAGCAGCATTTAAATCTGTCAGTAGGAGTTGCTAGGCTTTCTATGCTTCAGGCTTTGCTGATGAGTACTCAATCTGTTGGTGGGGTCTAAGATTGTCCTGGTGGTGGCCCAACGTAGAATCTTGGTAGAGCATTGTCCCCATCCCAAAGTAGTCATTTGGTGGTGGAAATGTATAGGGTTAGGATACGGTGGATAGGGTCCTACTTGCGCCCTCATAATGCATTGGCAGATTATGGTACTGATAGTATACAGACTAAGAAAAGGTTGCTTGCCCAGGGGCTGGGGGGCAGCGTGATTTCTTTGACTAACTCTGGAAGGACACCTTCCATCTAAATGAACCATTTTACATCGCCAGCAGAGGTTTCAGCACTGTCTGAAATAATGCCCAGGCTCATTACAATTGTTTTAATGAAGGTTGTTTTATAAGACCGTCCTTTTACTAGCATATTGAGCTGTTGTACTTGCTCCAAGAAGGCGTTCATCTGCATGGTAAACTTAGAGGGAGGGCTGATATGCTGGAACTTTGTTTTAGCCTCACCCTCAGGTTCTTCCTCCTCTAACCCCAGCTGTCTGGTGGTTGGTTTTGTAGGCTGACAGCTAGCTAGGCGAGTATATTGGCGGCATACTTCAATGACATGGTCAGAACATGAAACTTGGGCAACAAGGACAGCATTTAGGTATGATTCTTCTAAGGCATCAATGAACCATTCCCTTATTTGTTGATACATATCCTCATAGCGTCAGGTGCCAGATTGGTGCATTATTCAAGTAGATCTTCAAATTTATCATGGAAATGGCTGACATTGTCATAATCCTTCAGACACATGCACTGGAACTTCTCTTGTAGTTGTGTAGTGGATACCCAAAACTTGGCATGGGCACTCTCTTGCCATTCACCCCCAGGTGTCATGTTTACATGATTTTATTGAGGGGACCAACTTCCATGATAAGGCTGGGCGTCAAGGTCATATAAGGCCAAGTTACAAAATCTCTCTGACTTAAAGCACACTTTATCCAAAGCAGGTTTCAGGCCTTATATGCCCAGATTGGTTAAGAGAGGAAGTGCAAGATGCCCAGCCAGGTATTATGGCAGGGCATTAAAACAAATGATTTACCTTCTAAATGATGACAGTTTAGTTTGGTTGGCAAGGAAACGGGGTTTTAAAACCCATTCAATTTTCAAATTTCCAACTTGGGTAAGCCTTACCTTAATCAATAACCCAAGTTTGGTCAATTGCCAACTATATTGCCTAGCCCATTACAAGCGTGCACTTATTGGTGCACCTGGGCTTAGCACCACTTCCAACAATCAATTGATTCCCCTGAATTTGTTTAAATATGTTATTTAAAGATCAACCTTCCTCGTTGGTCATCTTTATTTTAAATAAGTCCTCGTTTGTTTAAAGTTCTTTTATTTATGGTTACTAATGAGAACCTGTGTGCAGACCTCCTCAAGGAGGTCTTCAACAAAGTTGGACGTTCTATTTACACTAAAATATCTGCTCAATCAAGTGCACTGTTGGGCCCCCTTGGTTCCCTCCAAACTGAGGCACCCAAACCCTCCAGCACTGATCTCCACTTGGTTATGGGCTCTCCCGTGGGGCTCACCTAAGTGTTGCTATTTATTTGTTTCCAACTCCTATACACCGTGTTATACACCCTCACACAGGGTTATTTTGGCTCTGGCGCCCTTTGTGGTGTCCCTTTTTATCTATAATCCTGATGACGAGTTTCCTGGCTTTGTGGCTGTGCATTGTGCACCACCTTGCTGGGAACTGTAGAGATTGTTAGGATTATCCCTTAATTGGGGGAAGCCCCAACTAGGGGTCACGACCCACCTTTGGGCGGATGCCAGATTGGGCTCCCCAATAAATTGGGTTGAGCTCAATATGAAGTATTGGGGACCAGCCCCAATAATTTAATTGTTATTTAATCAAATTTGGCACCATCGACTAATGCTGAGGATGCTGACCAATCATTTTTACTTTCAGATGCACCAGCGACTTATGTCAAGAATGCGCCCAATTCCCTTGTATTAATTGTTTTCCCTCAGCTTCAGCAATCAATGCCAAATTTTTCGTTTCTGATCCATTAAGGTTCTATAAATACCTCAAGGATCATTTAATAAAATTCACCTTTTTTCCAATTTCTTTTCTGTTTTTAGCTTTACTTTGGGCCTTGATGGCCTTTTAACTCGCTGGAGGCTTTAGGGCCCTGTTAATATGGATCAGGTTGAAGTTCCTCCCCCAAAATCCTGACAGAGATATAGACACTCTCCTGACATTAGATGACCAACCCCTTTATTTTACATGCATGAACCTTATCCAATTGGGACTTTTGCGAAGTGTATATTGGGTGGGCAAGCTGTTGGTCGCAGTCACGGTGGATCTCACCTCCGTTTTCTCATTTTGCTGATGGTTGGAGCATCTTGGCGTTATTCTAGCTACCTTCAACTGGGAAGTACCCATCTTTCTTGCTCATACATGGTGGATACGGATGCTCCATGATCCAGGAGTTGTGCTTCCTCAACTTTCCACCAAAAATTACAAATTTGAAACAATTAAAATGGCTTTTCATTGGCAAAACATTTAAACAGTGCATGTGGGATCATCAATATAGGGCCTGGTGGTGATGGCCTTGGATAATAATGCACAACCTGTCGCCAAAATGGGTATGGGGTTGTGAGTGGCCCAAAATGCGTTTTATAACAATATTCCTTATATAAAAACGAACCCAATATCTTCTCTTATGGCTCTGATATGGAACCCATTTCAAAATAACAAATTACTCCAGAGAACCCGCGCTTGACCACTATCATGATCTGCAAAACACAGGAGGTGAAAAGTAGTTACTTATTATATATAAAAATGTTAGTGCAATTTCTGAAGCTATGGTAGAATATGTGACCTCATTAGTAAATTCTGGCCAACTATCCCTCTCCATTCTATGATGCAGAAACGTATCCTGGAGGCATGCTTATGCCTGGAGAAGATGTTTATGGTGAAGTGTTGGCGTTGTCTGCTATAAATAAAGACCATTATGGATTTTTTGTTGACTGCTACCCTTTCATATCCTTTAAGGAAAATCAGCACATGACTATTTTGGTGGATACAGGAGCCTCTGAGAAATTTTTGACCAAAACCTAGCCAACTGCCTTGAGCTGAGTTACTTGCCAGGTGATATGGTTAGGGGAGAAGCTTTCCAAGACATTCCCACACTGAATATGAGGGGTTTTTGAATTATCAAGTTGACAACTATCATTTATCCAACCACTTCCAAAATATCAAAAACCTCTTGTAGCCTATCATTTTGGGTGTAGAGTGGTGGCGAAAGTTTGACGCCAGAACCAAATTGGAGGGCAATACATTGTCCTTGACTTTGAAGATTTGTAATGAATTAGTTGTCCCTTTGACTGAAGCAAACTCTCCGGGCAACCTGCAACATTGGCACAATATCTATACACTCAGTCTTGCTCCGTTGCTGAAGCCCTCTTTGGAAGTACCCTTCTCTTCCTGTTTGGAAGGGTTGGAAACTTTGTTTAATGCGGCTTCAAAAAATGTTCTACTAGCTCATTCAGAGTTTTATTATGAAGTCAAGCTCACCATTGATCTGGTGCGCATATCTTCACCGATTTATCCTTTGACTGTATGGGAGGAAGCAGCCTTGGATGTGTTGGTTAAGGAGCAGTTAGCCAAAGGCGCGATTTTTCAGCAAACATCCTCCATATGTTCCCCACTTATCTTTGTTTATAAGGACAATGGTACCTTATGCCCATGCATAGATTATTGGAATCTCAACAACGTTACAGTACCAGACATGCATCCCATCCCACTGGACTGACAGATTGCACTCTATGTGGAGAAGGCGAGAATTTTCACTAAACTGGATTGTTTAAACGCATTCAATCAGATCCAGATCAAGAAGGGACAGGAGTGGTTAACCACATTTCATACCAGAAAAGGAATTAATCGATTTTGAGTTATGCCCTTTGGGCTTAAAAATGCCCTTCTATCTTTTAATGCCATACTGATGCGGCTTTGGGGGATCTACTGGGGTTATGCGCGGTAGCTTTTTTTAGTACTAGATTGTGCGGTAGCTTACATGGATGATATTCTGGTGTTCTCCCCCGATAATGAGTCTCATATAGTACACATCCAGCGGGTGGTGGAGCATTTGGGGGCAGCTGACCTTGAATTAAAAATAACCAAATGTGAATTATTTAAGTCCCAGGTCACCTTCCTAAGTAACGTCATGTTTGAACAAGGGAACATGATAACTCCAGACAAGGAGAAGGCGATTTGTGAGTGTCCCACCCCAACTTTGGTCAAGGAATTGAGGAGTTTTTTGGGGACTTGTACGTTCCTAAAGAAATTCACAACAAATCTTTCTGAAGTGGTGGCACCCTTGTATAAGGCGAGTGGAGCAAAAGTGCTACAATGGTCCACAACTTTGCAGGATGCCTTTCAGGTAGTAAAGTGCACCCTTCTGTCATGTCAAATCCAATAAAAAGTTTATAGTAGCTTCCAATGCCTCCAATTTAGCTATAGTGGTGGCCCTAATACAAGTAGGCGAAGAGGAATAGAGCATCCAGTGGGATATTTTTCCATGAAGATATCTTTGCCTGAGTTAAGCTATGCCATATATGGTAAAGAGTTATTAGCAGTGGTTGAGGCGCTGACTTATTGGCGTCATCACTTGCATGGCTCATCCCAACCTTTCCACATATGTACAGACCACTGTGCCTTGCTATACTACCGCACACCTCATTTCTTGACCCCATTGCAAACCCGCTGGCATGAGACCCTAGCCCAATTTTTGTTTTCCTAAGTGTTTACTAATGGCAAAGAGAATATTTTGGCGTATGCTTTGAGCTGTAACCCTGCATTAGCTCCTGATACTAAGGAGGTAGAGGCACATAGTACCCATTTGATGATTTTTACTAGGTAATGTTGTGTCTCAACTTCCCTCTCCCTCTGCCAACAGGCCAGTGCTTGCTCCTCTGGAAAATGTGGAAGAATATGGTATGTTCAGAAAGATAGTCCTTTACTAGCCTTTATCAGTCAAATATACTATGTTCCGTGTTAAGAGCATGTTAAATCAGGATGATATTACCAGGGGTTATTACGTGTAGGATGAAATTTTTGGTTTAGGGGTGCTTATGGGTTTCCAACAGACCACTTCACCCAGAAATCATCTGGGACCATCATTATGAAATCACTGTTGGTCATCCTGGGAAGGCAAAGACTCTAGAGCTTATTTGGCACACTTACATTTAGAAGGAGTTAGCTGCACAGGTAAGAAGGTATTGTAAAGAGTGCTGTAACAGTTGGATCAGACTGATTGTTACATTTTGACTCAAGATTTGGATTTCCAAATCTCAGGTTTAATACCTTTTTTATGTTTTTGCAGGTTATGCTGGGCTTGGTGCTGGGATGTGTGACGGTTGAAGTTTATCCTCAACATCACATTGCCCTGATCTTTGATAAGACAGGACAGGCTGGTGTGGTACATGGAGGGAGTGAGAGAGCATTATTCTTGGCTAGACCTCAGGTTGAGACTAATACTGGGGAAGGTCGACGGTTAGATGATTCATCAGGCCTGGGGTCAAACCAAATGGTTTTGAAGTGGGTGGTTTCTAGGTTAGAAGTGGATTCAAATCAGAATTGGAACGATTCTTGGGTATGGTGGTTCAGCCACTACAGAATTCAATCCAACCTAAACAGTTGGGGTTTGCTTATGACATGTTTCAAAAAACATAACGTCAGGCATGGCGAATGAGCTTGATCTATGCTTGCAGCAGAGAGCTATAAGAGATAGGACTTGAGAATGGGAAATTCTCTAATTCCGTTTTCTATCAACTTGCCTAAATATATCAAATAAAGCCGTTCCTAAGCCTTATCTATTTTGATTACTGTCTTCTGAGGTTTATATTGATTATTTAGTCTAACAGCGGCCATGTTTGGCCTATACAAACAGGAGTTGGACTTTGAGAACGAGATTGGGAAGGCTATCGCCTCCCTATACACCTTGTCTTGGAGTCAGGGCATGTTGCTGGGGGTAAGCATACTCGCAACTGTCCTCCAAGGGGTGTTTGTCCGTGGCTCCTGTAGCACATGCACTACGAGAATGGTCTCAGGGACCTTGTCTGCCCTTTGGTCATTGACTTGGGCTCTGCTTCCCAATTCATTTGTGGCTCACTGTAAAGAGACAGTGCGTTACAGGATGTGCCCCTCCCAGGCTTTTCTTTATGACCTTAGGGACTTAAAGAATAGTGTGGGAGGGCTTTCTGGAATGACGGCCTTAAAAGGTTGTACCTGCATGATTCTGAACTTAGTTCAGAATTTTTCTTCATTTACCACCGCCTTGTGGGTATCTCTGGTGGCCTCAGGGCTGCCCTTGCATTGTCTTACCTGGTATCCCATGGCTAACCTAGCTTTTGTGCCTTAACAAAAAGATGTTTTGTTTTCTTAGTCGATTCCCAATACAAATATGGGTTTTTTCTATATGATCTGCAGGGCTTTTATACTATCAGGATTAAATTCATCCACATGTTTATTTTCAAAATAAATAAAACAAGGCTAAAGCTAGAGTTGGATCCTTGCTTACTTGTGTACATCTTTCTTGTTTTTGAATTTCCCTAGATCTAAGGTTGAATTGGTGAGTATGATGAGTCAAAACACTTACTTTGAGGGAACCTCATATCAGACAATCTTTTGGTGTCAAGTTTAATCTGCCAATCCTAAGGTAAGATAACAATCAAGACTGGGACATTTTTAATTGTTACAATATTCTGAACTCATTGTGCTTTTAGCATGCCACCAGATCCCCCTTTTGGCCTAACCTCAGTGGTTGCTACAGGTCACAGTTGTAGAGTAACTAGTACCAGAGGGAGCCGGTGATTGATGGCCAACCCTGGATCTGAAGCGATTGTCAGTCTGAAATCCTGGTGGGGCTTCCCCCTCACCAGGGATCTGTCTGGCGCCGAGGGGACCTGGCCCAGCAGGGCCCCTCACCCCATGGTCAGCCCACCCTGTGTGGGATAATTGCCCAGCCATGCGTTGGGCATATTTCCCCTTGTTGGGTGGACTGAATCTTAAAGTCCAGTTCCAGCTCCATTTTTGTTGTGGAAGCCCTTGGGGTTAACTCCTACTATGGGGCACCCTCTTGAGGGGGTGTTGGGATTTTTGCCCATATTCCTAGCCTGCTAGATTACCAGGGATTGCTAGGGGATAATTCCCTAATGCGAGGTGAATTGTAAATTGGTTGACCCTGATTTTGGGGTAACTATGTTTGGGGAATTTTAGGATATTTGCCTGGTCAGATCCATCAGGGATCTATCCGGACAAATGCTTAAGATCTTGTCAGTCAGAGCTGATAACGAAATAGGGCCATCTGATAGTGATTTACTATCAGGTGTACCCATTGGGATTGGTTGGGTTTCATCACCAACTGATTGGTAATGTAAGTAGTAATTTGTGAGGCAAGTGATGCTGCCTGCAACTAGCAAATCGATCAGTTGGTTCATGACCTGCATTAAAGGGTAACAAGTTTCATTACCTAAGCAGGTCAAATGCCAAATATGGTTGGTTTGCTTGGATCAATAGGAAAATGCTAGGGACACATTTTCTGACTCTTTCTATTTTAGGTCTCAAGGATGTCCAACGATGGAATCCTAGCCAGGATGGGGAAGACCATTGCTGCTGAGATGAGGATGGGTGATTCAATGGCAACGGCTGCCATTTCATCGAAGAGGCGTCAACCAAGGGTTAGATGACTGAATCCCCACTATAAATTCCCTAGAATTCACCAATAATAAATAACAATTTGCAGTATATAGTAGATATACCAGTTTAGTAAACTCTGTCAGCTTTCATTTGTTATATTCTTTCTCAGGGATATTATTGCTGTGTGCAATAATTGGGAGACTCTTTAAGGAAAAGAGTAAGAATCTGAGAAGAGATCCAGAGAAGAAGCAGAAACACATTGGGGATTGCTGCTGACTGTGTATCGAACTGGAGAAACTGTCACCAGGGAATCTCAGAGAATATTGGGTTAGATGGTATGAGGGAACAAATCCCTATTTTGAGACATCTCAAGTATTTTGAGTGGAAATACTGGCCAAGCGTTGGGCTGAGATCTAAGAGATCCAGTCAACTATGGATAATAGTCATCATACTATCATCAACTGATTATATCAACAACAATACAACGCGGACAAATTTCACAAGAACTGAACCTGTGCAAGTAATAAACAAATAGGGGTTATTGGCTGATAATAACAACCATACCCATGAATTTTTACAGGGGGCTCCTTCTTAGTGGGGGTGATGTAACGGTCAGGTCAAACTGATTGTTACATTTTGACTTGAGATTCAGATTTCCAAATCTCGAGTCAAAACACCTTTTTAGGTTTTTGCAGTTGATGCAGGGCTCAGCGCTGAGCTATGACCCTCCCAGGCTATTCTTTATTATCTTAGGGGCCTAAAGTGTAGTGTTGGAGAGGCCTCATGGAAGGGCGACCTTAAAAGGTTAGGCCTGCATGATTCTGAACTCAGTTCAGTTTTTTCCCTCATTTTCCACCTTCTTGTGGGTATCTCTGGTGGCCTCAGGGCTTCCCTTGCCTTGTCTTACCTGGTATCCCATGGCAACTTAGTTTTTGTGCCTTAACAAAAAGATGTTTTGTTATCTTAGTCAATTGCCAATACAATTATTGGTTTTTCTATGTGATTTGCAGTACCATTATACTATCAGGATTAATTCCATCCACATGGTTATTTTGAAAATAAATAAAACAAGGCTAATTTTGGGGTCAATTCCTCGCTTACCCGTGTACATCTTTCTCAATTTTAAATTTCCCTAAATCTGAGGTTGAATTGGTGAGTATGATGAGTCAAAACGCTTACCTCGAGGGAACCTCATATCAGACAATTTTTGGCATTAAATTTTATCCACCAATCCTAAGGCAAAATGGCGGTCAAAATTTGGGCCGTTTTCAATCATTAAAAGTGCCTTATCTGAAACAAAATGAAACCAAATCGCCAGCCATTAGAGGGGTTGTTGGTAACTGTTTAAAATGCTGAAGGTCCTTGAATCTCTTTATCATTGGATTTTATTTTGTAATTGCTTGTATCTGATGGCTACGATGCCATCATGGTGGTGGTGGACTGTTTTATAAAGTTACCCCACTTTACTACTTGCATAACCATAGTAACCACAGCTGAGATGGCTAGCTCTTCGTCACTCATGTGATTGCTCTTAATGGGGTCTCCCAAGAAATAATTAGCGATTAGGGACCCCAGTCTACCTCCATCTTTTGGGAAGAGTTGTATAAGACTCTTCAAATTTGCCCCTGCCATTCAACTGCCTATCACCCTCAATCAGATGGGAAGATTGAATGAGTGAACCAGTTCCACAAACTGTTCTTTCAGTGTTACACCGCCGCAGATAATTCAGATTGTGTTTCCCATCTCCCCATGGCCCAATTCAGTTATAACAACACCCAACATTCATCAATTGGGTGTTCCCCTTCTTCACCAACTATGGCTTCAATGCTGCCTTCAGCATGGAGCCCAGCTGTGGATCCAAGGTGGAAGAGGTGGTGGACTTTTCCAAAATGATCAAGAAAGTACACCAGGGGGTGAGCATGAATTTAGATGCGGCCATACAGGCTTAAAGGAGAACGCTGATGGTAAAAGACAAGTTGGACTAATGTACAAGGAAGGAGATCTCATGATACTGGATGCTAAAAAAATCTCAATCAAGCAACCATGCAAAAAACTGGGACTTAAGAGGATTGGACCTTACTGCATTGTCAGAAAGGTGGGTCATGCCTCATGCCAGTTGGATCTCCCCCCACATTTTGAATCTTTTCAGTCTTCCACAAAAGCAAACTTGCGTTGTTTGAGGGCCCCCACCAGAGACTCCTGAGGCTTATCTCGTGGATGGGGCGCAAGAGTGGGAAGTGGAGGAGATTTTAGCCTCCCTTGGATAAGAAGAATACTTGAGTATCTTGTATTCTGGAAGGGATTTGACGCTGCAGAGAACAGTTGGGCCCAGCGCGTGACTGCGCCCATGCCCAAGACCTAACTGAAGTATTCCACAATTGTTTCCCTGAGGCTGCAGGTTCCAATTCCAAGCAAGCCGTCTTTCCATGAAATTGGCCCCCACTCACCAAAGCTTTTTCTTGGTGAATGTCCTGGAGGGGGGTGGAGCCCAAAAAAAGAGGAGAGGTTATCTCATGTTTACATGATTTTATTGAGAGGATCAACTGTCATGACAAGGCTGGGCATCAAGAGTCAAATAAGGCCAAGTTACTGGACCTCTCTGACTTAAGGCACACCTTGGACTAATGCTAGTTGCATGCCAGATATGACCTGGTTGGTTCAGGGGAAGTGCAAAATGCCCAGCCAGGTATTATGGCAGAGGCGTTAAAACGAACAACTTACCTTCTAAATGATGACAGTTTGGTTCAGTTGGTAGGAAAATGGGGTTTCAAACCACTTTTTTAGCACTAGTGGTGCTCAACCCAAAAGGGGGAGCCACCACGAATCTTTATTTACAAATGGGCCAAACAAAGAGATTATTAGAAATAAAAAGATCCTAATATGGCACCTCAGCTAACAGCCTAAGAAGCCATATCAGAAGGTGAGGAAGCTTTGGGGAAAGTTTTGTCCAGCACCCACTTCAGCTGGCGGATCATGGCAGACAACATTGGGGTAGGAGCATCAGTGACATGAGGCATAAGGAGGTATAATTGTGGGTTTTATTCATTGATGAGGCTGGCAGTGTCCATTGCCTCAACGTATTGAGCATGTTGATGCTCAGCTAAAGTGATGAGAGCAGGCACACTAGTGAATGACTTGATGCGCCGGTGGGTTTTGGGATAATTGGGGTTGAAAAAGAGAAGTTTTTACTGCATTGATGTAAGCACAGCTCACATCAAAAGCAAGCTCCTCAATTTTAACCTTTTCATCTTCCTTAAAATCATGGGGAAAATTGGGGATAGGATTACCCTCAACAAGGGGCTCCATCTCCCCATGAAGTTGCTGGCAAAGTAGGGTGTTGGCAGGGGCAGCTGCAGCCTCAACTGCCATTTTATTGATATTTTATAGATAGGAAAACCGTTTTGATGTGAAAACAGCGGGAATGTGAAATTGGGAGGGTCAATGAAGAACTCCTCCAAAGCAAAATCTGGTTTTACATGGTATGGGTTTTGAAACCCAGTCAATTTATGAAATTTCCAACTTGGGTTGGCCTTGCCTTCAATTGATAACCCAAGTTTGGTTGATTACCAGCTATAATACCCTTCCCAATAGAAGCATGCGCTTATTGATGCACCTGGGCTTAGCACCACTTCCACCAATCAATTGATTCCCCCAAATTTTTTAAATATGTTTCTTCAAGAACAACCTTCCTTGTTAGTCATCTTCCTTTAAATAAATCCCCCATTCATTTACAGTTTTTTAATCTATGGTTACTAGTGAGAACCTGTGTATAGACCTTCTTGATGAGGTCTTCAACCAAGTTGTACATTCTATTTACACTAAAAATATCTACTCAATCAAGTGTGCCATTGGGCCCCCTTGGTTCCCTCCAAACTGAGGCACCCAAACCCTCCAGTACTGATATCCACTTGGTTATGGACTCCCCTGTGGGGCCCACCTAAGTTTTGCTTTTTATCTGTTTCCAGCTCCCATTCACTGCATTATACACCCTCACATAGGGTTACTTTGGCTCTGGCACCCTTCACAGTGCCACTTTTACCAAAATCCTGATGACAAGTTTCCTGGCTTTGTGGCTGCATGCCATGCACCACCTTGCCAAGAACTGAAGAATTATAGACATTCTCCTGAAACCAGTTGTCAAATGGGGGGTTGGCATTATGCCACCTCCTTGCCATACCTGTTAGAAGGCTAGGCACCTCATGGAGTCTTTGGTGGTCACTCACATCATAGTCATTACCACATAAGTTATAGGCTTCTAATCATTTATCTATCAGACTCTTTTCAAATTTCTCTAGGGTTTTCCTTGTGTAGAGTCTCATTAATATCAGGGTTGCAGCCTGATATGGAAGGCATTTGCAGGTTCCCTGGCAGGATCACCAATTTATTGGGGAACTAGAGGATTCTTATGTATTTTCTGATAGGTGGCTAGTAGTGTAGCGTAACTCTCAGTGTTTTCAGGACTATCAATTTGGCAGTTATCATTAGTCATCCTGGGTGTATGACAAAAAATACCCAGAGAAGGAGATCTCTTAAAACTTGAAAATAGTAAATACAACAGGAAGTTAAACTCTATATTCTGATACTTTATTATGATAGGAACTGAAGGTATTTATACCTGTTTCTAGGGATATTTCAGTGCCTAAAATATTCTAAAAGAATCAACTGAAATCAAGATAAAAAATAAATATTCATCAAATGGGAAATTACTATTCTAATAGATTATTATGAATTATTAATCTGTTTAACACTGGGCACTCTGCTTGTCTTGTTATAATTAAGAAAATGAAAATCAGCCTAAGATGGTTCCTAATATTCATAAATATTTGTGTCAACTTTGGCTATTTTTGCTATATTTGTTTATGAGATAATATAACTATATATGTCCATATATACAATAATCTTATTTTTATATAGAAATAATGATTTTTAAAAAAATATACAGAGATAGCAATTTTAAAAATAGTAAAAAGAACCAACTTTGAAAAATAGAACAATTTCAGGTAAAAAGAGAACATAATTTAAAAACATACTAAAAATTTAAGTTAATTGATAAAATATACCAAAAAGTATAAAATAATTAACAAAAAATATACTAAAAAGTATAAAATAATTAATAAAAAGTATGAATAATCAATAAAAACCTTTTTGAAGTTGGCACCATATTTTAAACTGACTTATAGAATTTTTAAATACAAATTAGAGCTTATATTGGACCAGGTCCAAATATAAACTGTAAGCAACTAAGAATACATAGTGCTGAGTATATATATTATAAATAATATAATAAGTCAGTTAAAATATGGTGTTTTCAAAAGGTTTTATTGATCATTCTTACTTTTTATTGATTATTTCATATTTTAGTGCTTTTTTATTGATTACTTTATACTTCTTAGTGCATTTTTATTAACTATTTCATACTTTTTAGTGCATTTTTATTACTTGTTTTATACTTTTTAGTGCGTTTTTTTGAAGTCGGTTCTTTTTTCCCAAAAAATAGTTAGGTTAGTAGCATTTATGAGCATTGGTAATGTCCACCCCTTGTTCAGCTTACCCCGAATAAATTTAAAATCTTTGATGTTGCAATTTAAGAAGTAGATGGCATCATTTTCATATTCTCTGACGTGTTGGACATAACGTGAAATTTCGATCGAAAACGTAGCATGAAAGAAAATAAGCCTGTCACCTACAATACTAGCGTTCAAGTTGGATCTCCCCAAACATGGGGCTGAACTGGTTTAGAAATGGGCATGGCAACCATCGCTGATTATGACGGATGCGCGAGAGCGCTAAATTTTTAACTGGGTAATTTAAATGACGGGTTCTAAATAAAATCCATTTAAAATTACTTTCTACCCTCTCGGCTAAATTTATTATTTTTGCTTATCATAATTTAAAAAAGCTAGGGGTTAAGTTATGCCAGTTAAACATGTGCCATAAATTGGCTGGGAAAACTCTTTGAGAAGCTTTTTAGTAAGATACTGAAAGTGACCAATATGCATATAAAGTACTTAAATTAGTACACTTATTCACACATATAAGCTGAGTTTTAATTGCCATAATTTCACGCGATTTCTGTAGCTTTTCAACATTTTAAGTTCGAACCATTTCCTATAATTGAAAAGCTAAATATCAAAATCAAGCCTCATTGATTATAACTTCAACTGATAAACCAATTATGGAAGCCAATTCGCTTGTGACCTATCTACTTAATAAAACACATTCACTCACTCACTAACTGACTGACTGAATGACATCTGAAATCTTCAAGTCTGATATGGTCAATCTATTTGGGTGAATGGGTTAGAATTGGCGAATCTTATGTAATACTTCACACTGTCATCTGAAGCTAATCGAGTCTGATAAGTTTAATCTATTTGGGTGAGTGGGTGAGAATTGGCAAATAAGGTCGAATCTAAACCTATCGAGCCTGATGGGTTTAATTTATTTGGGTGAGTGGAGAATTGGCGAATATTATCTAATAGTTCACCGAATTGCTCACCCAAAACTAAATAAAAATCAGTTAGAGTTTTAAGTAGATTAAGTAGTTAGGATAATCAACTTACCAGCCACGAGGGCAACAGCGAAGCTGTTAGTATGAGTGGCTCCAAATTAGCATTGGCACAGCCTATAGGCTGTCAGTGTGAGCTTATCATATGATAAACTTTAAATACTGTAGCGAAGCGTGGGTATCTGGATATTAGGTTTATATATATTTTAAAAACCTGCCCAATTTGGTTCACCTAATTAATAAAATACTTTTGGCAAGTTAAGTAGAAGTTGCTTTAGTAGTTTGGAAGGTATGTCACATACTCAATGATTTTAAGTATAGAGATGTTTCGGGTAGCAGTTTGGTGTCTTTGATTGATTCGATAGATTTTGTTTGGCCGAGTGGTTGATGGCTTTTGTTCGAATCAATAGGAACCAGTTTAGTTTTGAGGGGTGATTAGTCATTGGTTGATTTGATAAGTTCAGTTAGGTTTACTTGAGTGGTTGGTGGTTTTTGGTTGATTTGATTGAGCAATTAAATTTGGCTGAGTAGTTTTGCTTAACTATAGTATAAAATCTAAATTAATAAATTTGAATATCTGAACTTCTATAGACACCGTAGCGAAGCACGGGTAAATCGGCTAGTATCAAAAGAGTTTTAAACTAAAATTTGAGATCAACGCTCTAGGTGGCGGAGAATTACACAGAAAATAATTACCAAATTAATTGAATTACATTGAAATAATCACTAACCTTAATTTTTTGGAACAATTGGTGACTGGTATAACATTTAACCCAATCTTTACATCTCAAATTCAAGGTGGCCTGGTAAGGTTTATAGCATCTCGCTAACAGTGCGAATTTGCTTTAAATTAAGGAATAAAATGAACATTCCATTCATTGTCCGTCATGGCCCTCAATTCCCCCAACCTTATCGGAAAGAGGTACCATCCCGCAACTGAGGTAGTTTTCTTTGACTCCTCTGAGCCAGGGAGGAGTATTAAGGACCCTTACAACTCCTCATCTGTCCCCATCTACCAAACCGCTACTTTCAAACAGGAGTCTGCCTCCCAATGTGGTGAATATGATTATTCTCGTTCTGGTAATCCCACCCGCTCGCATTTAGAAACCCACTTGGCCAAGTTGATGGGCGCTGCGAGAGCCTTATCCACCACTAGCGGCATGGGGGCCCTCGACGTAATCATGAGGCTAGTCAAAACGGGTGAAGAAGTTATTGCTGGCGACGATTTATATGGAGGTACGTATTACTTTTACAAAATCAAATCGTTCCCCAAGTTTTCACTCTCTATACCGGCACCAAACGTTTTGCCTTAGTTTTAAAGCAGATGTCTAACAGCATTTTGTAGGAACTAATCGGCTATTGGCATTCTTGAGGTCACATTCGGGTATTATCACTCATCATGTTGATACCACCAGTCCCGATTGTGTGAGGAACAAACTCAAGCTGGGTAAAACGCGTATCGTGCTCCTTGAGACTCCGACCAACCCTTTAATCAAGATCGCTGACATTACAGCTATTGCCGATTTAGTTCATAGCATTTGTCCCGATGCCCTGGTGGTAGTGGATAATACCATGATGTCGCCCTACCTTCAGAAACCTTTGGAACTAGGTGCCGATATTGAATACCATAGTGGAACTAAGTATTTAAGTGGTCATCACGACTTGATGGCTGGAGTCATCGGCGTGAAAACCGAATCTCTTGGTCAACAGCTCTACTTTGTTATTAATTCGACTGGCTGCGGGCTTTCGCCATTCGACTCTTGGCTACTTCTCCGTGGAGTCAAGACCCTAGCTGTTCGTATGGACCGGCAGCAGGAGAACGCTCTACAGATTGCAAAGCACCTTGAAAGCCTTGGGCTGAGAGTCCATTATCCTGGTCTCACTTCACACCCACAGTATGATCTGCACGCGCGGCTATCTAAGGGCCCTGGTGCTGTCCTTAGTTTTGAAACGGGCGACGTTGGGTTATCGGAAAGGATTGTGGAGGCTACCAAGCTGTGGGGGATATCTGTGAGTTTTGGCTGCATCAACTCTTTAATAAGGTAACTTTGTTAAATTGGCATCAGCGTTCATTTCTTTATCAGATCATAAACTTTAACTGAATAACGTTTTACGCAACAGTATGCCGTGCCGCATGTCACATGCCTCCATTCCTGCAGAGGTGCGAGCGACACGCCGTTTCCCTGAAGACCTCATCAGGCTATGTATTGGGATTGAGCATGTTCAAGATTTGCTTGAGGATCTCGATCATGCCTTCCAAGTTGCTGGGTTCAAGCCTGTGGCTTGATACACGTATTTAATTGTACACCTACGTCCAAAGGATGGATCAATTAAGAAATTAAATCCTACACTTGCTGTTTAGTAAAATTTTTATTGTTTCAGGGGTATTTCCTATTTTAATATAAGGTGCCAGTTACTGCTTTACTTTATTTCCTTATAGACAGAATCTTAAATCGCCGATTGATTCAGCCTTAATATTTAGTACCATTGGGTCTCAAAGGATTAGCCTTTTCTGGGTACCATAGATTGGCGGTACCATAGATTGGCCATTCAACTTAAGTTACAAACACTTCGGCTTACTTAAATGGTCCAACTTTAGCCTAGCTCTCTACAAAACTGCATGCTTTTTAATATGCTTCAAAAATCAATTATATGTTTACCTCTTGCTCATCTAATGTCGGTATTTAAACTAGGGCTGCTAATAAAAATTTGGCTATTAAACGCTGTAGTAACATTTCCGAGTGCTGTTGCAGTTGAGTCAACTGCCACAAGGAGCGGAAAAATTATTGTTTGTCTTCTGGTATATCCTCTCCCCTAGATAAATTACTCAGCCAGATTAAGAATCTAATGCGGGGCTTTAAGTCATTTCATCCAAGCCAGATCGTTTTTCTAGAGCGCCCGAAAACAAGAGCCATATATAATTCAGCTACCCCCAATAAATTTCCACCACTGAGAATGCTATCATTTTTTAAATATAATATTTTATATTCATTGGTCAGTATCAGCTCTTCAAGTCAATGTTTATGCTTTAACCCTTTGCGGTCGGAGCCGCTCGACGAGCGAGCGTCACTGTGGACAAGAGGTATTGGAGCGCACAGTAAAGAAAATATACACTGAATTGGGCAGCTATATGCCGACACAAGTCCGCAACGGTAAAAAGGCTTGGGCGGCTATTTGCCGACACTTGATCGCAAAGGGTTAAGAGCTGGCAACTTCTAGATTGACCTAGAGATAAAAGTAGTGGCAGTGGTCACTACGGGTGGTTTATTTTTAAGTGCCATGGAAGGCATGCGTTTTGCATATGATCATGACACTTGCATGAGCTGAAATTCAACCCCAACAATAAATTTATCCCCAACTATTTAAATCTTGGGTTAAGCTGTTATTTGGGTCAATATAGTATAGGTGCTACAGTCCTTTAAAGGAATTGCGTTGTTTCAAATTTTATTCAACTCTTGTTCAACTTTAGACATGTTAATATATACCTCTAATCTCCCTAAAGTTTGTTATAGTTTCACACCCTAGAACTTTTGCATCACTAAATATCTGTTTTTAGTTTCTAATTATCTTCGGCACAATATATTCATCCTAAGGTTGACCGCCTTGAATAGCTTAATTCTATAGCCGTGGAACAAGATGGCCCGGCCGCTTAGTGATATCGTTTATCTCATATTGCAACAGCAGTCATGTTCACAACTAAAACTGAGGTTAAATGGATTTAGCTAACTTAGACCCTCTATTACCCTATGCCAATTTTCATTTAAAAACCAGAGTAAAAAGTTATGAACAGCCACCAACTATAACTACAAACTATAACCAATCAACTTCCGTCACTGCCCTATATGGATGCTAACCTGCTCTACTTGAACCAATGTCAGCGAGTAGATACGTTTTCTGATAATATCAGACAACCCTGCAACGCTAGTAGTTCGCCCTGGTAATGTATATGTATCCGCCGAGAGATTAAAATTTAGTATAGTATCGCTCTGCCACCTACTGCGTGCACTGATGCATCCAGATCATGAGCAGCTATCTTTATTACGATGCCATTGTTGTGAGAACTACGCTTAGTAGTATCTAAATAGCCGGGATAAAATTTTGGAAAGCTTTGTAGAATTGAAGGTTAGAGTTAGGGCAGCTTTGGTGGCGGCATGAAATTCTCATAACGTATCTGCTAGCTTTCCAAACAGTAAACCATCACTTCAGCTTTAGATAAAATAATATCAAGTTTAGTATTAATCATGGTAACCTCGCATCCCTTAAAGTTAACAAGTTCATATATGGTGGATATATAACCGCCAACCATGTACTATGTTTAAAATGAGGTTAAAGCGCTATGGTCAATCTACTGATATTTTTAGGTTATTCAATCTTTTAAGTTTGCCTTTCTTTAGCATCTTCTATTAGCAAATTTTTATCTCTAGTCTAGCTTACCAATCAGATTTACCTATAGTTATATATGGATCAACAGTTAAAGAGAGATGCAACTGTAGCACACTTTCTGCTATAGCTTAGAGCTATATCAGCTAGCGTAGATTTTAGAGAATTCTTTTCTATCACTCGATCAATTGAGCTACAGTTTAACGCTATTGTAAAGCAACAATATGGCGTTGGGACCCACATATCAACTTATACCTGCAGATAATATGTTTCTGATATAACCCCAGTAGTTAATTAAATCTATGTGGCATCTCATGTCATAAGATGTAATTTGATTTTGTATAATAATTGTATAGAGCCATAATTATTTATAAAAGTTTCATCTGATCGCTAACTATCTTACTTGAGATAAAAAAACATGCATTATAGTTAAGTTCTATAAACCGTCTATGGTAAACTTCAATCATATCTAAAGCTAGCAAAGGTTTTAGAAAGTTAACTCCGACAATATAAAGTGGTTAGCCTCGATATCGATTTTGAGTTACTACTGGTTGTTGGTCACATGTAGAGTTACTAAATAAGTAGTTCCTGATATAATTGAAAATGATAAGTTAATTCAGATGTATAGACTATAGACAAAGCTTTCTAATACCTCAAACTAAGCATTAATTCCAAATTAGATGATAGAGATTTTAATTCAAATCTTCTTGACAATTACATTCTTTTTAGCTATAGTAATTCCATATTTAAAACTACTACCTGATGGTCATTCTATTGATGTGTCTACTATGTAATCCTGCATAGGTGGTAAATAAGGCTTGATGTTACATATCCCTGAGCAATTGATATCACTACATCTGGCTGTACCAAATTTGCTAAAGAGCTATCATATCAAGCTTAATCTGGATGGATCCCTACTCATGATACATGCTATAGCCTGGGCAGTTATACCATCTGTTGTGCATCAAACATACACTACTGTAAAAGTTAAGTTCTTCCTTGAAACTTCTAAAAATTCTTCTTGATTGCATAACCTCTGCCCCTGAAAATTCTCTATTCCACCAAATATTGTATAGTAATTCTATACAACACTCAATTTCCTACAGTTCCTGGTATGGTAAATCTCTACTTCTTGAACAATGAATTTTACTATATATAAGATAGAGAGTAAAAAGTACTTTATTAGCAAAAAGTCTGAATTGTGTAAAGTTTCAATTAATCAAGATTATAATGAGTGATAGGTGCATATCACATGTGGAGGAAATAAAAAAAGGAATTTAGAAGTTGATACAAAGTTCAGTTTTAGAGCTGGAGTAGAACATGATTATCATCCAAAATTAGACTGAGATCAGTAATGTCAACTCAGCTAAATGGTTTCCATTATCTGCTATTATCAACCAACAGATAGTAAGGAAAATAGAGTGACATAAGGTTGTTATTGGGGAAAATAGATAGTTGAATATTGAATAAAACCTCATTTTTTATATTAAGATGATAATAAGTTGGTTAAGGTATTTTTATATCCCATTAGACAGTAGAGAACTAATGTGGCAATCATTTAAAATCAGTTTGGTCATGAATTTGTTACTATTAAGGGAAATTGCCCAGTGCTCTAGAATCTAATGTTATTAATAGTGTTGGGCCTTAGCCCCAATAAATCATCAATTGATACTAAAATATAAATTGATGTAAACAATAAGTATTTTTGTAAGCCTAAAGTCAAAGCTTTACTCATAATGAGCAGATATTAACAGAGCCCTTATACCTTGACTGGGGGTGACATTAATTTTTCCAGCTTTGGTTGGCCTTGATATAGACCCAGAATAATACATGAGTTGGACATGACAAACCAAAGTAGTTGGTATATAAGTCATCTTGGAGAGCATCAGGTTTGGCTTAGTTGTAATTTATGAAGGCGTTAGTGGGTTTGATATTGGTTTAAGTTGCATAATATTCAGAGGTGGTTTCATTATAATGATGATGTGGGATTGGTGGAGTAGAGCACATGTAAGAAGTTGGTTCTGCCACTGAATAAAATTTTCCATTCTCAGTCACATGCTGGTATTGTCACAGCTAGTGACATATTTCTTGGAATTAACTGACCCTCCAAAGCCAAGTTCAACAAGCCCTTGGGGAAAATACCAGAACCCCTAAGGGTCACTGATGCCCTATCTAAGGTCATTGACAGAAAATGGGTTTTGGCTTTGCCAGCCAGAGCTGAGTAAAATGGCCCATCTGAGGTGAAAAGCCATGCAGAAATCAAACCTAAAACCCAGAAAATTACATGATACAATGTTACAGAATTTGGCCAAATTCAAAATTCTGATTTTGTTGAAAAACAAAGAATTTGTGGCTCAGATAAGATTTTAACCATTTAGAACCTTTGTAAATCATTCTCCTTTAAATTAAGTCCCAAGATGAGAAAGGCTTTGCTTTTTTCAGATACTCAGATCAATTTAGTAAAGTTTAGGATTTTTGTAAAAGTTTTCTGCATTTTTTTATTTTTAACAGAAAATACACCTCTCCAAAGTTCTTCAATGTCTGGAGTCCATTTTCCGCTCTTGTTTTCCCCTACTGCTGTATGTGAGCCCTCTGCCTACTCCACCATCTATTCCACCAGCTCCACCTCTTCTTATCTTTCTGCCCTTTGCCCTAGATTTTACTTCACACTTCCCAGTTCCTAGTACGTATTATCCCTAATGATTGTGGCCAGTTTGATGTGCATTTTGTTTCACAGATTTATATGGAAACATAATAATGACCATTTAGGATGTCTCTTCATTTTGTTGGGTCACTTGGCCTTGTTATCACACCTTTAACTTAGGTCTTTCCCCTCAGCGATATCATGCACTCCAGTTTCCCTGACATTTCTGAGAAACCTGGATTTTTTTGTGAGTTTCTTATAAGGTTGGATGGCTAGAGTTAGCCCAACCCTCTCAGAGTTGTCACCCATTGAAGAGGTCCACTGTGCTGGTACTTTTTTATCCCTTTTGGCCTTGGTTGTTACCTTCTTCAAAGGGTGTGCTGAGGGTGTTGCGCGGCTCCTCTCACTCAAGATGCTTATACAGTGTGCAGTACCTGGCACCGCCAGTCTCACTCTCCACTATTCACACAATTACAAATTTAAAATTGAGATCTATAACACGTTGTCCAGCCTTAAAGCCCGCCAGAAGCCCCAAGGCAAGGACTTAGCTGAAGTCCTCCTTCTCCAGCTGCTGCTCCATGAGATTTCAGAGAGAGCTCACCAATGGTTACTCTCGACAGGTGAGAATAATAGTTCCCTCCTGGAATCTCTTCCAGCGTTGGAAACCTTTGTCAAACCATGTGAGTATCCCCCTGCTACCTTTGAGGACTATAACTCCTTTGTACACTTGCCCCAAGAAGACCTCACTACAGCTCAACTCTTGCGCCTATTTCAAGAGCAATCATCAAGGTTGGAATCTCTTGAACAGTTGAAAATTGCCCTTCTCTGCTAGTACCTAGATAATACTGGTGTTGCCCTTGGCATATGGGATAACCCTCCCCCTCCTTATATGGTACGTGCTCTATCTTTGCATCCCTGTTGTCTATCAGACTCTGTGCCACCAAGCCTAATTTTACTGCTGAACTTCAGTTATTAGAATTTAATAATTCCATCACTGTGGGGCACCAACATGTTTCTGATCCTATGGTGACATATTCAGCTGAGACACTGGCCGTTATGGACAATTCCAACCTGATTCTAGAATGCCCTACTTCTGTACTCTCCCAGTACTTCTTGGAACCAGCAGTAAGATCACTGAAAGGTGAGCCTGAAACCTCTGTCATAGGTGGGGGTCCTCTCACTACTTCCCTGCACCGCCACACTCCATTGATTACCCCTCACTTTTGTCCTCAAAAGTAAATGATTAGTAAGTATAACCCATTTGATTCAGAGCAATCACTTTCTCTCAGCCACTAACCTGCCGTTGCCATTTTGGAACCTATGCCCTATTTCCAACCTGTCATCCCAGTTGGCCCAGTTAAACAACTCTTTCCCATCACTCCAGAGTCACCTCTCATGGCGGATTCCATCCTGAAATGAGTAGATATCCATGAGAGAATGATTGAAAAAGAGCTAGCCGTGACTGACCCCACCAAAAACTTAGCTTTCCTGAATGGTGTAGTCTCATGTGATAAAAATCTTCCTCCCACCAAACATAGAGCATTAAGCTACCACACCCCATTTAGGTCCCATGAAAACTTAC
The DNA here is from genome assembly GCA_022478985.1 of Massospora cicadina. NCBI lineage: Eukaryota > Fungi > Entomophthoromycota > Entomophthoromycetes > Entomophthorales > Entomophthoraceae > Massospora > Massospora cicadina. The sequence goes on from JAKSZP010000021.1 coordinate 76,368, forward strand.
TGGCAATGTGAAGTCATACGCTGCAAATTTCTCAGGGGATACTCTCACCTATACTTCGCCCTCTGGGCTTGGAGCCATCCTGTCCTTCCTTGCTCTGTGGAAATAAACCCTCCTCTCAATACTTCTTATTCATAGCTACTTTCTCTTCTGCATGGAAGAGCTTTCAAGTGCTCGCTTTGGTGGACGTTGGAACAACTGAAATCTTCATCCATCAAGAGTTGGCGGAGGCCCTGGAGCTGCCCCTGGGAGTTGGTCAGTTTGTATAGGGTGATGCATCTCAAAACATTCCAAGTTATTGCGTGTTAATACCTGTTCCTTTCATTGCAGGAGATGGTTACTTTGTTGAGATCTTCTCCTCGATAAAGAACCTCTTATATCCCTTATTTTGGGGGTTGGCTGGTGGCGCCAATTTGACATCACTACTAACCTTCTGGACTCTACCATGCAAGCAAAATTACCTGATGGAGTCACAGTTACCATCCCTTGCTTAGATGAGAGCGCCACGGTGCTCCCCAGAAGGTGGGGCCCCTCTCTTAAGGTGGGCCTAGCCTCTATTCAATATACTGACGCCCTGACCCCAACACTTACTCTGCCTGAATGCATCCGCGGATATGCTGATCTTTTTGATCCCACAAAGGCCCGCCCACTCCCTGAGCACACCAAGTTTGACTTTAAGTTTAAGTTGACTGTGGACATGATCAAGATATCCTCTCCAATTTACCCCTTATCTCTGAGGGAGGAAGCTGCCTTGGACGCTTTGGTAGACGACATGCTCTCTAACGTCAAATCTTTAAGACATCCTCACCGGTGTGCTCCTCCCTCCTGTTTATAGAGAAGTCTGATGGCTCACTTCGTCCCTGCATTGATTATGGAAATCTGAACAATGTGACAGTACGTGACCTTATCCGCTCCCCCTGAAGCATAAGATTTCCCAATACATGGAGAAGGCTAGGCTGTTCAGAAATCTTAATTGCCTTAAAACCTTCAACCAGATTTGTATTAAAGAAGGCCAGGATTGGTTGACTGCTTTTTGTACTTGGAAAGATATCTACCAGTTTAGGGTTATGTCATTTGGTTTGAAGAACGCCCCCCACCTGCTTTAAGAGGATCATTGATGATGTATTAGGAGACTTTATGGGAACTTGCACGATTGAATACATGGACAAAATACTGGTCTTCTCCTTAGATGCAGAATCTCATGCCTGCCACCTTGTTCTTTCATGGAGAGACTTTCACAGGTAAACCTTACAATTAATGCTGCAAGTGTGAGTTCTTCCAACCCAAGGTTGAGTTCTTAAGAAACATTATTTTCTCCCATGGCCACATTATTGCCCCAGATAAGGAAGCAGCCATCTGCAATTGGGTTACTCCTGTTGGACGTTTGCCGTCCCAGCTGTAAAAGAAGGATGTTTTGAGTTAAAATCTGCCAAAAAGGGGAAATGTCGGCCATTTGCAAGTTTGCAATGATATTTATAATGATTTAAATAATACTAACGCTGATATTGGCCAAAAGACCCTGGCCAATTCTCATTGTAAACAATGCATATCAGGGTGACATGATCTAAAATCCTTCATGGGCAATAAACACAAAATTGAGCAATTGGATTACTCAGACCATGTGATGGACCTTGGGGCGTCCATCAGATGGTACTCCCACAGCCACAACCAGGTCCTTATAAGCACCTATGTAGGACCACCCCCTTTTATAGGTTTGATGGGGTCCTCCAAGGTGCAATAAATTTCTCAAATATGACATGGCTGAAGTTCATCAAAATGTTACCCCACAGGTATGTTTTGGCCAAAAATAATTCCCCTTCCATCATTCAGCCAAGATGAAGCAAGTATACCAAGTTTTGATATGCCGTTTTTCCATATTTCCTAATTCTGACAAATTTAAGCTATTTCATCCCTATCCTTGAATCACCCTCAACCGTTGATACAATTTAGATACTGAATGGTCAGATTTCAAGGGGGGCATTTTCTTTCTTGTATTGCAATAATAATTAAATTTATAAAAACCCAGTTTTTTTATTAGTGCTTCATATTTAAATTTTATTAAAAACTTTGTGGAATCCAACGGCATAAGCACCAGCGAGCAGAGATTGGCTGGATTCATAAAAAATGGTGCTCACTACAGGGGACACCTTTACAACAAGAATAGTTGCTCTTAAGCAACTTGCCATCACCTTACCACATCTTAAAGAGCTGGAGCAGCGCTCCTTAAAACTCCCTCTAAAAGACAAGTACACCCCTGGTGAAGGGAGTATTGCTTTCTTTTTATATGTATACAAATATGTTATGCATGGCGCCACTGATAAGCAAAAAGTTTGACACATCCTTCCATGCTTAAGTCGCTTGGCACAAGAAATGATAGTTCCTTACATGGACAATCTGCATACTTGGTCAGATGTGAAAGAGGCTCTATTAGCTGAACTTGGTTCAAAGCAGAGTCTTATCATGGGTAAACTGGCCTTTATGTGCCTTAGCATGTATGAAGGCGTACAGACCGCTGCCTTTGCTGAGTGATTTTACCTCACTGCGCAAAGATTGCCAACAGCTAACATGCTAACCCTGAATGATGCTATCGAAGCCATGTTAACTGGGTTAGCTTCTCAACCCTCCACCACCAAGCATATCATTTCAGTGAAACGTTGCTTAAAAACATCTGCGACATAAAGGAGGCTCTGTTAGACGTTGCTGATTTTCATTTTTGTGCAACAATAAATGAAGCTGAGGTGGAACCTTCATTTCTAATCCTTGAGGAGTTTCCATCTGTAGAATAGTTAGGGATGAACAAACCTGTAACTACCCCAGTGAAACCCACTTCTTTAATGTGATTTAAAAACGATATCACTTTCTCCTATAAATCAGAACCCTTTAAGGTAGCTAATACCATACTACCACACAAGCTCTTCAAAGCCGCTATGCCTTCCCCTCCATCCAAGATGGTAAATGTGCGCTTAAAGGCTAAACAATTTCCTGTGGCTGTCTCTCCTACCTTAATTGTAGCCTTGCAGTTGTGGAGAATATCCTTGGGGATGAATCTGAGGGGGTGATGATGTAGGCTACTATTTTTTGGGAGCTCCCGTGAAAGAGGAGGTCCCTGATTGATTTAACGCTGAAGGAGTAGATGAAACCACCATACATGAGAAAACGTACCTCAAAAAAATATTAGGGTGCCCAAAAGTTATTGAAACTGCCAGTGATGGTGATGAGTTATTGACTGGCTTGATTTGACCTCTTCAGCAGGTTTATACCATGGAATCCATACTGGGTAAATACCCTGAGACTGCTCATAAATTAACCTCCACTTTCCGACTCTAGGAGGTCTTGCCTTTTCTCCTAACTTTGGAGGAACACTTACCAAGGTTGAAGTGGTCATTCAAAAAGTCCAGGTAATGGACATCCTGGATACTGGCTCCCAGTTTAATGTAATCTCCACTAAGCTCATCAAGAAGGTAAATCTGCGCCTGACTTGGAATACAGTCAAGAGTTTGTAACTTCCAGCCCAAACAATACTTGCGCTATTGGGCATATTCTTCCCTTCCCATTCAAATTGAGAAACTTATCTTATCAACACCTGCAATAGCTCTGGACAACAACGCCTATGATATGCTTATATATACCCAGTTTATGATTGAGTATGAGGGAATAATCAACATGAAGCAAGGTTTCCTTTTGTTACTTAACTATAAAGTCCCACTAGTCTTATCCAATAAAGAGCCTGGCAAGAACGAATACACTTTCCAGGTTGAATACCCTTTTCAGTTATGACTTTACATTATACCACCTCTGGGAACAAAAAAAGTCAAAATTCAGTGGATGTAGGGACGGTATCTTTTTCTATGCTGAAGATGAGGTCTTGATTAAACCTGCTGAACAACTAGTGGTTGAAACAAAAATGACGCTCCAAATTCCACACCACTGTTTATTGCACCTCATAAGTATTTCAGCGTTAGTCCCTTGGAGCCTCAGGTATTTTCTGGCGTTCTTAATCTATCTTACCAGAGGCCTATTACTCTGGGAACCTCACCGCAAAGGACATAGTTGTAAGAAAACACCAGGAGATTGGAAGAGGCTTGTTAGTCCCTGTGGAGGACATTAGACAAATTCACTCCATTGGCTCTATGTTGGATATGGGCCTAACAATGGATAATCTGGTATGTACCTTACCTAACGTCCATATCTCGGATGAGCTGACCCCAGATGAGCTGGAAAAAGTTCATACTCTCCTAGACGACTATAGCGACATATTCTCCAAATCTAATAATGACTATGGCCACATGAAGGGCTGGTGCCACTTTATTGATGTGGGTGATGCCCATCCAATTAAGTCCAAACCTTATTGTAAGTCAAAGGTGGAGGAACAGCAAACAAAAATGGAGCTCCAGAAGTTACTAGACGCGAGGTTACTATTTCTTTCACAAAGCTGATGGTCTTCCCCCTTTTGTTGTTTAAAGAGAAAAAGGGAGGTCATTGTATAGTCATGGACTACCACAATTTAAATAACCTCAAAAAAAAGGATAGGCATCCCCTCCCCCGCATTGATGACGCCCTGTCCCAACTCTCTGGATCTAACTTCCTCTCCGCTATGGAATTGGCCAGTGACTATTGGAAAATGGACCTTTCTCCTGAAGACCAGGAGAAGAGCTATCATTTGCAGTGAGGGTCTCTTTCAACCCGCTCAATTACCTCAAGGGTTGTGCAACGCACCTGCAACTTTACAGCGTGCTATGGAACATATTATGCAGGACTTGAAGCTAAGTTGCATCATTGTCTACCTCGATGACATCATGGTATTCTCAAAAACTTTTAACGAACATCTTGATCACCTGAAGGAGGTTTCTCAATAGCTAAGTAAGTCAAATATCAAGTTAAAGCCTTTCAAATGTACCTTCTTTTAAAAAAAACTGGATTTCCTTGGCCATTCCATTTCATAATAGGGAATTCAATCAATCCAAGATTTGGTCAAAGCGATCTCAAAAATGCCTCCCCCTAAAAATTTAAGGGATATTCAGGTATTTCTAGGGGTGATGGGGTATTACCATAAGTTCATCTCTAAGTTTGCTCAGCTCAGCGAGCCTCTTGTCTGCCTATTGACCAAGAACACTCCTTTTTAAGTGAGGTGTGGAATAGAAGGTTGCTTTTGAGACGCTGAAGCAACTTCTGCAACAACGCCCTATCCTACAGCACCCATATTATAATAAACCCTTTATCTTGTTTACTGACACCTTAGACTATGCCGTTGGGGCCATCTTAGCCCAACTGAATGAAAACGGTGTAGATCATCCTGTATCCTATTTTAGTAAGATTCTGTCAAAGGCGGAGCGCAACTACAATATAATGGAGAAGGAGTGCCTTGCCGTTCTGTTAGATGTAAAGCACTACCGCCCTTTCCTATATGGAACCACCTTCACTGTGGTTACTGACCACGCTTCCCCTAAAATGATTACAGAACATGAAAGATCCTACTGGCCAAGCTCACTGGGATTTAAAGCTATAGTCTTATAACATTAAGATTGAACATTGTGCTGGAACCCATCACATGAATGTTGATGGGTTTACGAGGCTACCAGTCCTTCACTTGGATAATAGTGAAGCGAAGAATTACATGACCTCTTAATGACCCACAATGACTGGGAGGATAATTATGAGGCTGTACAGAAAATGTTAGCCTGGCACTCCCATAACAGAAAAGTGGAGAACGTTAAGTTGTATAAGCAGGTGGGGACAAAATGGCTGCCTTAACTTTGGTCCTCAAAAACGCGTACCTTCTATCCTAGAAGCTACTCCACTCTAGGACATGGAGGGGCAAAGAAATCTTATGAGTGAATTAAGGATCTTTTTTATTGGGATTTTATTATGAAATCTATTGTTGATGTCTTGGAAGCCTGCCTTATGTGTAAGAAGCAATCCAACTTCAAGACTAGATACCAGCATCAACCAACTACCCTCAACAACCTTTCACATCATAAGTTTGGATGTATTAGGTCCCTTCCTCAGACTACTAGTGGAAACAGATTTATCCTAGTAGCTATTGACCACTTCACTAAGTGGGTTGAAGCCGGGGCTCTTCCTGGCCAAACGGCCAAGGCTACCTCCACCTTCTTAAATCAAAACATTTTCACTCATTACGGATGTCCCCAAGTACTACTCTGCGACAATGGTAAGCAATTCACCTCCAGAGTAGTCAAAATCCTGGCCACATCCATGGGAGCCCAAAACTTTTCTTAGCTCCATATAATCCATCCACAAATTGGACTGTGGAAACACCAAATGAAGCCTTTGTTTTCATTCTACCAAAATGGACTCCTATGATCCTCGTCACTGGGATCAATACCTACCCAGTGCTCTTATGGCATACTGGATTAGCTAACACTGGATTTTAAAAATGTCTCCATTTCAGGTTTTGTATGGGCGGGAACCAGGAAAACCTGCCCTCTTAACTAAAGATGTATTCTCTTCTAGAGTTGAGGAACCTGAGAAAGTCATGAGAAGATTAGCTCAGCGCATCATGCAACACCAATCTTAAGCTATGACAATTTAGTGAAAATGGTGATAAAAAAGGGTAGGCTGCCAATGAGCTCTGAATGTCCCTGCCTACATTCCAAGTATCCAACATGGTATTATACTACCATAATTGCATCACTCCTAGAAACAGTTAGCTTGGATCAATTTGGAAGGGCCCTAGAACCATCACCTACTGTCAGGATTTCACTAAATTCTCATATCTCCAAAAATCTACTTCATCAATTCCCTGGACATCATCTGAAGGAGTGAACAATATATCGCAATCTATCAAGGTTAACAATCAATCTGATTCCAATCAATTGATTGAAGATTTGATCGCGCAGAGATTAATTCACTCTGATAGATTACAAGCAGTTAAGAAGCCTATAAATATTCCCTCTTTTTGATAATAAAAATTAGGTCGAATTATAACCTGTATTTTCAATTAAATTTAACGCCTTTTTGGAGAATCCGCCCAGTGTAACTTCGAGATTAAACCTGCCTCATTGGAAGTGTAATTCAAAACTTCCAGACTGGTGCTCACTACAGGGGCACTCTGAATTATGCACCAGTGACAACGTCTACCACTACTATGGATTCTCATTTTTCACCTGATGAAGCTCAAGACCAAGAGCAGGGCAGCATTTTATGATGGGTCCGTTCAACTGGAGCCCAAATCCCAAGATTACCCTCCACGTTGGAATTTTGGGCCAATTTGGAATTTTATGGTCCTAACTTAAGTTTTACCTCAGAATTTTAAATACCGCCTGAGGCTTTACAAAATATTATTAATCAATTGCTTTAAGGGGCCCTAATCCCTGGAATTCGTTCTACTCAATCTCAATCTAATGCTGTACCTTCTATATTGCAGGAAGTGCTGCAAACCTCTCAAATGCCAGGAATTGTCCCCGAGCAATATTTGCACTAACTCATACATCCTACCTTATACCATCTATTACCTGTGGTAGGAATGCAACACCAAGGGATGCTCAATTTACTAGAAGGACTCCAGTTTTTGAATAATTATATTTCCGAATTTATCAAGTTGGCCTCTGAGTTTAGCCAAGATAATTGTGATGCTATCATTAGTAATTGAGCCTTCCTCAACAAAGTACATCAGCAGCTCATTCAGCTCGATTATGGGATGTCCAATTTTGTTGATGTACAGTTCCCCAAGCAAGTTTAGGAAATTCAGAGAGAATGGAGAGAGGGTATTTCCTAACTCTCTGAGCATAGTCAATCAATGGAGGAGGAGATTAGAACCCGTCTCTTCCAATTGGAACAAATGTACTCAGGAATTCAGTTCCAGGTTAATGAAGAGAGAAAGCCTCTGGAAATATGGGTCCTCCTGGGGATTGAAGGACCTCATGGGCCACCTGGGGTGTAGGACCATGTAGACCTCCTGGAGCTGATGGGCCCTGTGGACCCTCAGGGAGTGTAGGGCCTCAGGGACCCCCAGGCGCGGATGGACCTCAGGGACCTCCAGGCGCTGATGGGCACTCAGGATCTTACCAGCAATTGACTCTCTCTTGAACATGATGAACCACTTGCATGAACAATTCTCTAAATTGGCCAAAGAGTGTAACCTAACCCCTGATGGGTTACCAATTGATCCCCTCTTGTTGCTTCAGTCATTATCTGATTAATTGATCAATCTGGGAAAATGGGCCAAGGACACTGATATATTATTACATGCTTGCGAATCAAAAGGAGAGCTGCTCCAAGCGAAAATTGAGACGCTGGAACTCAAGTACAACGCACAGCAGGAACAGATTTTTGAGCTATCTCGCCGATTAGATGAGAAAGTAGAGCATGCTGATCAGAATTGTCAGATTAGTGAAATTTGTACTGAAGCTATTGGTCCTTACCCTCAATTTTTTTCTCAATTTTCATATTACACCTCTTATGTTTCCACTCAATCAAAATGACCTGGAGTGCATTTTTTGACCACAAATGCTCCCATGAGTTTCAAGCCAGTATTCAAGGACAAATACTCCCCGGGGGAAGGCAGCATTATCTCCTTTCTCTATATTTATGAAAAAAGCATTAAGTGAGGTCATGGATCACCAAAAGATGAATTACTTGACTAATTGCCTTACTTGATTGGCTCAGGATATTATGGTTCCCTTTTTAATGACTTGCTCTACTTGGTCTCATGTCAAAGAAGCGTTGATAAAAGAATTTGGGAGTGAGAAAACCTTATTCTCGCAAAAGAAGGCTTTTATGGGTATACAGCCCCACCAAAATGAATCTATCAAAGACTTTGCTCATCAGTTCTATTAAGAAGCTCAAACTCTAGTAGCCTGTGATTGGTTAAACTTAGATGATGCAATTACCACAATTATGTCCGCTTTTACTTCCAGGACTCAAATGCAAGTTTAACTAATCATTGTAAAAAAGAATTTCTGAAGTACTTTGGACATTAAGGAGGCCTTATTGGAATTGCCTCCTCAATTCTCCAAAAAACCCCGAGTTTATGAGTCTCCTAGACCTAGTCACCCCAAAGTCTACTCCATGCCTGAGAACACTAGGGCGATCCAGTGTAACTACTTTCATTGCTACTTCCATAATGAGGATCGTTGTTTTAAAAAGGAATTAAATGAAAAGAAGAAAAGAGATAAGCCCAATAAGATTCTCCACATTGACAATGATATGAGTGCTCAGCAAGAGCATCAAAGTTCTATTGATTGTAATAAAGATGAACATTCTTCTTATTCCTTGCCCTCCTTATTGGCATTATTGTCTCAGTTTGGAAGCACTATTACCCATATTGACTTCCGAGTGAATCAAGTCAATGCCAAAGCTATCATAGATACTGGATCCCCAGTGAATGTTGTCTCTTCAAAATTGGTCAATTGGATCAAATTAACACCTGATATTTCCCATTATGAAGAATATGGAATGGCTGGACCTCAGAGTGCTCAGTCTATTGGAGCTTTTTTGTCTTTTCCCCTGAAAATTGGGAAATCAACCTTTACCATTCCAGCTATTGTACTCAATAATTTGAGTTATGACCTACTTTTGGGGACTCAATTTTTATGAAAATTTGATGGAATTATCAATTACCCTGACTTGCCGTTGTCTCTCTTGAGGTATAGAATTTCCTTACTTTTATCTGATCATGCTTCCACCTGATGTCAGTTATGTCTGCTAGAAGGAACCAAAAGGTCTTATTCACTTCAATATCACGTTGGAGATTCTCACGTAAAATTACCTCCTGCATCAGCGGATATTGAAGAGGGGATGCTATTTTCTCCCCTGAGAAATTAGTTATTCCGCCAAAATCACAAGTAATTTTTAACAATTCTTTGCATTTTTCGATTCCCAAGGGACATTTGTTACAAGTCCAAGGCACTATCAATCCTTCTGCTAAAGAGCTCTTGCCTTGTCCTGGAGTATTGGATTATGCTTATTCAGGTTCATTGTCTGTCTTATTGGCGAACCTTACCAATGAGCCAAACTGGTAGATTGAGAGCATCCAATTGCTTATGTCAAATTACTGCCCTTATCTCATATCTATGATGTTAAACCCTTCAGGAGTCTAAAAGACTTTGTATTGGAAAGTGATCATGAAATCCTTACTGTGGGTCCTGCTATTGTAAGCACCTCTATAGTGAACAAGAGAAACAAGTGATTCAATTGTTAGATGAATATTCTGACATCTTTGCTAAGCATACTTACGATTTTGGGAAGATGAAAGGAGTAGTGCATAACATCGATGAATCCCCCTTGGGTTGGGACCATCTAGTACTAAAAAAAAGGAGTAGTGCACACTGTTGAAACTGGAGATTACCTGCCTATTCGTGTAAAGCCCTATTGTAAATCTAAAGTAGAAGAAGCCCAGGTTATCAAAGAATTAAATCAATTGTTGGAGGATGGATTATTGAAACCCTCCAATAGTCCTTGGGCATCTCCGTTATTATTGGTTAAGAAGAAAGATGGTTCTCATCGAGTCATGATGGATTATCATCGACTGAATGCCATCACTCAATGGGACTGTTATACCTTACCTAGGATTGATGATTCTCTTAAGTTGTTGGCTGGATCCACCTATTTTTCGGCCATGGCCTTAGCCAGTGGATACTGGCAAATCGAGTTATCACCAAAAGATCGTGCCAAGTGAGCCCTGATTTCAAGTGAAGGGTTTTTTGAACCAACTTGTATGCCTCAAGGACTAAGCAATGCCCCAGCAACCTTCCAAAGGGCCATGAACAGTATGCTATGGAATCTAAAGCTTAATTGTGTTCCAGTATATCTTGACGATATTACCATGTTCTCCAAAACTTTTACCAAGCATTTAGACCATCTAAAAGAAGTTTTCAGCCAAATTTGGGGCTCTTCTTTAAAACTTAAACCCTCCAAATGCTCATTCTTTCAAAAAGAAATGGACTTTTTAGGACATCAGGTTTCAGCTAAAGGGATTCAACCCTTATCAGACAAAGTTCAAGCCATCCAATGAATGCCTCCTCCCTCTTCTTTATGGGATATTCAAGTCTTTCTTGCCATGGTTGGGTATTACAGGCAATTTATTACTAACTTTGCTGATATGGCTGAACCTTTATTTCACCTGTTGCAAAAAGGAGTGTCTTTCAAGTGGGGGTCAGCTCAAGAACAGTCATTCAATTATCTGCATACCGCCTTGATCAAGGCACCTGTTCTAATTCATCCCCAATCTGATAAGCCTTTCTTTTTACATACTGATGCAAGCAATGTCGCTATTGGGGCTATCTTTTCTCAGTGTGATGAAGAGAAGAATGATCATCCTGTTGCTTACTATAGCAAAACTTTGTCAGATGCTGAAAAAAATTATAGCGTTACTGAGCGGGAATGTTTGGTGGTAATTCTAGCAATCAAGCACTTCCGTCCCTTCTTATATGGTAACCATTTAACTGTTATTACCAACCATTCCTCCTTATGATGGTTGCAGAACATGAAGGATCCTGATGAGAGATTGCCCATTGGGCTTTAAGGTTGCAAAATTATGATTTCTCTATTGTTTATCACTCAGGGGCTCAGCACCTCAATGCTGATGGGCTGTCCAGACTACCTATTCTGACCTTGGAACTAGAAAATAAGAACGCTTATACAATCTTATTGGACGACCTGAGTTATGGGATCGAGAGACTGAAGCGGATCAAGCCTTTCTAAAATCAATTAACAAAGATACTATGATTCAAGGTGGAGCTTTGTATAAAAAAGTCAAATTCAAGTGGTTGCCCTTCCTACATCCCAACTTTAAATTTCACGCTGTAATGGAAGGTCATGAACAAGTTGGTCATAGCGGCTTAAAGAAGACTCAAGAATGGTTGAAGACTTGATACTATTGGAACAACATGACTGAGTTCATCCAAGAGACCCTCGACTCATGTCTTATCTGAAAAAGCCATGGAACTACCAACCCTACATATCAACATCAAGTTATTCCCCTGATTAAGGCGTTTGAGGTGGTCAGAATTGATGTTGTAGGTCCTTTTCCTTGGGGATTGCATGGCCATCAGTATATCATTATGGCCGTTAAACATTTAACCAAATGGGCTGAGGCCATTTCCATTGCTGCCCCTTCAGCTAAGACTACAGCATTATTCTTAAATCAGCATATCATTTCTCAACATGGGTGTCCCAAGGTCCTTGTGTCAGATAATGGGACTAATTTCACCTCACAACTTATACAGGAGCTATCCAAATTATTTAACACTTTTCAGCAATTTGTTGTCCCATATAATCCATCCACAAATGGGGCCATTGAACGAGTTAATGGGACCCTGGTCTCGATTCTAAGAAAAAGGAATTCACTGACCTGACTTGGTGAAATTTTTATTTGCCTAGTGCCTTGTTTGCTTATTGGATAAGCTACCACCACATTATAAAGATGTCCCCATTTAAGTGTATATATGGGCGGGATCCTTCAGTCCCTTCTAGTGTTCAGACCATCCTTGAGGAAAGTATCCCACCGATTTAATTATGAGGAATTTGGCTGACAAGATTATCCGTCTTCAGGCTCAAGCAATGAATTTGATTGAAACAACCACACGGAAAGAGAATCAAAGGAGCAACCAACACAAATCTTTCTTACCTGAATACCAGATTGGGGATTGCGTTATGTACTATCATTCTCAGCCTGGTGGGCGGACTGAAAAGTTGGGAACTAATTGATTTGGTCCCTATAGAGCTATATTTCAAAAAGGATTATAGTACTTGATTGTTCATATTTTTTTAGTACTAGATGGTACTTGATTGTTCATATTGATACTGGTATAGTGGTAAATCATATTCATCCTAGGTTTTTAAGAAGTCATCCTCCGCTGCAATTGAATCTTGAGGGGGGAGGTGTCAGGATTTCACCAAATTCTAATATCTCCAAAAAATCTACTTCATCAATCCCCCCAACGTCATTGGAAGGAGTGAGCAATATATCACAATCTATCAAGGTTAACAATCAATCTGATTCCAATCAATTGATTGAAGATTTGATCGCGCAGAGATTAATTTACTCTGATAGATTACAAGCAGTTAAGAAGCCTATAAATATTCCCTCTTTTTGATAATAAAAATTAGGTCGAATTATAACCTGTATTTTCAATTAAATTTAACGCCTTTTTGGAGAATCCGCCCAGTGTAACTTCGAGATTAAACCTGCCTCATTGGAAGTGTAATTCAAAACTTCCAAACCTACAAAAGAGGCAATGAGTACTCCATAAAATCCATCTAGTACTAAAAAAAGTACTCCATAAAATCCTTAGCTACTAGGATTACTATCAATTGGGTACATGGCCAATTCCTACAGCCCTATTCTCCCCCAACATCTTTGAGGGAAGTGATGTTGGAAGTTTGCCCTCCCATCTGAAAAATAATTATGTCTTGGGTTGAAATCTGCTGAAAGGTGGAAATGTCAGCCATTTGCAATTTTGTAATGATACTACAAATGATATAAATGATACTAATGATTATTGGCCAAAAGACCCTGGCTGATTCTCAGTGGAACCTGTAAATTGAGATAACAAGTTTTTGAATCCTTCATAGACAATAAACACAAAATTGATCAGTTGAATTACTGCAACCATGAGACTGATCCTAGGGCGTCCATTGGATGGTACTCCCCCAGCCACGGCCAGGTCCTTTCAAGAACCTATGTGGGACCACCCCCTTCTATAGTCTTGGCGGGGTCACCCAAGGTGCAATAGATTTCTAAAATGGGACATGGCTGAAGTTCATCAAAACGTTACCCCACAGGTACATTTTGGCCAAAAATAAACCCCTTCCAGCATTAAGCCAAAATGAAGCAAGTATCCCAAGCTTTAATAGGCTGTTTTACCATATTTCTTAATTTAAACTAGTCTAAGCTATTACAAACCTATCCTTAAATTCCTCTCAACCCTTGATACAGTTTGAATACTGAATGGTCAGATGTCAAGGGGGTCTTTTTCTTTCTTGTATTGCACTAATAATAAAACATATAAAAACCCAGTTTTTTATTAGTGCTTTATAGTTAATTTGTTTTAAACTTTGTGTAATCCAGTAGCGTAGGCAACAGCAAGCAGAAATCGGCTGGATTCCTACATCTTCCTCATCTCTCACAGAGTTAAGTAGCTTCTTTGGGACATGTAACTTTCAAGAAGTTTAACCCCCAGCTCTCAGAAGCTGCTGCCCCTCTATACACCGCTTCAGGGAAGAAGATTTTCAGTTGGCCCAATGAATGAAGCGCCTCATTACACGCCATCAAATATATACTTTTGTCCAGCCTAGTATTGGTACATGCAAACCCAGCCGCTCCTTTATTGTTGCCATTGATGCTTCCAAATTTGAGGCGGGAGCTGCTCTGCTACAAGAGGGGGAGGTTGGAATGGCCAGTTGCTTACTTTTCTATGAAAACGACCCTGGCACAGCTCAACTACGCAATATATGATAAGGAACTCCTTGTAGTTGTTGAGGCAGTAAAACACTGGCGTCATCACTTGCATGGGTCTAAGTGGCCAGTAATGTCTGTACTGACCACAAGGAGTTGATGTACTACCACGCCCCCAGAAGCTATCCCCTTGCCAGTCCCGGTGGTTAAAAACCCTGTCAGTGTTTGTTTTCTAATATGACTTCATTAAGTGAACCCAGAATACGTTACCTGATGCTCTATTACAGAACCCTGCCCTAGCCCCTGACCCAGCACTAGTTGATGCCCACAATACCCAGGTGTTGATTAAGCTGGAACAGGTGAAGGAGAGCCCACTGTCCAACCCCCGCTCTGCTTATGATGGAGCCTTTGGAAGGGGACGCTGACACCCCTTCCCGCGTTAGGTTGTACCAACCTCTTTCAACTGACTATGATAAGATTAAGCAGGCCTGCCATAGAAATGGAGAACCCCTGGACAAAGGCTACCAATTTTTGGATGGGGTCATCCTCCATCAAGGCAAGTGGTGGGTACTTCTTGGACCCCTGCACAAGGAAGTGATTCTTAAAGCTCATGACCCTCCAAATGCTGGCCACTCTGTCAAGGAAAAGACGCTTGAGTTGGTCCGCCGCTCCTACAGCTGGAAGAGTATGCCACAGATGTGGCAAAATTCACAAATTCCTGCTTGATGTGTAACCGGTTGAAGCTTATCTGCCTGAAGATTGCTGAATTGCTTGTTCCCTCCAAGCTTCTGAGGGCCCTTGGACATCAGTGTCTGTCAATTTTATTGTATAGCTCCCTTTGTCCCAGGGTTACTATGCAGTAATTGTTGTGGTACCGTTCTACAAAGATGCCCACTTCATCCCCTGCAACACCACCATTACATCAGTCAAGACAGCTCATTTCTTTGTAGACCACATCTTTTGCTTACATGGTCTCCCAAGGAGATTGTCATCAATTACGTCCCACAATTCACTGCCCAGTTCTAAGAAGCCTTGCTGTTCCTTTTAAGAATCCGCCCATGCTTCTCTACAGCCTTTTACCCTCAGTCATATGGACAGACAGAGAGGGTGATCAAGGTTTGGTGCAATTCTTTTGTAGTTATTCCAAAGCTGAACAGAACAATTGGTCCTCTCACCTCCCACTGGCGCAATTCGCTTATAATAACCTTACACATACCTCTACAGGCACTTCCTCTTTTTTTGAAACTATGGTTACAGCCCCATCTTCAACCTAAGTCCACAGATTGGATCCACCGTCATTGCTGTCAATAAGCGCGCTAAAGAGCTCAGGGACATACATCAGGCAGTGAAGGACCATCTTGTTGATGCTGTGAGGATTTACAAAGCATATTCTGATCAAGAGCGTCATGAAGGACCTGAGTATAAGCCTGGTGACTTGGTCAAGGTCAACGCCACGAACCTCCACATGAAGCAACCCTGTCACAAGTTAGGTCCCCAGCATGTTGGACCCTTTAAGATCTTCAAAAAAGTTGGCCCATAAGCTTACTAGGTTGACTTAACCACTCAATCAAAGTGTTCAGCACCTTACATGAATGCCTCCTGACCCCCTTTGATGGTCCCATGCCACCTCTCCCAGATCATGTCATAGTGGATGGTGAACCCCAATATGATATTGATGCTGTTCTTGCTTCTTGCCTATCCTGACGCCGCCTGCATTACTTGGTGTCATGGAAAGGATATGATGAGACAGAGAACAGCTGGGTATCCTATCAGGGCATAACCAACACTTAGGATCTAATTCATGACTTCCACTCTAGATTCCCAGATGCTGCAGGTCCTGCCACCCAAGCCTCCTTAGTGACCATGAAGCTACCTACTCCCCACAAGAACTTCGTCTTAGCCAAAGCCCCCACAGGTGGTGTAGAACCCCGTCCAAGAGCGGAGAGTGATTTCACAGCTAGTGACGTAATTTCTGGAATTAACTGCCCCTCAAATCCAGTCCAACAAGTCCTTAGGGCAAATACTAGAACTTCTAAGAGTCACTGATGACCTCTCTAAGGTAATTGACAGAAAATGACTTTTGGCTTTGCCAGCCAGGGCTGATGAAAATGGCCCATCTGAGGCGAAAAACCAGGCGGGAATCGAACCTAAAACCGAAAAAAGTACACAATACAAGGTTATGGAATTTGTCTAAATTCGAAAATTTTGATTTTGTTGAACAAAGAATTTGTGGCTCAGATAAGATTTCAATAACCATTTGGAACCTTTGTGAATCATTTTTCTTTAAATTAAATCTTAAGCTGAGAAAATTATTTGCTTTTTCAGATACTCAGATCACTCTAATAAAGTTTATGATTTTTAGCAATTTTTCTGCAGCTTGATTATTTTAAACAAAAGATACACCCCTCAGAAGTTCTGCGATGGGTGGAGTCCATTTTCCGCTCTGGTTTTCCCCTACTGCTGTACATGAGCCCTCTGCCTACTCTGCTGCCAATTCAGCCAGCTCCGCCTCTTCCTATTTTGCTGCCCTTTGCCCTAAATTTTAATCCACTCTTCCCAGCTCCCAGAGCCTTTTTACCTGATGGTTGTGGCCAGTTTGGTGTGCATTTTGCTCCACAGATTTATATGGAAACAAAATACTGACTGTTTAGGACGTCTATTCATTTCGTTGGGTCACTTGGCCCTGTTGTCACACCTTTAGCCTATGTCTTTCCCTTCAGCGACCTCCTGCGCTCCAGTTTTCCTGACAGTCATAGGCTGAAGGTGTCTGAAGCTGAGGACTAAGGACTTCAAGGTTGGTTCAAAGGATATGGACCATGCACATTGACCTCAAGAGGCTGAGGTGTCAATTTAGGACAGGCCCAGCGCTTGAAGGTCTTGAATGGTATTGGAGGTGAGCTTTTTGAACAAGCATCATTATCAGCACCAGCAATAACAATATCAGGCAAAAGATGGTTTAAATTGCTAGTTAGTGTATAAAATTGTAACTCACTTCAGTGAGTATTAAAGCACAGAGCATCAATTATTTCACGCTCCACAAGGTCAATAGCAACAAGGTTGAAGCAGCAGAAGTTGATGGCATCTCCTGACCTTTGATGGCGATGCATGCAAACTTGCCAGCAAAGAAGATGACCAAACAAATGGTAAAGACAAGATTAGATAGGAGTTTAACCCTGCAGCCATGGAGCTGGCACACTTTAGGTGCATCCCAGAGTTTGTTGGTGGTGTGGGAACTTACGTTGGGCAACTAAGCATGTTGACAAGCGGGTAGTTGACTCCAAATGGGCTCGTCTGCATAAGTATCTTGATGGCATCATCCTCATTACACAGCTCCAAACAGGTAATCTCCTCATGAAAAGTGATGAAAACATCCTGAAGCCGCAACTTCAGGCTTTTTTCAAACAGGGTGGGGACAGAGAGGATAAAAGAGCTGAAGAAGGTCACCAGCTCCTACACCTGTGGGCTTTTTTGCAATTCAAAGGTGCACAATGATTAGATGAAAAGCTTTGAGTAGTTTGGGGTGATGGCAGTTGTAAACTTATTGGTTTACTGCACAGGTTAAAGGTGAGCGTTGAACATTGTTGATAGTAAAATAATATATAATGTGAGTAGAATAATAATTGTAAGAAGACAATTATCCAGATGAGTTCTTCACAACAAAATAAAAATAAATCCGCTAAGGGTTCTCCTATAGACAGGTACTAGTGATCTTCCTTCAACCCACTTGAAGGTACATAGAGTTATTCAGAAAGGGAGATTATCCCTTCAAATCTAATACTAAGAGTTGGCAACTTATGGACAACAAAGGAACCTTTTCTTTCCACTCTTGGCACAAGAGATCTTGATAACACCATACAATAAGATCAAGAGAAACAATCTATCAAACACTTATTAGGATAACATTAAACAATTGTTTTACTATCTAAAATACCTCTTTTATGACAGTATCTGTTTTTATAAGGTAAAGCCAAAGAATTATATAGGGAAATTTGGTGCTCAACGCTTCTATTGGTGCCCCAATGGAAATGACATCCATTACCAATGAATTTAACCCTTCACAAATTGCACCAATAAAAAATGATGAATTTGTTCATCCATCCACCTAGTCATTATCTACCATTGACTTGATTAAGATCCACCCTGAGTTAAATTTAGAGAAAGTGTGTCCCAACGCCTTCATCCATCCCCAGCATATCAATCTCATGAAATTAGCAACCTGTTTAGGTAATGATACCATTTACCCATTAATAACAAGTCACATTACCTTTTAGGCTAACCCACAAGTTGCTGCCAATAAAAGCGTTGTCAAAGCTATAGCAACTGACAATAATCCTTATTGACAGGTACAAAACCCCAATTGATTAGCACAAGATAAATTAATTATTAATATAAATTAATAACCAGAACTCATCAAATATTTCAGGGATCATCCCATATGAACATCAATAATATGGTAGAATCGATTTCATCAAATTAGGTCAATAATCCATAAGGAAATAAACCAAAAACAATTTACCAATTATTGATAACTACCACACATGCTATAAGTCTTCATATTATAATTTGAGCCCTAGTAGATAAAGAAGATGATCCGTTTTATTCTGTTAAGCTGGTGATGTGGGAAATCTAAAATCCAAACAGCAGTGCCAATAATGTGCTTGTATTCCCTTGAGACCACCAACATATGCTTTTTGTGCACAATCAGGTCAATGATGGTGATGGTCAGAGGATTGGTCAGAAAAACCTTATAAGGGAGAATATGGGTAATTAGTGGGTGGCAATACCATTGATTAGCTTCTGGTAACCATACTCATAGCTTAGCCACCCAAATGTTTCAAAATCTCCAGCATAAATGAGGGCCAAGGCTTTGAGATGAGCAAATGAAAGGATGGAAATATCAACAGGGTGTTGATGGGCATGGGTACCCCTGAACTTGGCTGGCTTTAGAGGTTTCACCTTGAACTGACATGTACAACTCCTTGACCTTGATGATGACGGCATTAAACTAAGCTTCCTCCTGAGGGCCTGAAAGGTTTGGTAATGATATTGAGTAGCAAAGAGCCTGATTGCACCTGGTGGATCTGGGTGATGAGGTATTAAGTATTGACAATCTGGTGGTGAAGCTTGGTGTAACTCTTGTTGAGGGTGGAGAAGCGGTTGACATTATTTAGTGAGATCTCATATGAGTTGACTACCACCAGATTGGAGGTGATGGTACAAAGGCAATTGTCATGCTGGACTGTACCCTCTCAGCATGAGGGCACAGAAATTGAAGTCTTAGAAAATCTTGGTGTAACTGATGACATGAAAATCTTATTGCTCTCAAAGGAATGGATTGTGGTAACACTTTGGATCTTCTCTCTGCAATGGGCGTAGTTATCAATAAAAAGATCAGTGCTGAAGGGTGGAAACTTGGAGAGTTCTTGGTAGTCTTTCATAATTTTTTTTAAATTTTTTTGATTATATTGATTTATGTCAGAGGGTTTTTATTTTTTGAAATAGGCAGAAAAACTTTAAGTATTAGTAAAAAAGTAAATAATAAAGAAATATTATATAAAAAATTGATTAATGGATTGATATTGGTTTAGAGGGCCCTTAGCTCATCTGGCTTAAGCAAATAATTGGGATTCTTGAAGCCTTAGCCAATGAAAATGGGCGCAGATGTAACTGGTTTGACTGATACATTGTAAGAATAGCATGGAGCCTTGGTATATGGAACTTAGAGAGGCGTGGAGTCATCTGGTCTAGCTGCTTTAATCTTATTGTTAGGACAAAAATGAGACTTGACGCTTGAAAATGAAGTGAGAAAGGAGGCATTTGAAATGGTTAGTTATGGGTACTGTGGACTAGTTTCAACTGCTCCTTACCATGATTAATAGCAATTTGAATTTGTTTCAGCTGCTCCTTTCAATGATAGCTGCCTCTTGTATAGCTCCAAATATATTTCCGCACTGGTTAGTGTAATAATTGACATCACATGTTTAGTATTATAGTAGTCTTTTTTTTAAAAGCCCTGAAGGAGGGGGTGGAAGGCGAGTTGGTAGGGCATACGGCTACCAACCTGAAGGTTGTGGGTTTGATTCCCACCCTTCACACATAGATTGGGGTACCAGCTGAAGGAAGCTATTGGTGGTTAGTAGGTATAATGACACAAAAACCTTACCCATGACGTAACCAGAAAAATCTGAGTCCCAATCTGGAGTTGAAAAAACTTTCTATGACAGAGTTAACCCTGCTCAGGTTTCATGATGATACTTTCTTTCTCTAACTTGGTAATGTCTGTCCCCTGGTTGGCTTGCCTCAAATAAAAAAAGCCCTGAAGGAATCCTAGTGAAGGAAACTTTGCGGGATGAAGTCCTAGGGTTTTGCCCCTCACTACACTAGGGCTTCATGAATCTCAGCACCACCAAAGGTGGACCCAACCACAATTTGGGTGTAGCTCATACTACCCAAACTGACATTGCCCACTCTTTTAGGTAATGGGCAGACCTTCTGCACCAGACATGACAGGCGATATTCCTCTCATCTCCCTTGTTGAAGACAAGACCCAATGACCTCCCAGGTTTAAAGCCCCTGAGGGGGATAAGACGAAGCCCATCTTTTTGTCACCTGCTTTTTTAGCGTAGTTATGCTTTCCAACCTCTTTTTGTCCAGGAAGTCCCGCAAACCTTTCAGATAATGTTTTATTCCCTCTATTGATCACTTTCTCCACCAGCATGATCATGTTGACCAAAATAACAGCTATCTGAACTCAGGATAAATCAGCTTAATGCGGCATTTAATGTAGTCAGGTGCACTGAAGCGCAGCCAACTAGGATTGCCCCTTCCTTATCATGGGGTCCACACCTGCGCAACCACAGATCGTGGGAAAGCCATTTGACAGGCATCATGCCTGACTTGTATTCCCCCCATCCTGCATGTATTCTCCTCTCAGATTGTGGTAGACACCCATTAGAACAGTTTGGCACAGTCATCACTACCATTCCGCACCCCTTTTAGCCCACTACAGGACCTGACCAGTGCACCTCTCTAGGTTTTGGTGTTTGCTACTCACCCATGTTTTAAGGGCTTTCTTCAGTTGCTCCATGAGGAGGCCCTAACTAACCTTATCTAGCTCCCCAGTTGTCTTTCTTAATCTGTAAATACTACATATATTTCTCAGTATAGGTCAATTAAATTATTAGAAATATAAAATCTCAGAAATCTCAGCTCAAATTCATCTAATAAATTCCAATACTGGAAGCTTGTATTATTAAATTGAGCTAGAATTCACTATGGATAATACTCCTTTTTGGTTAAGCTAAAATAAGCACACTACAACCCAGTGAGCAACATGTGTAGCTCATGGCAAACACAAATTACTGCATAAGATGAGTTCCTCCTTGAAACTTCTCAGATCTCCCTTTATTGCACAATCTCTTTACCCTGAAAAAGTCTATTCCACTGAATTTTTATAGTAATGCTATATATTACTAAATTCCTATGGATCTTGGTATAGTTAATTATAAACCAGTGTCAATGACTTTATATATAAAAAATGGGGAGTAAATTTTTTTTGTAAAAAATGGTGGTTTTATATAAATTACAAGGGAATAATTAGATTATATTGAGTGATAGGTGAATACCACGTGTGTAGGAGGAAACAGATACAAGAATATAGATGATGTTAGCATAGTTCAGGTTCAGAGTTGGAGTAGATCAGGATTCATCATCCAAGACTGGACTGAGATCAGTAATGTCAACACAGTTAAGTGGTTAACTAATCTGCCATTAAGAAGTCAACTGATAGTATGGCATAATATAGTGGCATAAAGTTGTTATTGGGGTAAATAGAGAGTTAAAAATTAAATAAACCTAGTTTTTAAGAATAAGTTGATAATAAGTTGATTAGGGTTGACTTCTCTATCCCATTTTCCCTTTGGAGCACTAATGGAACTTTATCAGGAGTTTTGGTCTTAACTTGGCATTATCAAAGGAAATCACTCAAAATCTCATAATCTTATGTTGATGATGATTTTGCCCTATCCTGTTAAAGAGTAAAACAATAGAAAATATAAATTGATGTAGATAACCATTTTGGAAACCTAAAGTTGAGGCTTCACCCAAACCAGGGAAAATTTAACATTATGTTTTATAATTGTCAGATTTCTTATAAATATATATCAATCATCCAGGATACCAACTTGGAAGTGTCATTTTTATGGAAATTTTGAGCAGATTTATCTATCCTGTAAGAGTAATACGCTGAGTGCTTTAGACTAAGAAATAAACCTTAAGACATTTTGGTTATAAATATCAGAATCCCTAATCATAAGTAGCCTTAAGGAAAAAGAACTCTTTATAACTATACCCTTTTAAAAATTAGCTCAGCCCTGAAGTTCAGCTTTACTATTAATTAGAATCAAAACTATTAGCAAATATGGTGGTAAAATTACTAAAGATCTTTTTTGGCTTGGTCATATATGAGGCAATACCCCAAATCCTAAAAATCCCCTAGTCCACCCTTCTTAATGTAAACCAGGGTCACCCACTCAATGGAAGTTACTGAAACGTAGGTATCAACTTCCAGAGGGCGGACATCTCAACAAGTATCAGCTCACCTGATTGTGCCCCAAAAACCTGAACCCATTGCCTCAGCTCATGCTGTGGCATAATTACTTACAATGTGCTCTCTCAACAGAGGTGCCACTACCCTCACTAAACCAGAAGCAGCTGAAAGCATAGAAGGAATATATTTGTTGTAAAATTGGCGGTATTTGAGAGATACACCGACGAATTTTGCACAGGGTTTGACCCACTGAGCAATTAGGACCAAAGATATGATGATCGTTATCCTTGACATGACAGAATAAACTGATAAATAAATAAATAAATAAATATGGAGCACTTGTTCCCTCAACTTCCTTTATTTTATACTAATACAGCGGATTATCGCTGTTATCCTCACTCTAAACTACTAACAACCTCCTCCATTCAATTATCTCATCCTGCGTGTATGGTAATGACTTTGGATGGTACCACTTTCATGGCTTAGTAACTCACTTTGTCATATCCCATTGTATCCACCAATTATTCATTTGGTAATTCACAATTGCATAATCTGACCAATTACCCAACAATCCCAATATCACCTCATTTCAAGGCACTCAATTAATCATATTTGTAACAACTTGGCGGATTCCATCTGTTCCACCATATCAACTTAGGTCTTATTATTCAGTCATATTGGAATAGCGACATTACCCCAGCCTTGACTGGACAATAAGGCTCCTATTGCTTATATGTCTGGAGGAACTTCGCATGCACTCGGTTGATGAGTCAACTGCTAATGGGGTCCTTGATAGTATATGCATCAACCCCAGTTTTCTCAATGACTTTGAATGGACCAATCCATATACTGGACAGATTGTATTTCCACCTGAACCCATGCTGATTGTGGAAGAAAACCATGTTGCCTTCCTTGAACTGTGCAAACCCACTTCACTGTACCTGATCCACAGCCTGATTCCTGATCTTCTTAGCCAAGCTGAAGTAATAGGCTTCAGTTTGCAATTTGATCAGAATGTTTGCAAGGTTAGTCAAATAACGGTGGGGTTCCACTCCACCAGTGTCTTCTACACACAAATAAAGTAACGCTGGAAGAGCTGGGTGTCAACCATATTGTAGTTGAGAGGGACTTTTCCCCATGGCGGAATGGTAACTGATGTTATAGGCAAACATGGCGGTGGAAAGAAGGGAGGTCCAATCAGATGGTCGATCTGTTACTAATTTTTGCAGGATATTCACCAGAGTCCCATTCACTCATTTGACCATTCCATCAGATTCGGGGTGGTACAGGATTGTTAGAACCCCACAGATACCCATAAGCTCATTCAGTTTGGGGAGGATGTGCGAGGTGAAATTGGTTCCATTATCAGTGAGAATAAACTGAGGGCATCCATGTCGCTGAATAATGCACTCCATCACAAACTTGGCCACTGTAACTGCCCCCAAATCTCGTATTGCCCTTGCTTTGACCCACCGTATCAGATGGTCAATAGCCACAAGAGTGTACTTACACCAGTTAGCTCCTGTTGGCAAAGAACCAACGACATCCAGGGAAACAGTATGCCAAGCAAAATGGGCTTTAACTACCTGATAAGAAGTCTTACGGCGGAATGGATTCTCCACTTAACACTAATGGCAACAAGAAATGGTTTTGAGCACATTGAAGTTCATACATTCCCAATCATACTGAGGGCGCAACAACTTTATTGTCTTGCGCACTCCGCCATGTCCAACTGCCTTGTGGGCGCTCATAAAAATTCCTGGATGGGCTGATGGTCGCGGAAAGTTCACCATAGAATCACCAATCTGCTTGTACAGTTCCCCATTCCGTCAGAAAGTATTTGTTCACATCTTCTTTAATGCTTTGATCACTTGGGGTGGTTCGTCATCATACTTACCACTGAGAATCTTGTCATAGATCACATTGCTGAGGTCTGCCGTCACCGCAACATTCAGCAATTGAGATAAACAGTCAGCGTTCTGATGCTTTGCTCCTGGCCAATGAAGGATCTCGAAATCATAAGGCTGCAGCTAAAATGCCCATCAAGCCAACTGGCCTTCAGGTACTTTGAGGTTCTGCAACCAGCGTAATGATGCGTGGTCTGTTATGACTTTAAACTTTACCTCATGCTGGTAGAACCTGAATTGCTTATATGCGTAGATCACTACTAAGCACTCTTGCTCAGTCACAGTATAATTACATTCATGGCTATTCAGACTTCAGCTGCAGCACGCCACTGGGTGCTCCTCCCCTTCGTCATCTTTTTGGGACAGGACTGCCCTAACAGCAGAAAGGGACGCATCTGTTTGCACTATAAATTTCTTATTGGAATTTGGTAGCGTAACATGGGCGCACTAATTAGTGCCGTAAAAAGTGTATCAAAGGCGCATTGGCCCGTTCTGTCCATTTGAACATGGCATCCTTCTTT
Organism: Massospora cicadina; assembly: GCA_022478985.1. Lineage (NCBI taxonomy): Eukaryota > Fungi > Entomophthoromycota > Entomophthoromycetes > Entomophthorales > Entomophthoraceae > Massospora > Massospora cicadina. The sequence continues at coordinate 101,697 of JAKSZP010000021.1, forward strand.
AGCAGCTCAAACAGCGGCCCTCCAATGCAACTGAAATCGGGTATGAAGCGTTGGTAATAACCCACTATCCCCCAAAACACCTGGATGTCCCATTTACTAGCTGACTTAGTCATCTTCTGAATAGCTTCCACCTTGGCTGGTTGGGGTCTCAGCCCAGTTGCATCCACCACTAAACTGAGGTATTCTAACTGATCCTTGAAGAAGTGACATTTCCTGGGCTTGATCTTGATATTGGCCTCAGCCAGTCGGCGAAATACCTCTTTTAGATGGGTAAGGTGCTCAGTCAATGTGTGAAAGAAGACGTTAATATCGTCAAGGTACACAAGAGCACATGACAGCTTCAGATCCCCCAGAATGGTGTCCATTGCTCGTTGGAATGTAGCTTGGGCATTACACAGCCCTTGTGGCATACAAGTTGGTTGGAAAAGCCCTTTGGATGTGATTAGGGCGCATTTTTCTTGTTCCACCAGGGGCAACTCAATTTTCCAATAACCAAATATCAGATACATTGCTGAGAAATAGCGAGCTCCACCTAACCAATCCAGCGCGTCATCAATCCATGGAAGAGGTTATAGTCCTTTTTAGTGATACTATTAAGCTTCCAGTAGTTGATTACTACATGGTTAGTACCATCCTTCTTTTTAACAATTAATATGGGTGAAGCCCACGGACTCTTAGATAAATTTGAGCATTCCCTGCACTAACAACTGATTAATCTCTGTATTAATGACTTCTTCCGCTGCCCTTGATCGGCAGATTAGCTAAGACCTGATGGGGGGATACTCCCCAGTGTCCAGCTGATGGACAACCCCCGGGCACACCCTAAATTGTGATTGTCAACAGCAAAGATCTCATCATATTTTCGAAATAAGGATTTTACTTGATCTCTTTGGTCTTCTGTTAGCCCCATTAAATTTTTGCACAATACAACTACCATTACGCCAGGCTGTATTTCAATGGGCAGACCAAATTCATCCAACTAACTGAACTCATGAACCTGGAGGACCTCTTCAACTGGAATAAGATTTAAGTATGCCACTATTTGGTGTCTGCAGATTTGTATTGATTTATTATGAAGATTTGCTACTAAGACCTTGATTTCCCCAAGTCCCAGAAGTATAATGCCTGAGGCTACATGGGACACAAACCGTGATTGCTGATAAGGTCCAATGGCTTCCCCATAAAGCCCTGCAGGCACTTCCACCTCTAACTCAGTGTTTATGATTATTTTGTTTCCAGAGGTAATAGACATAGGGCCCGAAGCTCTAAGTGGTAGCCCTTGATATTCATTATTTTGATTGGGAAGGGCCCATGTCTTACGCTTAAGTCGATGATAGCAAACTGAAACCACCCCATCATCATATGCAAGGTTAATATGACTCATGTGTACTGGATCTTTTGACATTCCGTTGGAGGTAAAGTAGATAGGGATCTTTGCCCCAAAAATTCAAATGTCTCTGCGGTCATATCAACAACCCCATAGTGGTGCATAAAAGCAGTTCCAATTAAAAGGTCATAGTTATTGTTTGGTAGCACTATGGCTGGGGCTACAATGACAATTGACATGAATCACAAAGGTAATGCGCTGTACGCTCCTTCAGAGACTGTGTTTTCCGTGAATGCAGTCCCATAAACCATATGATGTTCCACATCAGGCTTTAACGCCAGCCTTTCCACCAACTTTGTGGACACTATGTTGATTGGGGCACCCATATTGATTATTGCATAAACTTGGGTTTTTGCTACAACAGTGGCACAGTAAGTACACTCAGCATATGATGCATTATGTTTGTTTATAACATGGGCATTTAACTGATATCGTCGTCCAAGGAAGCTCATAATATCCTTCCCTACTTTAGAGTATTCTTTAACAATAGCATCCACGAGGAAGTCCACGCTTACTTTTTCCAAAAGAAGCGCATCAGCTAATGGATCTGGTTCATTGGTAGAAAGGTGATTAAACATTTGACAAGCATAAGGCTTTGGTTGTTCCTGAGAGCTTGCTTTCGCCATGTTCATGAATTGCGTTTGTGTCAGCACATTCACCCCTCCAACAGGTCGCTGATATAAGAAGTCATCATCATACTGAGGAACAGCCACTGAAGGTACAGGAACAGGTTCCGGTGGGACGTTTTGGGTCAGAATAGCAGAGGTAGAGAGTCCCATCTCTACTCTGCTCCGACTTTTCCCTGGTGGTAATGCTCCTGCGGCAGGTACTGAACCTGACATTTGTGACAACTTCTATCCAGGTGCCCCAAGCGACCACATGAAAAGCAATTGACCCCAGAAGACTGTGACCTTGATTTTTGTAAAAGGAGCCACCCCGAGGGCTGGGATGGAATTGAACAGGGTAAACCAGCCCCTCCCAATAGGTAATCTGCTGTTGGAAACTGGGCTAGAAATGAGGCTTGTATTGATGATAAGCCAGGGGATGCCAACCAATTTCTGAACAAAGAGGGTTGATTTCTCCAGATAAAAAAAACTGGCAACGGAGGGGCTAGGTTTCCACTCTATATTGGGTGGAGGGAAATTAGCAGATAGACGGCGTAGAATTTGAACAATTTTGAGCAAGGATACATCAACCTCTAAATATAGATTCAAGGTATTAAAAAGCTCTCAGTATGGTTTCACAGCATAGGTCAATGCTATTTCTTATGTCACATTCAGTTAAAAGCCCTGCCCCAATTAACACATGGGCTTCTGCTGAGAATTGATTATCAAAGGCAATGAGGGTCTCGTTAGGCTGAAACCCAATGGTAGTAAACTAAGCCTTTCATAGTGCCATTTTTGAAGGTCCTCCAAACAACTACAGCACAGTATCCTTCACTTTTTGATAGGTAACGGAACTACTTGGAAGATAGCAAGTAACTTGGTTGGCGCTACCAACATCCAATGTGAACATTAGTAATTTGGCTTTACATTGATCTGATGCCCCTTCTACTGAAAACTCAAATTGTTTAAAAAACCCATGGATGTTCCCATCACGGTCAAATGGAGGCAGCTTATCATTACAATATTCTTGCAGAAATTCCTTTTTCCAATTGAGCACAGCATCTAGGGCAAGCTTGAGTTCTGCTTATTTAACAGTTGCAGTGTGTTGAAAATATTCCTTAGTGAAGCAACCCAGATACAACATGACTAACAACGGAGGGACGCTTGTTAGTCTGTTTGATTGATCAATGGGCCCCATGTAGTGAGCACCACTATTATAAAATTGGCGGTATTTGAGAGATACGCTGACGGATTTTTCACAGGGTTTGACCCACTGAGCAATTAGGACCAATGATATGATGATCATTGTCCTCAACACGACAGAATAAACTGATAAATAAATAATTAAATAAATATGGAGCACTTGCTCCCTCAACTTCCTTTTATTTTATATATGAATACAGCGAATTCTCGCTGTTATCCTCACTCTAAACTACTAACAACCTCCTCCCTTCAATCATCTCATCCCGCTTGTATGGTAACGACTTTGGATGGTACCACTTTCATGGCTTAGTAATTCACTTCACTGTATCTCATTGGATTCACCAATTATTCATTTGTTAATTCACAATCACCCAATTTGGCTGATTAATCAATAATCCCAATATCGCCTCATTTTAGTGCTCAATTAATCGTATTCATAACAACTCAGTGGATTCCATCCATTCCACCATATCAACTTAGGGCTTATCATTCAGTCATATTGGAATTACGACAACATTTAACCTGAAAAACTACCACCAACCATAGGTTAGCATGCCTTAACCATGGTCAAACTTTTATAACTGATCCACATGCCTCAGGGCAAGGCGAGGCCAGACATTTGACTTTAAGACCTTTTCTGTGATGTAGAATGATGCCCTAATCCAGATCTTAAAGCACCAGGTTGGAAATTTTCTACCGTTCCTAATGAGCTAATAAATAGTTCTGATCTTGGAGCTTCATACCCATTTTAGTTCTCAGAGATATAATATGAGCCCTGAAAATGGAATCAACCAATCCAGAGAACCTATTAAGCAGGGTTTGACAAGAGGAGCAATCAAATGATATGATTTATCAATAAAGCCGCCGACAGTAGTTAGATCAAATTTGATACCATGAATTATTCTGAGGATGAGCCTGCGCCTACTTCCCATTTATCTAAAAATACCAGTATAGATGTGGTTTTTTGCTCTATTGTTACCTAAGAAGCTCTCCCAAGCACCAGGATGTACATACATATAATAGAGTATGCTAATTTAAGTAAACTCTCTAAGTTTAACAAAGCTAACTCTTCAAAACATGCCTATGACTATTTTCTAAACCAGGCAAAAATGCTGAAGATGTTGCTATTATATGTCAAAACCTATTCAAAACCCTTCTTAAAACTGACCTTAAGGAAGCTACCTTTTTTATAAAGGTCAATAAGAAGTGGGCCAAAACACAGGTGCAAAAGGCTCATCTTAATTAGCCTTAAACCAAAATGCTCATCTATACTTTGGGCACAATCCTATAGAGTATTATAAAGAAGACTACTTATTATACTTCTGGACCACTTTAGAAGCCTTTCCAGCTCCTACTACCATATATGAAGCAGTGGAAAACTACTATAATATGGGCTTCACTAAGGCTTCTCAGGCACACTATGCTGGCAACATCAATATAGATTTTCTGTGAGTCACTCTTTGTGTTGAATACATATGCTCACACATTGAAAAAGTCTCAGGGCAACCTTCTACAACTTTTCCTATCAAGTTAGACTCAAAATTTCCATAATTGGTACTCCGTCATGGGTTGAAAAAAATAAAATCTATATCGTCAGTGAACTTCAGCATTTCTCAAAATATGCCCATACCCAAAGGGCCTTTTTTCAGAGTATCCTTTACCCCCTCCCCCACTGAAGCCTGTAATATAAAAGTCATGAGCATATGGCAGCTGTTGAGACATATTCTGAGATATTCTTCATAAGCCCAGACCAGTAATGCCCCCATTGCCCATATTTCAATGCCATTGGACACTTATAAAGCAATTAATTATCTCACAAGTAACTCCTCTCTTACGCTACCCAAGGCCTATATTAGGACAAAATTATTCCAATGTGGGTGCAGTGTATATCTCACAACTAATACAGTGGATCCCTGTATAAAAACTAAATTCAACTGAACTATTTCAGGAAATGGAGACTTCTCATCCAGTTGTAGATATGGAATACATTTGCACCAGATTATCACTTCTAAAGGGGTGACTCTAGTATCTCATCATTAGCACCAGCTCCTGCTAAACGAAAGGCATTCCAATGAGGCTAACATGTTGGACGCCTCCACTCTGTGCCTCATGGCACACTCACTAGACACCGCCTGTATTAAAGCGCTGTTGGGCTTGTCCTAGTCTAGGTAAAACGTCAACTTTAGGGGTACAATTTATCTACTTCTTTAAGCAATATTGACCTACACTATTTTTTATTGATATTTTATTAGGATGTTGTACTTGGTTTAACCAACCATCTGGATATGTTATTATTTATTTTATAATGACATTTTTTAACTAAAATTAGATGGCAGATTTTATTAGCCAGCTTACTTCCCTTGGCATGGGGCTACATTTTATATGTAAAATCCTAATGAATTGGGTTACTGATATTCGAATTATAAGTACTTCTGGCACATCACACATTCTCATAAAATTATTGGCATTGATGCTGTGGCCTTAATTATCTTATTGCTTCTACTTTATTTTGGTCTATACATCTAATTTGTCACCATGCCGGCGTAATACCTTCAGTAATATGGTCATTTTTTTATTAAGCCATCCGCCAGTAATTTGATTAAGTTAACAGATTACCAGTTTTTTTAAGAAATTCTCAGAGCTCTAGTTTTCGACTTTTTTTATTTATTTGAGGTATGCTGACCAGGGGATGGACAGTACCGAACACAACACTCAAAATGACAAAACAAAACTACTAACCAGGTGGGAAGCAGAAACTGCTAACCCACCATGGCAGAGGGTGAGGAGGGGTTGGGGGTTGGTTTCAGAAAGACCCACCTCAATCAAGGGATGTTGGTTACAGTACCGGATCAGAGCAGAGAGCCAGGGCGTTGGGGCATCTGCATAGTGGGGGTTGAGGTCAGCGTAGTAGGAGTTAACCTCTTCCACATCAAGATAATGACGGGAAAGTGTTTCAACAAAAGCTGCGAGGAGAACTTCAGCTTCTTTGCGGGATTCAGGAAGTTGGGCGAAAAGGGAGATACTGTGGTGGGTGATTTTGGGTGAGGGGTTGAATGAAGCAATTGTTGCGACATTAATAACAGCAACTTCAGCATCATTGAATAGTTTCGAGATGTCACTGCAGGGAGATTCAGGGAAGTTGGGGGGAAGAAGAGGGTGGGCAGGCCATGCTGGAGCTGAGCCACTGACTGAGCCACTGCGGTGCATAGTTTTGAGCAATGAGGAGAGGCCACCGAAGCTAAGGCAAGCTGGTGATCACTTTGGAAGGGGGCTGTATTGGGCAGAGGCGCGAAATGGTGAGGAGTAGGGGTTTCATCAAAGTCAGGAAGAAAAAATTCTGCCTGACTATAATTTCCTTGGCAGAGAGGTTGACCTGTATGCTTACTATTGAGGACATTACCTGATTCATCAGTTTCAGCCAATAGATCCCATGGATTTTGATTCACTGGAATAGTGGCGTTCAAATTTGGGTGGGTGGTATTGGGCGAATGGGCAGCTTCTTGGGTGCCAATGGTGGTCCAAGCATTGCTCTGATTGGCTGGGGCAGATTTAGGTGGGAGAGTGAGGCTGGAGGTTTTTGGGGGGCTGATTTTCCATGTGGGCCCACTGAACGAGATTGTAGGGTGGGAGGGGGCAGCAAAGCGCCCCATACTGAACCTCCAGAAGGAGGCTCAGAAGCCGCAGCAGCGGACTTGGCCTGAGGGCACGCTCTTTTTCCATGGTCAAGGCCAAAGCAGAGGGAACAAATATGCCTACCATTATTGGCCCGAGCCCAAAAGAAATGATCAGGCGCTGCAGCCACACTAGCGCGGGGTGGGATTTGTTGGGCTATGGTAGGGTGGTGTGGTATGATGGTGGCTGTTGCCCAAGGAGCAGCAAGGCGCTCTGCACCAGATGGAATGGCAAAGATGAGGTTGGGCTGAGTGCCATAAGCCATGAGCCCCGCGACCAACTGGTCATACAAAACCTGGGGTGGAAGATGGGATGGGAGATTTGCAAAGAATACCACCAGCATGGTGTCTGAAGGGAGGCGAGTATGGGTTGTGGGAATGGGGTTTTTTTTTATCAATTAGAGGAGTTTGTGCTGCCGCTTCAGCATCCTCCTCAGATTGGAACCCAACGTCAAAGTAGCCCTTAAAAGGGAGGAAGTTTATAAAGCCAGCTGGAGCAAAGGCCGCAGTGGCTAGCTCAATAATTGCCTTATCAGCATATGGGAACAAACGCCCATAGTCCACTCTGAGGCAATAGCGAATGGCAGAGAGAGGGAGGGCGAGAGGATGGGGGCGAGAAGGGTGGACGCGCGCCAGGTGGAGCTCTAAGTCCCGTGGGGGGACAAAACGGTTGGAAGCAGTGGGCGGGCTGTTTGAGCCTTTCCAAACGCGCTTGCCCGCGGGGCGGAAAACGCTAGGTGGGGGTGCACTGCTGCCCCACACTGGGGTGGCAGGCGGCGGAGCCAAGGACATCAAAGAATAGGTTTGGGAAGATGGCTGTGGATAAATAAAAATTTAAATTTAAAATAGCTCAAAAGTGACTTCAAGCGGTTAGTTTTTGACTTTTTAGTTCAATTCTGATATCACCAACTTAGTTTATTTAAATTTATTGCGAGGAAGGCTGGCCAGGGGATGGACACTTCTGAATGTCAACCCAAAAGAAATGAACCTTAGTAACATGGAAGGCACCTCAGAGAAGCGATGCTATCTCTTGTTGCCAGTGGGATGCCACTATGGGGAGGGGAGGGAACGTGTGAAGGGGCCGTAGCCACAATTAAACATGTGTGGAGGAAAGGGTCCAGTTTGATGAGCCAAACTGGAAAACCAGGAGGAGACCAGCTGTTGGCGAAATGGTGGGAGGTACCCAAACATCCACGCCTGAAAGTGGTCAACCAAATGGGACCAGAATTTGTGGACAGCTTCTGGGAGGGTGGGGGTGGAGCCTGCGATGGCATCCAAGACAATCGTGTGGATAGTCCACATGGCGATTGCGACCACCAGAGCACAGAGGGAGGGTGGAAGGGAGGATACCATTGATAAAGCAAACATATCTCTTGACAGACTGAAGGGATGTGTTTGATCCTGGTCAAGCAGACGTTGAACTTCGCGCCATATCACTTTAGAGGTAGGGCACTTTTACAGGCGGTGGAACAGCGTTCCATACTGGCCACACACAACGCAGGATGAGTGTAAGCGTTAGAGCGCTCAGACGTATGGTACACCCACCTCAGGCAGCACCACACATGTGAACGGAATTGAGGTCACCAACTTAGTCTACCAATTTTGGGAGTGCTTATCCACTAAGGAAAGCACCAATAAAACAGCTGGTAAAATAAGCATCTCTGAATATAATTGTTAATTGAAGGGGATCTTTTTGTTGTAGAAGCAGTAGGAGCCTACCAAGAAGATTATTTGAGCAAGCCCTAAGCCACCAGCAGTATTAGATAATATAGCGTGTTTTATTTCTTAATTAATAAAAGCCATGTTATTAAAAATAAGGATTTGTGTTGGTTTTAATAAAGGATACTATCATTAAACAGTATCTCTTGTTTATTGTGTATTTAACTTGTGAAGTTGAAATCTGATGATCCTGCGGCAATTTCAACATTTGGTTCTCACTACAGGTTGATACATTTCGTTTCCTTGTACACGTTTTTATAAAGTATAAATTCTGATATTTTAATTGAGGACTACCTTCCGCCAGAGGTAGCACCACTTTTGGACACTGAATTAAATGGCCACCAGTGTCAGCCAAATTTTCAGATATATTGAGCTATTTAAGAAGAATTAAAGGTCCACGTTGGTCTACTTTATGATATCCTATTGGGTCATGATCGTTAAATCAAAGACTTGGGACAGCAAGTAAGGTTCCTTGAGAATGAAAATATTGCAAAAAACGGATTTCCTGTCTGCTATCCAAATGATTGCAAATATGGAATTGCATTGCAGGTGGAACGACATTGAGTTTCTGAATTAGTGACCCAATTTTATTAGGTGATTCATATGAACAATTGCCAAAGGCATCCAGGCTAAGTTGCTTGGGGAACCCTTCTAGCAATTTCTATAGTGAGGGCGATAAAGCGCAAGTTTTATGTATAAAGATGCTGCTTTCCCCTCTGTTCTGACAGTTGGAGCCTCCATGCACCTTGACAATATGGCGGCTCATAGATGTCCATTCTGAACATCGCAAGGACTTTGACCCTGCAGATACATAAACCATTTTCTAGCCAACCTTGTGAATTTATCCAGAGTTCAATAAGAATGCAAACTTACACAATTTTTTTGATCTCTTTATAATTAGCATGGCCAGAGCACCTTATCTTGCTAAGTTGGCAGTGGCAATAAATCTATGGACTCAAAGAGTCAAGAGTGAATTATGCTGAAACTAAATAAAGTTATCTTTTATATAAACTTCAAAGCCCTTCTTATCAAGGAGTTCATCAGAGGTGAAAGGATGACCACTCGTAAGATGTAATTTCTTAATATCTCTTTTAAGGGAGATTAATCTATTCAATTTTTTGACAATTGATTCTACTTGGAGGCGCAGACACTGTTTGGGGCTATCGTCATAAATGATTTTAATGCCCAAATTGATCTTCACCACGCCTGTGTCCTATATAGAGCTATATCATATTTTGATACCAGCTTTGAATGAGGAGAATGATATTATACACATGGTGAATTACACAGTGCATTAAAAAGTTCTGGGATTAACGTTTTAAAGACACAACTTTACAAATAAATAAACTTTCTTTTATAATAATTTAACATACAACCTTTCCCTCTCTATACATATTTATGTTGCTAAAACAATTATTAAAAGGTATGCACATAGCTCCTATTTTGTATAACCATGTTTAAACCAGCTGTCACATTCTTCTGAATTGTCTCTATTTTATCAATAGAATGAACCTTCAGTGCCACCTTCAGATTAGAGAACAGAAAGAAGTCAGACAGAGCCAAATCTGGTGAATAGGGTGGATAATTATAATCTGGGGGTGGCACTGAAGGTTCATCCTTTTGATAAAGTAGAGACAATTCAAAAGAATGTGACAGCTGGTTTAAACATGGTTATACAAAATAGGAACTATGTGCATACCTTTTAACAATTGTTTTAGCAATATAAATATGTATAGAGAGGGAAAGGTTGTATGTTAAATTATGATAAAAGAAAGTTATTTATTTGTAAAGTTGTTTTCAAAACGTTAGTCCCAGAACTTTTTGAATGTACTGTGTACCTCTGTCATTGCATTGTCACTTTTGAAGCACTAATTTAAGTCCCTAGGAGATGCATTGATACTATGACTAGGGTATCTCAACTCCTATAAAATAACTTTAGCGTATGAACCACTATTTGAGAAGCCTGATATTAATCAGGTTATTCATTATTTTTGCAAGAATTTAGGGTATTATATCAATTATTGCCCTAAGGCAAGTTCTAAAGCTAGGGTTCAATTATGGACCTTATGAAATCAGCGACCAAGGAAAAATCATGGCGGAGGCAAACAGGGATTTTCTATATACGCCTCTTCTAAAAACATCATAAGTGCTAAAAAATCTCTAACACCACCTGTCAAGCTAAAGAATAACTAAGTCACCTCGCCCCCAGTAGTTCAGCAATATATAGTTGAAGCTAGGGTCTTTGTCCCACTGTGCCCCAACGAAAAGTGAAGCCAAGTTGGAAGCCAAAATAGTTGCAATGGCATACGCTCAACAGTTATTAAAAGAGCTTCCAAATATCTCTGGCAATATTCTCTGGTTATATGGGGTGTAAATGGAGATGGCTTTGACAATTTGATGCAATATAGCCCTAGATAGATCTGGAGATTCAAAACTATTTAAATCAGGAGGATCCATTAAAGTTCCTAACAATAAATATGGGGACACTTATCTTTCTGAATAATACATATATTGATACAAAGTAAATAAGCTCAAAGTCCGTGCAATTGTTAACAATGTGTCTCCAGTTAATATCAAGTCAATAAACTGGTGAAAAGACTAGGCCTCGCTCCTGATATAGATCATTAGAAGATTTATGGTATGATAAGACCTCAGTCCACTACTTCAGATGGAGCATACAGTGCTTTGCCGCTGCAATTTGCTTCACTAGTGATCTCCACATTGGCTATTGTGTTTCCTAACCAAAACTTCAATTTCCTTTTGGGGACTCAATATGAGAACTCATGGAGTCAAAACTGATTTTAAAGAAACTTTTAAAATGTTTAGATAAACCCTTCCCTTATTCTACCATCATAAGGATGAAGTCCCAGCAATTCAATCTTAAGGATTGGTCATTCTGTTTTTAAAGATGGTATAGTGCCCTTGGGTTTATTAGCTGATTTGGGCCGTTACGCAGCAGCTACCTAACCAAATTAAGAAATCTATTGGAATTCTGCTATATGCTAATTATATTTTAATCATTCTTCCAGGCCATCAAGTAATAGTAGGAACAGATATTAAGTTGGAGATTCCTAAAAGATTATACGGCTAAAAATCATGCCTTTCTGTTGTTTCAATTCAGAACCTATCACCACACCTGATTTTCCTCCATGACCATGGCAAAAATCAAGTATTTTCAAATAATTATATTATTTTCCTATTCATATTAAGTAGCATCAGCTCATCGCTTTTGTGAATATGTTATCCATTGAAGAAATTAGAATGTTTCTGACTTTGGCTACTTTAAGGAACTAGGTTTTAGCAGCAATACAAAGCAATCTGTTTGCTCTCTAGTACCTCAGGAAAGCATAGTGGGGTTAACTGAGGATGAGAAAAACCAAGCGCTGGGACTTTTTGACAAGCAAAGGATTGTTTTCACTAAAAGACGATTTTGTTTTAGGTTGTGCCCAAATGTACTTTATCATATTGACACCAGGAATCGTCCACTGATTTGCCTCTATCCAATTAGACATTCAAAGGTTTCGTATGAGGTCACCAATGCTGAAATTAACCAGTTAGTGCAACATGGGATTTTAGTGCCCTCCAAGGGTCCCTAGGCCTCCCCTGTGTTGATCTTTGATAGAGGATGGTTTAATTTGTGTGGTTATAGAATACCACAAGCCTAATATTATTACAAAAAGGATTCTTTATTATTTATTTCAGTTGACGATGCATTGGACTGCTTGAGCGGCGTGCAATATTTTTTGGCCATGGATTTAATTTCTGAAAACTGGCAGATAGGGTGCCAAAGGAGGAACAGGAAAATGAGCCATGATCACAGATCGTGTTTTTACCACCCTTGTTGGACTATTACAAGTCTAATTTATTGATAAGAGTGGTTTGAAGGAAAATAATACAAATATCAAAAAGACCCTGGTTGATTCCTGGTGAAATCCCTTAAATTGGGGAAACACTTCTAATAATAGTTGTGCAAACAAATTGATTTTGGGTGGTTGAATTTTACCAAATCATTGGCTAAATTCATGTCTTGGTCAAATGACATCATAGTGGGGACCAACCCCAAGGATAAGGCTGGGCACCAGGAGGCCCAGAAGGTGAATCTTTAGGCCCTCCTTGACCTCAGGTACACACTAGACCAACGCTGGGTACAAGCTAAATATTCCCAGGTTGGTACTAGTGAGGTGCCTAGTGCCCAGCCCCTCACATCAGCCCAGGCGTTAAAACGGATGGTTTATGTAATGAATGCAGATGGTTCGATCTGGTTAGTCAAGGAATGGGGGTTTGAAACCCATTCCATTTACAAAATCACACGTTTGGGTCAAATCCAACTTCAATTGATTACATAGGTGAAGTCAGCTCTGGCTTATTCTACCAATCTGGATGGTAGTGTTTGCCTATTGGTGGGTCAGTGCTTGGGTCCACTTCAGCGAACCCCATATTTCCCTGACGTAGTTTAATTTTATTTCCCATGACCAACACTCCTTGTTGGTCGACTTCCCATTAAACATTTTCCTATTCCCCCATTTTTCTTATGTTATCTCTAGCAAACTTGTGCACAGACCTCTTTGAGGAGGTCTCGTGCTATGTTAACCACCTTCTTTTAAATCAATTAATTTTCAACTCATGCACCATTGGGTCGCCCAGGTTCCCTCCAACCTGAGACGTTTACCCCTTTCCCCTTTGTGCACCGCGTCATTTTTGGTCAGTTGTTTGCTATCATAATCGCACTTTTTCCCTTTAGTTATTATCACTCCAGCACCCTCTGATGGGATCTAGTAACTTTGGTACTAATGGCTAGTTTCCATGCATTGGCTCTGTGCACCGAGCACCACCATGCTGGAAACAGGATAGTTATAGAAACTTTCCTTACAATTCAGGGGAGTTTATCAGAGGCTCCTCCTCCAGCCTCTTCTATCTAAGTAAAGGTTACACTGCGGAAACTGGCCCCTTTTATAGTGTCAGAGGGGTCCAGCCAAGTACAAAAATTTTACAGATCATTGATTGGGTCAATTTATAAAAGCATTACTGAATGGACTAGGCCTTTCTACTCTTGACCCTCAATCAGCCATTCTTCTCAAATGAGGCGAGTTCAAGAGATTTAATAGGTTGATAGCTCATATTACCTAATTTGGACTTTACTAAGCAATCAAAACTTCAGCCTTGACATTTTTAAATACTATTATCGACTTATTAAGAGGGTTCTCTTTTTACCTCATCGCTGCTTCTAATTAAACCTATAAAAACCAACCTTTTAGTTTTTATTAGTGTTTAGTTATTTTTATTATAAGTGGTGCAGAAAACCCCTTAAATTATATTTTAGGATTCAAGGTAAAAAAGCACCTGCGAGCTTCTCCAACACTAAAAATCCAACAAGTGGTGCTCACTACAGGGGCTACCTGTACACCACAAAACGTTAATTTAATGAAGGATGTTAGGGGTGGTAACCCTTCTAGCCTTTCCGCTAATATTAAGCCTAGGCAAGTACTCATGTAACAACAGCTAGTTAGTGCTTTATCTCGCCTTAAAAGGCTCAAGCAGCACTCATCTCAACGCCCCTCTATACAAAGCCCCCCTTTTAAAAGACAAGCTTACTTTGGGTGAGGGAAGTGTTACTTCTTTCCTCTTTATGTATGAAGTTGCTATGGAAGGGGCAATAAATTACCTCAAAATTAAGTACCTCCTTCCCTGCTTGAGTCATAGGGCTCAAGAGATAATGGTTTTGCACATGGCCACTCTCAGCACCTGGGCGGAGGTAAAGCAAGGACTCACAGATGAATTCAGTTCCCTAAAAAATTTGAAAAGGCAAAAACAGGCCTTTATGTGCCTTAGTTTGTTACAAGGTGAATCAATAGCCTCTTTTACTGAACGCTTTTACAATAAAGCTCAACCCTTACTGCTTTTTAAAAATGCTACCTCTAGAAAATGCTATTGCGGCAATTTTGGATGGCTTGGCGTCCTATCCCTCCTTGGAAATGCATCTCTTTTCTGTAAAACGCTCATTTAAAAATGTACGAGATATCAATGAAGCTTTGCTTGAGGTGGCTGATATTTATGAACTTGACCCATGCAAGGGCTCTGAGCCAAGCATCTACACAGACTATTTATGCCCCTACTACGACTGCTTCCCTCTGCAAACCTGCTCCTACAGAGTTGCCATCACAAACTGCTTCTTCTTCCCATAACAATAAACAGATGGTAATGGCTGTGACGGGGCAGTGCTCACCTTCATCTTCAGCTCAAAAAATCCAGTTAGTGAAAGAAGTTGTTCCTTTGCCTTACCCATCTTTTTCTTCAGAGGAGCATTTCAAGTGGTTCAAAAGCCTGTTCCTAAGTCTAAACCCCTTTCTTGAGTGCTAATTGCCCCCACTAACAATGAGTTAAGTGACCCGCCACAAAAGCTAAGCTGACTGTTTCACAAAAACACACAGCCTCTTTTTGACCTAAAGCTGGCATAGAAAAAGCATCTCCCTCCACAACGCTATCATCCTTAACCTCTCAGCCAGCTAAACCTAGTTTGAAACCTGTGTCTATGAGGCAGCACAAAGCCCCTACTTTGAATGTTGAAAATTGAGCCATGAAAATTTCAACGCCTCCCCCAAAAGTAAATAAGGTGGAGGAGCAACCCCAAAACCTATCATGCCATAAGGGAAGTCCTGAACCTACCTCACCACCTATGGAATTCCTAACATGCATTAATGATTCCTCTGATGACGAATCTGAAGGGGGTGGCAAAGATAGCGGTCACTATGTCTTAGGAGCCCCATATGAAGTGGAGATACCTGACAAGTTGAACCCTAATAGAGTGGATTGGGCTAAGATCATTTTCCAGACTTGCCTCCTCCAAGTGATGAGGGGTTTTAAGGTCATTGACATTGCTAGTGACGCTGACCAGTTTATTGCCACCTTGATCCACCCAAACCAGTGTGTTCATACCATGAAGTTTATCCAGGAGAAATACCACGAGACAGACAAACAACTTTCCTCTACTCTCCAATTAAAGGAGGTTCTCTCCCTTTTCCCCAACTTGGGTGGAACTGTAACTAAAGTGGAAGTCATAGTCAATGGAGTGAAGGTTAGGGCTATCACCGATACAGGGTCCTCAGTAACCATTGTGTCATTAAAACTCATTAAAATGATTTAACTGGCCCCCAACTCAATTACACTTAAGAGTTTGGGACTGCAGGCACAAACAACACCTGCGCCATTGGGGCGTACACTTCTCAGCACATCCGTTTTGGGATTTCATCTTGTCAGCTCCAGCGTTGGACTTTTTTTGGGATTATGGTTGATACCATAGATCTTTTGTTGTAGATTAGCCAGTTGACCCAAAGTCCAAGGGTGCTAGATACTTAACTTGGTTACTTCTCTTAGTTGAGAAGTCATGTTGGTCCAGATATCAAGTCTGGTAAGGAAAATTTCAAATAGATACAATTCTTATTTAAAATGCGAAAAGGAGGAAATGCGTAAACTTATTAGCTTAATACCAGCTATATAAGGTTAACTTGGGAGGCGTTTCAGGGAAAATCCAAGAAACCTGAGCCTAGATATAATACATAAACTAATTGAAGATTTGGTAAAAGCCCAATTATCTTGGTTGATTTGCTTGCGCTCGCCTCATGGCTCAGGTTTTCCCTTGAGGTTGGGTAGCTCAGAGGAAGCATGATCTGACTGTGACATTCAGGGTTGAGCTCCAACATCAATAATTGTTACTTTTGTCAGGGATTATCTATGACAGAAGTTTATGCTTTTTGTCAAATTGGGATTGATCTTTGACTTTGATAAATGTCAACTTTTGTTGGGGATTATCCCTGACAGAAGTTTGGGCTTTTTAGTTAGATTGGGATCAATTACCATGATCTAATGCATCTGAATCTGCCATTTGGGTAGAAATCCCAACAATACCCCCTATAGATCTTGGCGCAGGGGGGAGAACGGATAAAGAAAGTAGCTATGTATACGGTTTATGACTGTGCCTTAAACAACCTCTACAATTGAGTGTTCATTGCCCCATCTATATATGACTTGATAAGCCCTAACCAGTTGGTGATCAGTTTATGATCATGACCTCCAGGCCAGTGATGTTAAAGTAGGAGGAGGTCACCTGGTTGGAAGGTGTGTAGGGGATCATGCTTATTGTTAAATTGAGCAGTTTCTCTACTGGTTGTGGAGGACAGGTTTTCACCAGCTAGGGCCTTAAATCTTATGATTTCATTTTCCAATAATTCGCATAGAAACTTCAGATGCTTCAAAAGAAGCTTGGTCAATCATCACCTGGACTTAGGAAGGCAGATGGGGATTTCTGTTATATTACGCTTGTAATGGTGACATTTAGTAATTTGATGGTAATTAATATGATAGGCCAGAATCGCACTAGGCAAATAACAGGCCAATCAAGGGGGTCATTCATAGCCATTTTCTGGAGGATTGCAGTTAAAGTACCATTTAACCGCTCTACCAATCCATGTTGTTGCAGGATGGTAGGGTTGGAGAATACCTATGCGGTTCTCATCAGGTTGGCTAAATCTTTCACCAGCGGTGAGCGAAATTTTTTTCCGTTATTCCAAAGAATGATGTTAGGAGACCCATGATGTGTGATAATCCTATTATACAAAAATGTGGCGGTAGTCTTTGCTGAAGTGGTGGGGAGCGATATGGCTTTGATCCGCTTAGTTAGATGATCTATGGCTAGTAGGAGGAACTGATACCCACTGGAGGCTTGAGGAAGAGGTCTCACAACTTCAATGCTAATAGTATGGATTGGTTCACAGGTTGGGACCACTGGATGTTATGCGCGGATTAGGTCAAGCTTGACTTTTACATACCAGACAGGACTTCAATACATCCTGGATAGAAACAAGCTTTTTCTCCCAATAACATTGAGGTTTAAGCCACTGGTAAGCTTTCCAAATTTCCCTGTGGCTGACTTGCTGATGTCCCTCTAATATGACGTCAGTTTGAGCCAATGGTCTTACATAAGGCACCCATTGTTTAGATAAATGATTGCACAGTTGGCCATTATTGACTTAGAGATTTGCCGATTTTTCAATAATTCCTTTTGGAGGTTCAGGGATTTGTCGTTCCATAACTGTGGTTGAGTTATGAGGTTGTAGAGTCAATCCTCTTCAGGGTCAGTTATATTTAAGATGGAACTGAGATGGGCAATTCACGTTTTGATGGATTGTCCCTGGTCGGTGGATAATGGAAAGGACATAATTTAGAAGTTTTTAACGTCCACCGGTCTAACCTCCCATTGAGGCCCTTCATTTGCTATATCCACCCTAGGGAAGCATGGTTAGTAATGTTAGTAAAATGTTTCCCATATAGATAAGGTCAGAAATGCTTAATAGCCAATAATACCGCCAAGCCTTTGCGTTCTGTGTTACTTTAATTATGTTTGGCTTTAGATAAGGTATAGCTGTAGTAGGCGATAAGATGGTCCACTAAGTTCTCATCATGATGAGATAGTATGACTTCAATGGCAATATTGATAGCATCAGTAAAGAGGAAGAAGGGTTTATCAAAATTTGGATGAATAAGTACTGGAGATTGTGAGAGAGAGACGTGTAGCAGGTCGAAGGCCTGCTGTTGCTCTTCTTTCCACTGAAAGGGTATTCCTTTCTACAGTAAATACACCTGAGGCTCATAGGTTTCTGTGAAATGGGGAAAAGTTGGCGAGTATAAGACCACCATTCCTAGGAAAACTTGTACATCTCGTTAGGATTTAGAAGGGTCATCTTGGCAATAGCAAAACTTTACATCCTTCAGGGATATTCCATCTTTACTAACCTTATGACCCAAAAAATCCATCTCACTCTGGAAGAAAGAGCATATCAACAATAATATAATGACAATTGCCATAACCGCTGAAAGGCTTGCCTGAGGTGATCTAGATGTTCAGTAAAGGAGTTTGAAAAAAGGTAATATCATTAAGATAAACTAGTACGCAGGAGCGTTTTAAATAGCCTATTAGTCCGTCCATAGGGCGTTGGAAGGTAGCAGGGACGTTACACAACCCATGAGGCATTTGAATGGGAGCAAATAATCCTTTACTTGTGATGAGAGCGCATTTTGCCCAAGCTTCTGGTGACAGTTCTACTTGATAGTATCCACTGGAGAGATCCATAGCTGAGAAATAGTGGGACCCCAACATTAAGCATAAAGAGTCATCTATACGCAGCAGGGGGTAACTATCTTTATGAGTGATAGAATTGAGGCGGCAATAATCCATAACAACCTGGTGACCACCATCCTTTTTCCAAATTTTTTAAGAGTGGGGAAGCCCATAGACTTTTGGAAGGCACAAATAACCCAGCCTCTAACAGTTTCTGTAACTCTAAAGCCACTTGAGCTCCCTCCACATTGGATTTTTTATATGGGTGGGATTTATATTGAGGGTGATGTTTGGTTTCAATTTAATAAACTAATCTAAATATTTTCCCTTAGTCACTTGGTCCTGAGGAAAATTTATTGTTATACTTCTCGAGGAGGTCTTTGAGATCTTTCTTTTTGTTCAGGGTAAGATTATCACCAATTCTGCTGTCAATCAAAGCTATGATTTGGGGATCAAATCCTAAATCCTGTAACGAGCCAAAACAAATTTACATCGGAAATATCCATAATGTGACATTGTTTTACATAGGTGTTAGGGTTATGACAAGGGATCTGGAGAGTTTTAGTGGTTAAATATACTAATAGAACAGAGATAGATTTTCTGTAGGAAGGATACAAGATCCCCAGGCAGGTCAAAGCTTCCTTGATGGAAGGGTTTGGGTATCCACTAAGCTCCGAAATTTGATCAGGAGGGGTAAGAATCTGAATCCCCATATCTACAATAACTTGTGAGCCCAAGGGTATTGTAATAAAATGAGGGGTATACAGTGGAACCCCTCTCCAGCATCCACAGCCTCCAGGGGTAACTTAGTTTTTACCTAAGCCTTAATACACAATTTGCAAATGAAGGATGGGTATTTGAGGAAGCATGTCCATTTTTAAGGGGCTCCTTTATAATTGATGGGGAGTTTGAATATTAACGGAATCTGATACCCTAGTAGGGATAGGTATTTTTCCTTGTGGTTGATGACGCAGTTAAACTCCCACATCAGTTGGACCTCAATAAGCAACTTGTAATTATTGTTTTCTAGCGCAATAGCGGAGAAGTGATTAAAGACTTTTAAAAATGAAGGGTTAAAGAAGAATAGGCTCCTATCGCCTTAGTAGACTGACTACCTGCCATCTCATATTCATCTTCATTAATCAAGTCTGGAGTCATTTTTATCTTTTGGATAAGCTGGGAGCGAATAATTTAATTGGAGAACCAGTGTCAATTATCGCTAGGACTTTAACCTTAAGGACTACTACTTTGACTCAAACCACCGAAAATCTAAATTGGGAAAAAATAGCTCATAGACTGTAATTAGGTATTTGCAGTGAAGCAAGCAGAGGATTCTGCTGTGGCTAAGCTCAGGGTTGATTAATTTAAAAGTTTTATCCAACAAGACTTGGCTTTCTATAGAAGAGCTGACCACCAAAACTTGTTTGGGTAACTGACCAACATAGAAGTAAGAAAGCTGGTGGTAATTTATTATTTTAAAATAGACAGAGGAACTTCAACTTCTGATGGGGAAGCTAACACAAAACAACTGAAAGTTTTGAGGATACAGCTAGAACTAGAACAAGGGCCTTGAGGCACTTGTTTTCCGTCAGCCTAGAAAGCCTCTTGACCTATACTGACTGATCTTTTGCCAATTTACGTTGAAGGATGCGGCAGTCAGCTACAGTGTGGTTGTTTCTTCTACAATGAGTGCAGTATTGACAGGTGTAGATGAATTGGGGGTGTAATGGCCAATATTTGGTACTAGGCTTATTAGTGTTAAAACAAGGCGGCCCAATAGGCTTATGTAGTTCAGCCAGAATTTCCAATATAGCCTCTTTAATATGGAGGAGGAACGTTAGGTTAGACTTCACCGCTTTAAGATAAAGTAAAATATTAGGCATAATTTTAAACGCTGAAAATGCAGTGGTGAAGGCATTGTCTAATGTAAGACGATTCCCTGCAACCAGAATTTGTGATTTGAAGTAAAAAAAGTGGGAAAATTTGCAGATATTTTCCCTTTGATTAAGAATGATACCCATAAAGTCTGTTTTTGGTTGGTTAAATTAAGTAGCTCCTGAATTCCTGAAGCAAGGCAGTCATGGCATCAGTCCAAGTACGGCAATGCATCAGATGGGGGACCATAATATCCTGAGCCATATGGCTAAGACAGTTAGTCAAGTTTTTAAGCCATTGATGGTCAGTCGCTTTCTTCATAGAGCTATCATAGCAATATAAGAAAGAGAAAATACTTCCCTCTCCAGGGACATCTTTTTCTTTGAACAAAGGTTTAATGTACCACTTGGGGGGTTGAAGGACGATTTACACGAACTGATATGGGGACAGCGCTTTCACCTAGTGAAGAGGGGGTATTATGGGAATACGCTTGAGGTTGAAGCACATCTGCTTGTCTCCATAGAACGTTAAGATTGTCAGCTATTTTATCTACTTGTTTGTGGGCGGCACTGAGAGCTGATTTTGTGGCAACAAGTTGGGTTATTTTTGGTGTAATTCATTTTTTAAAGCTGTATTGGTGTCTTGGAAAGAAAGTTAATGTTGTTATGTATTGATCACTCTTTGCTCCAATCCATGTACCAAAGCGAGTAGGTTTGCCAAGGTCCCAAGGCGTTTGTGATGAACAGGTAAGGAAACTTTGGGAGAGAGGGGAACTCCATCCTGAGTAAGTTGGGCTCCTTGGGCGAGAAGTCCTAAATAGACATCAAGCTTTTTTATTTGATAAATTAATGTTTGGAGGCGTTTGTCAGGGATTCTGGTGTCACCACTGGGTTCTGGAGGACCTCTGGGCCCAGGGGGTCCCCTTCCTCCATCTTGTTCATCACAACCAGTGGGTCCTCTTTCACCATCCTGTCCATCACGACCAGGGGGTCCTCGTTCATCTTCACGTCCATCATAACCAGGGGGTCCTCTTTCACCTTCACGTCCATCATAACCAGGAGTTCCAGATCACCAGGCCCTCCTTGAAGCTTAGAGTTATGGAAACTATTCTGGCCTTCCCTTAATTAATAGATCATATCCTCCAAGCTTTGGAGGCGTTCATCAATAGAGGTAATAGAGTTATCAAACTCAGAGCGTACTTCCTGGGTACAATCTATGACTTGATTATGGATAACAACCTCTACTTGACTAAAAAGAGTTGTGAGTTCCATGCAAATAAAACTCATGACTCCTTGATCCAAGCGGGTGAGCACATCTTGTATTTCATTATTAAATTTCGATTTTTAACAATTGCAGTTTGGTTTTCAATGCTGAACTGAGAGGCAGATTGATAGAGTGAATAATCTGTGAGTGTATGATCTCCAATAGCTGCAAGTGGCGGAGTAATTTTTGATGATGGAACCCCATTACTTGAAGTAAATGGTATAAAGTTGGATGGACAAAGTGACACAGATAGCGTTCCATAAGTCCATCTCCAACTTTTTCTATATTGAGCAAGGAACTTTGAGCTAAGTTCATCATAAGAGCTGGCATGAAAGAAGCTCTTCTTTTATTGACTCTGCCCCCAGGGATGAAGGCCCCAGATAAGAGGAGCTAGAGAGCTTCAGCTAAGTCGGATAGTTGTAAGCTGTATTGTCTGACAGATGGAGCATGGAGGGTCATTTCTGTAGAAGGGGGAAAGAGAATACCTCAGTTAGTCATACTATTGCCAACATTCATGTTGATTGCCCAGTCGCTGAGATGGGCAGCTTCACGATTGGAGGAGTTTATCAAAACAGAATCGTTATTATCCATTTTTGCTTTTGTATATTTTCTTAATTTTTACCACAAACTTGGGGTGCAACCTGGCAGTAAGCACCAGTTTTGTTGGTATCACAAGTTGATACTACAGATCATTTGTTGTAAAATGGCCAATTGACCCGAAGTCTGAGTGTGCTGGATACTTACCTTGGTTGCTTCTCTTGGTTGAGAAGTCTTGTTGGTCCAGATATCAAGTCTGGTGAGGCAAATTTCAAATAGATAAATTTATACTTAAAATTGCACAAAGGAGAAAAAGCGTAAAGTTTATGTACTTAATATCAGGTATATAAGGGTAATCATGGAGGCGTTTCAGGGAAACCTAAGCATCTTAAGCCTAGATCTAATGAAATAAATAAATTGAGGACTTGGTAAAAGCCCAATTATCTTGTTTGATTTGCTTGTGCTCGCCTCACATCTCAGGTTTGAACTGAGGTTGGGTAGCTCAGATGAAGCATGATCTGACTGTGTGCATTCAGGGATGATCTCGCGCTTCAATAATTGTTAACTTTCGTCAGGGATTATCCCTGACAGAAATTTGGGCTTTTTGTTCAAATTGGGTATGATATCAGACTTTGATAATTGTCAACTTTTGTTGGGGATTATCCTCAACAGAAGTTTGGGATTTTTGGTCAGATTGGGATCGAATCCCTGATTCAGCGCATCCAAATCTACCATTTGGGTAGGAATCCTGACAGACAAAGCCAACAATACCTATGATCTACTTATTGGGACCCAGTTTAATCTCAAATATGAAGGTGTTATTAACTTGAAGCAGGGCTATCTCTCCCTGCTGAACTATTAAGTTCCTCTAACTCTGACAAATGATGAGCTCAATAATAAGGCATATGTTTTCACAGTTGAGTATGCCTCCTCCACTTTATCCCTACATTACACCACGGCAGGCTGGCATACAAAACTGTTGCTTTCATCAGTGGGTGCCCTGGAGGGTATCCATTTCTATGCTTCTGGTGAGGTGGTCATCAAGGCTGGTGAACAAAGGGTATTTGACATGAAGATTATCGTGCAAATCTCACACAACTGCCTATTGCACTTAATTAGCATTGACGGAGTTAGCCCTTTAGAGCCCTGAGGTTCTTCAGGCATGTTAGACCCGCCTATCATTAGCCTATTATCCTCCTACTAGGGAATCTCACCAAAAAGGATATGGCGAAAAAAAAGTATCAGGAGATTGGAAGAGGCCTGCTGATATTCATTAAGAACATCAATTAAGTCCACTGTATTGGATTTTTGGCTGATATGGGCTTACCCGCTGATCAATATTTATGTATTTTACCTTCTGTTCATATCTCCGATGAAATAACCCCAGCTGAGCTAGATAAATTCCAAACCCTTCTTGAAGCCTTCAGCGACCTTTTCTTCAAATCTTACAATGACTATGGGCACATGAAGTAGTGGACTTATACTATTGATGTTGGGGATGCTTGACCCATTAGCTCCAAACCCTACCAAAACTATTAATTTGAGGAGCTACAGATGCAGACGGAGCTCAAACAGCTGCTGAATGCAGGATTGCTGGTGCCTTCACAAAGCCCTTGGTCGTCCCCGCTCCTATTGATAAAGAAGAAAAATGGAGATCATTGGGTAGTGATGGACTATCATAAATTAAAAAGCCTTGAAAAGAAGGATAGTTACACTATCCCTCGCATTGACGATGCTCTGGCTCAACTATCTGGGTCGAAATTCTTCTCAACCATGAGCTTGGCTAGCAGTTATTGGAAAATGGCCTTTATCCACAAGTCCAGGATAAATGTACTCTTATTTGCAGTGAGGGTCTTTTTTAACCTACCTAACTACTGCAAGGGTTGTGTAATGCGCCCAAACTTTTTAATGGGAGATTTATCACA
The DNA here is from genome assembly GCA_022478985.1 of Massospora cicadina. Lineage (NCBI taxonomy): Eukaryota > Fungi > Entomophthoromycota > Entomophthoromycetes > Entomophthorales > Entomophthoraceae > Massospora > Massospora cicadina. The sequence continues at coordinate 125,993 of JAKSZP010000021.1, forward strand.
TTCTCCAGGATTTCAAATTTAGGTGTGTGATTGTCTATATATTTATGACATCACAGTTTTCTTCAAGACTTTCAATGAACACCTAGTACATCTAAAGGAAGTGTTTCAGCGCTTGCGGGCATCTAATATCAAACTGATGCCCTTTAAATGCACCTTCTTCTTGAAGAAGCTGGTTTTTATCAGACACGCCATCTCACAAGATGGAATACAACCAATAAAGATAAAGTTGAAACAATATCCAAGATGCCTGCACCCAAAACCTTCAAGACATCCAGATATTCTTGGGAATGATGAGGTACCATCATCGATTGTATCCCAAAATTTGCCTAGCTCAGCGATCCACTTGTCCGCCTCCTGGATAAGAACACCTCCTTCCATTGGGGTGCTGAACTAAAGGCCTCATTTTATGACTCTGAAGGAGCTATTGCAAAAAAGGATGATACTCTATCACCCTAACTATGGCAAGCCCTTAGTGTTGTTCACAGATGCTTCTGACTACGCTGTTGGAGCTATATTAGCTCAAATTGGATGAGCATGGTGTCAATAATCTCATGTTTTACTTTAGAAAAATGCTTTCAAAAGCTGAACGCAACTACAGCTTCACTGTGAAATAGTGCTTGGCTATCCTGATCGCTGTCAAACACTATCGCCCATTACTATATGGAACTCCCTTTAAAGTGATTACAGACCATGCCTCTCTAAAGTGATTGCAGAATATGAAGGACCCCGTGAGGCGGTTAGCTCTCTGGGCTCTGAAGCTCCAGAATTATGATAAGGCTATTGACATTGGGAGGGAACGCGCCACACGAATGTAGATGGGTTAATGCGGCTGCCCGTTCTTCACTTAGACTATAGTGAAGCTGAGTTGTTATATAATCTCCTCATGACTCTGGACGCATGGGCTGATGAAGACAAACCAGTACAAAAAATGCTAGCTTGACACTCTCACAACACCAAGGTGGAAAATGGAGCTATATAAGAAAGTAGAGTAAAAATGGTTTCACTAGCTCCAGCCGTCAGAAAGAATTCCTATCATTTTTGGAGTCTCACACTATCAAGGGACATGGCGGAGTATGTGAATCTATGAGTGGATGAAAGAGTGGTACTTCTGGGAGGGCATCTTGGAAACCATAACTGAAGTCTTGGATGCATTCCTGACCTGTAAAAAACAATTCAGCTTCAAGATCCGATATCAGTGTTGAGAATTATTAATTATCAATAATAGGTGACTCCATTAGTGTTCCAGGCAAAACAGTATGAAGACTGCTGGCCCTTGCTTTTTCACAATAATTGTCGACCTTTCCATAAAAATTCGCAGAGTACCCACCAACCCAGCAGACCAACAACTTCTCCTTCTGAGGCTTGACCACTAGTTATGGCTCAGAGGTCCTCTTTGGGACTTGTTTAATGATTGTGGTTCAGCGGCCTCTATTGATTCCCTCAGGGTTTCTCCCCTTCAATATTTCCAGTTCATCATTGTTGTTGCTAATTGACAAAGTTCCCGCGGGGTTCTCATCTAGTTCAAGGTTGGGAGTTGGTTACGCTGACCACTTCAGGTGTTTTAGCCCAGCACCTAACCTCTGGGAATCTTAACTCCCACCTCTACAAGCTAAGCTAACCATTGTTAACTAAAAACAATAAAGGTAGGTTAAGGAGGTATTTTATTAGTATTAAGAACCAACCAAAAATAGGGTGGCCAAAATATGAATATTGTGACTATACTAGTGTATAATTATCATGAGGAATATAATGGGGAATAGGGTGTGGATATTATGAACTACATGAGACTGCATCAGTGGCGATTGATTTACAAAAGGATATATTATATGGCATTCGTCAGCTTATGGGTAATTAATTACATTCATTAGATATAGTATAGATATCACATGTGAGGCAGCCTCTTGATGTGGATCAATTTAACCTTAGTGTATTTTCTTCACTCCTGCTCACTTCTTATTGTGGTCTCGGATTGACATCTATTCAGTATATAGTTTTAAAGCTTTTCTAGTTTCATCAATTCAGCAATTGTTTGATTCTCAAAAAAGGTAATTCAATTTGTAAATTAATTGCTTAATAAATTCCTATCAGTAACTACAATCCACTCGCCATTAGATTGGAATATCAAAATCAATTCTTCTCTTCAGACAAACTTTTAGCCTTGTAATGCACAATTACTGGGTGAGAGAGATCTAATCTCTGACTCAATCCCGAGGTTAATGCTGATCTTAATCCTTTAGTCAAGGCTGACCTCAACTAGGAATGAATTTCTTACAATCAGTATCAAACTATGACGCCTCAACAACCCTTTCACACCATAAGTTTGGATGTGGTAGGTCTCTCCCTCAGACCACAAGTGGCAACCACTATATCTTAGTTGGTATTGATCATTTTACCAGATGGGTTGAAGCTGTTGCTATCTCCTCTCAGACTGCTAAAGCCACGACCATCTTCTTACACCAATACATCTTCACCTGGAATGGGTGCCCCAGGTACTTCTATTTGATAATGGAAAAATTTTACTTTCAAGTGGTGAAGCTCCTTTCCACCTCCATGGGAGCGCAACAACTCTTCTCAGCCCCCTACAACTCATCCACAAATGTTGCTGTAGGAAGAGTTAATGGAAACCTGGTCTCAATACTCCGCAAAATGGCCAATTCAGACCCTCTCCACTGGGATCTTTACTTAACCAGTGCCCCTCATGGCCTACTAATTTAGTTACCATCTCATCCTAAAGATGTCCCCTTTCACTGTTTTGTATGGCCAAGAACCTGGGATACCAGTTCTACTAGCAAAAGCTATTTACACTGATAGAACTGACCCAGAGCAATACATGAAAAATTTGGCCAGCACATCATCCAACTACAAGCAGATGCTATGACTAACTTTCCCAGTATGGTCACTAAAGAAGGCCAAGCAGCGAATTAGCTCCGTAACACTCTCCTTTCCTTCCAAGTATCTAACTTAATGTGTTATTATGGCAACCACATCACTACTAGAAGTGAGAAGCTAAGTTTTATCTGGGAAGGCCCATTTTAATCGCATACAAGCGAGGAGATGAGCACTCTATCAAATCTTTCACTTCCAGAGTCACCATCAACTTGGTCCATGACCACTTTTTACACCTTATTCTCCCCCAGCCACTCTTGAAGGGGTTATGTCAAACAATTGAAAGTCTGATTTATTAATAAGAGTGGTTTGGAGGAAAATAACATAAATATCATCCAAAAGACCCTGGTTGAGTCCTGATTAGAATCCCTTAAATTGGTGTAACACTTCTGATAATATTTGTGCAAACAAATTGATTTTGGTTGGTTGGATTTCACCAAATATTAGCCAAATTTAAGGGAGTTCATAAGAGGCTCCTCCCCCAGCCTCTTCTATCTTAGTACAGGGTACACCGCGGAAACTGGCCCCTTTTATAGTGTCAGAGGGGTCCAGCCAAGTACAAAAATTTTCTAGACCATTAATTGGGTCAAATTTATAAAAGCATTACTGAATGGTAAAGCCTTCCTGCTCCCAACCCTCAATCAGCCATTATGTCCAAATGTGGCGATTTCAAGAGATCTGATAGGTTGACGGCTCATATTACAAAATTTGGACTTTACTAAGCAATTAAAACTTCAGCCTTGACATTTTAAATTTACTATCAACTTATTAAGAGGGTTCTATTTTTACCACTTCTCCGCTTCTAATAAAAACCTAATAAAACAAAACTTATTAGATTTTATTAGTGTTTAGTTATTTTTATTGTAAGTGACTCAGAAAACCCCTAAGTTGTATTTGTTGGATTCAAGATAAAAAAGCACCACCGAGATTCTTTAACACCAAAAGTTCAACAAACCTACACAAATGCCGCAAGGGATGTCATAATGCCCCTGCAACTTTTCAACCTGCTATGGGTAGCATCCTCAGTAATTTAAAGAATCCTGTGTCCTAATTTTATTTAAATATTAAATACGTCTCTAGAACGTTTAATGAATACCTATAACACTTATAAGAGGTCTTCCGCCATCTAGTCAAGGATAAATTGAAATTAAGCCATCTAATATAAGTTTTCTGGCAGCAGCTGGAATACTTGGAGTTTATCATTGATAATCACAGCTTGTGGCCTCAACTAGCGAACTTTGAAGCGATTATACATATGGTGCAGCTGAGTAGCAAGCACAACGTTCAAGTTTTCCTTGGAATGATTGGATACTATTGCAAGTTCATAGAAAACTCAAAAAAATAGTGAACCAATATTTTACCTCCTTAAGAACGGAATCCCATTTGAGTGGACTGGTAACTGTCATCTAGCCTTTAATAAATTCAGATTTACATTACTCAAGCGCCACTGCTGATGTATCCCAATTTTAATATGACATTTATTATTCAAACGGATGCTTCACTCACCACTGTTAGAGTAGTTATCTAAATAGGATTTTGAAGGTGTCAAGCACCACATGACTTATTGCAGTCAGATGTTGGATGTCCATGAACAATATCATACAGTGAATGAGAAGGAGTGTTTGGCGGTCATTTATGAAAGTAAGCAGTTCTGGGTGTAAGTTCATGGAGTGCATTTCACTGTAATAACTTATCATGCGTCCCTTCGTTGTTTACAAATTTTGAGAGAACCTGAATGACTGTTAGAACTCTGTGCCTTAAAATTACAGGATTGTGATTTTGAAATTCAACATTGACCTAGCTTCATACATTAAAACGCCAATAGACTATCTCGCCTACCCACCATGGCTTTAGAAGTTGATATTGCCAATAAATTACTCAACAAGATGCTAACTCAAAATTATGATAATGAAAACAAGAAAGTTCAGCAATTTTTAGAGAACTTAATGAAGAATACTGTTGTTCAAACTGGTAAGCTTTACAAGGTTATTAACATTCAACAAATTTGGATGCTCTAGCCAATGTAATGAACCATTATTATTGGGGCTCACAAGGCGATGGAGCATGGAGGGTTTAGGAAGACATTTAAGCTATTAAAGCAGAAAAAGTATTGAGAATCTATGAATTTTGACGTTCATGAGACCCTCCACTGTTGTAAGGAATGTCAAGTAGATGGGCCTTACTGAAAAGAAACTTCTTATCATGAGTTAAGCCAAACTTTGCTTGGTATATCGTTTATATTGATGTTGTTGGGCCTTTGGCCAATACTTCAGGATAATTTAAATACATCATTATGGCCATCAATCATCTCACCAAGTGGGTAAAGGCAAAGTGATTTGGGACATGGGCGCCATGATGACATCCAGATTTATCTTAGAAGATACCATTTATCGCTATGGATTTCCCAGCTTTAATGACAGAAAACAAAACTAATTTTACATCTCAAATGATTTCTAAACTCAACTATTTAATGGGTATACACGATGTATTATCTACACCTTATCACCCTGAGACCAACAGCACCTTGGAGCGAGTAAATGATACCCTCATTGGAACTTTACGTAAGTTATTTATAGATAAGGCGTCCATTTGGAACCTTTCCTTGCCTTCCGTCGTTTTTTCATATGAAGTTTTAAATCACTCAGCCAGGGCATTTTAAATTTTCAATATTCTATGGAAACTATTGGAAATTCCCCCAGTCTTGTATTTATGCATGGCCAAGGAAATATGAGTCCTGATACATATTTATAAAAACTGACTAGTACTTATTGCAACTGCAGAGTTGAGCCAGATCTAATATGCTAGATCAAAAAGTAAGAGCTTGGTTGCGCATTAAAGAGGGCCAGAAAACCTTACCCCACTTTGTTATGGGAGATTTCGTTTTGTATCATGATAATCACGGGTTTAGATGGACTAGTAAATTGGAGCATATATGGAAAGGCCCTTATAAGATCATTAAAAAGACATCCACAGATGCTTATACTCTGAAAGATCCTGTTAGGGGACACTTTATTAACTGGGTGCATGCTAAGTTCTTAAAACAAAATCAACAGAGTTCCAGGCCAATGGCCCCAAGCTTTCAATAAGCTTGTGGACTCAATCACATCTTTGCTACCTGATGTTTAATCAAGTTCAGAAATGTTGTAATTGGTTTGACCAACAATCTGCATATGTTATTATTACAATATATAAAGCCGTAAATTACCAAGAAAATTTAAAAAGCAAATTTGATTAGCCAGAATACTTCCATTGTCATATGACATTGTTTATATATGTAAATTGCCAAATGTAATGGGTTACCATTAATTGAATCTATAAACACCTTTAGTACATCTCTTCTTCCCTTGAACCCATCAACAATTGATGCTGTGGCCTCAATTATCTTATCATTTATATATATATTTGGTGTGTATGTCTAAGTTGCCCCTATGCCAGCGTAATATTTTCCGTAATAGGTTCAACATTATCTATTATTACCATCCATAGTTATTTTATTAAGTTCAGCGGATTACCACTTTTCTGGGAAATGCTCTGAGCTCTAGTTTTCATCTCTTTAGCCCAATTCAGATATCTTCATTTTAGTCTACAATTTTGGGCCCGCTGATTTTTATATACTGAAAGCACTAATGGGAATGCTGGTAGAATGAGAATCTCTGGAGAGAATTGCCAATTGCAGGGAATCTTTTCGTGTATAAGCTTTAAAAGCCTATCAAGAAGGATATTTGAGCAATACATTAGAGCCTCTGGCAGTAAAAGATACTATAGCATGCTTTATTCTTTATTAATAAAAGCCCTATTATTATTGTTTTTGTATTGATATTAATTGAGGCTACTGTTATTAAACAGCACCACTAGTTCACTGTGTAATTAACCTGTATATTTGAAATCCAACGACCCTGTGCCAGTTTTAACATGGGCCTAAGGCCAAAATTTATTATTGATATTATAGTTTAACACTGAGCAGTCTTCTTAATAACTTCAAGTTCACAAATGAACCAATTATGGATAAATCGCCCTGTTAGCTCTTTACTGGAAAATAAAAATAGGGATGAATGCCCTAAATGTTTTTATCATTTTGATATTAGTACGAGATTGCACTCAGTGTTTAACTCCCCCATTGTCCCATAAATCACCTTATGTAACCTCTTATACCTTACTCTCTATTGGCTTCCTAATGATAATAATTGATACCACTTAGCTGTGTAGCCATTAATGACTCAGTTCAGCCCTCAATGATAAACCCTAATCTACTCCACCTCTGAACCTGGACTGTGCCATTATCTCTTACATTCTTATAGCTAATTCCACCCTTACATGTGGCATTCGCCCATAGCTAATTATAATCCTGATTTTCCCAAAAAAAACTTTAAGTAGTACTATTCCTTAGTAAAAAGTAAACGAGGCAGGTTGACTTGGGACAAATATACCATGCCAAGGTTTTTAGCCTGTGCTGGTTTCTAACCTGTTTAATCAAAACCCAACCCAGAGTATAGCAAGAATCACCCCACTATGCTACCACTCATTATAATAGTATTATTTAAATATAATAAACTTAACTCTTATAACTTTATTTATTTAAAGGATTAATGTTCCCTTGAGTCTCTGCTCCAGCCTTAATCTGTTTAAGCCCATCATATCACATAGGTCCGGGGGAAAGCATCCAACTACTCCTTGTCAGCTTGTCCTATCATCAGAAATGCTGAGAAGCGCAAAAAACTTTTCCAAACAAAACACTTAACATGCTTTAAATGACTGGCAACCCACTGGCTATGAGTAGTATAAATATTGTTGAATTTCACCTCCCATACATCAGATCTCATAAGTTTATTCTTGGCGTTGGATGAGGAGACAATAGACTCAAACTCTATGATTGGGGACCCAGCAGAAGAGGCTTATGAGTACCCTCAGGATCTTCTCTGCAACTAGTGTAGCAAGTATCTTTTGTTAATCCAATGGATCCACCTCCACCACAGATAAAACTCATTAATATCTCAAAGGTGCTCTTCTTGGAATGCCATCAAAAGTTAAGCTAAAGGACTTAAAACAAGCTGCATTAAAGCTTCAGGCTCATGTGCTGGTAACCCATAGGATGTGGAAGGTAACGACTATAAGCCCAGAGGGATAACCTAGCTCTGAAGCCCTACATAAATAGGTTGTGGGACTACAAGCGGAGGTTTTCCTACTATGCAACTTCAGGTTGGCACAAATTGATATTGCTGCTGTCCAGGAGCTCCACGTCCACCTCTATAAAATATGAAGAATAGAAGGAACACTATGGTGACAAATCCTTCTGGACTGCTCATGCCGCCATCAGCATCCTCAACCCCCTCAGGTCATGGCCTATTTTTTTGTCTCACTTAGATGGCTGGCTCATCATGGCCAAACTAGACACACGTTATTTCTCCTTTTTAATCTCCAATATTTTGCCAGGTGCAGGCCAAGAGTAAAGCTGGCTACTAGAGAACGTATGAAACTCAGTATAAACATCACAATTCTCATGGAATACTTTAACACCACCATCTGTTGAGTTTGGTTCACATGGCCCTTGCAACAAATAATGACCCTGGTACCAGCTGGTTCTAGGATTTCCTTTACTAAATTAGCTTTTTGTATGCGAAACTCTCTCCATGTATAAATTTTATGACAAAATCTATTATGATGGACGGACCTACCAGTAAGCTTTTGAGAATATATATATGGCACATATAGGTCCCCTTTTCACTGGCCAAGAATTTAATTTCTAATGTATAAGACAACAACCTTAGAGACCACAGGTCATTCAACATCCTCCTAACTACCACTTAAGCCATCATGAATGTATTGGCCTAGTATTGTGCCTGCGTTCTCAAACAAACACTTTAAAAGGAGTAGCTGAATATGACTGTTAAATTTAATTATGCGTCATCATATTTCAAGTGCATAGGTAAGTTTTCGTAAAAGCTGCAGATAATCTATATGAGGGCAGAAACCATGAAAAAAGATATTCTTAATACTGAAATAGTATTTACTAATAAAAATAAGAAATCAACCATAGTATCTGGTACTGACAGTGGCTTTGGGGTTTGCGGTTTGGTTATCTTTGTTGAAAGTAGGCTTCATAAAACTATCAGAAAAAGATCCCACTGCAAAAAATAAAAATCACTTAATGATATGCGACTTAAACCCTTAGGTTCAAAGTTGTGCATATTAATAATACTGAGCATCACTTTAGTATTTCTGTCTAGTTGCAAAGTATCATTTTTAGTACTAGTGGTGCCCAATCCAAGAGGAAGGGTCCTCCACGCATCTTTTTTTGTTATGTGCAAACAAAGAATTTTATAGGACAATAATGAAAAAATCCCTAACATGGTGCCTTGATGTTGAGCCTAAGCTTTCATATTGAAGGGAAAGAGGGTCAGGGTGAATTTTGTCTGGAGGGGGCTTCAGGTGGTGGGAAAAGGTGGGAAAAATGGGGGTTGGAGCGTCAGTGGCATAAGGCAGCAGGAGATAGAGGTGAGTGTTTTTTCATCAATGAGGTCAGTGGTTTGCATCGCCTTGACGCAATGAGCAAGCTGACGTTCATCTAAGGATATGAGTCTGGACACATAAGTAAATAACTTGATGTGCTGGCAAGTTTGATAGTGATTGGGGTCAAAAAGTGATGATATTACTGCATTGATGAATGTGCAGCGTGTGGCAAATGCAGGATTCAATTTCAACTCTAGCATCATCTGAGAATAAGTGAAAAATTTGGTGAGGTGAATACACTTGAATTTGGCTCCATCGCCTCATTAAAGCTTAATGGAGGAGGGAGTTAGTAGGGCAGCCGCTTATTTAACAGCTTATATATATATATATAATTTTATAAACAGGACATTCATTATGAGGATAGATTTGGTTGCGGGGATTTAATTCTTGTGAACTTGTAAAAAATAAAGGCCAAAGTTTGTTTGATTCCATATGCTTAATTTTCATTGTTGATCCATATGTGAATCTCAAATGGATTTGGTTTAGAATCGCTGAGCCAGAAACTGAAATTGGTTGGGTGGCAGGAGCTGACTGGCTATTCACAGTAGATTATGGCAATTTTACCAGTGCCTGAGCTTCAATCTGCTCTGGGATATTTTTGTCAGTTGGGCTCTGGGTGGGCCAAAGCAGTGGGAGAAGCACCCACAGAAGTTGAGGGTGGGTAAGGGAGTACTGATATCCATAAAAAATTCATTGAGGAAGTTTCAGAGATGACTCCAGAGGGAGGAGAGGTGGAAGCAGTTTATTGGAAACTGCTGAGTCCTTGCATTTTGAATGGTCAAGTTAAAACATAAGGGACAGATGACATGGCAATTTTGACGCATGAATAGAAGGGATGACCAGGGATGGATCTGATCATGGTGTGGGGGGTATTTTATTGTGGGCGTCGCATTGGAAGAGGTGGATCATTGCAAATGCATGAGGCCCAGAGAGACAATTGTGATATTGGAAACTATGGACTGCAACAGGGTTTGGCACAGTAGGCAGCCAATCATCCATGAGTTTGTGATGGCGTTTGGCGGAGAGGTGGGAGGACAATTCAGAAAACTGGATCACCAGCGTGTCCTCATCCATCAGGCAAGTTTGGATGATCAGGATAGATGTGTTTTAAAAATTAAAGGCAACTGTGTTGCTTCTATGTCATGGGCTTTACAGGAGATGACAAGGTCAAAGTACCCCTAGAAGGGGCGGAGATCTATAAATCTGGCAGCTTATAAATCGCCATGGACATATTAGTAGTGGCTGCACTTGCATAGTGAAGAGGTTTACATACCTGATTCAAAGGCCAAAATGCAGGGTGCTTCAAGGTGCACCATGGGGCTTTGAAGCATCCCCTGGGTGTGAATGAGGTGGTGGTTAGGTACCGCAGCAGGAAGTAGTGACTGAAAGTGTTTAGGGTGGACTAGCTGGGCCATCCCAGGCACATTTCAGCGGCAGCTGATAAACACCAGGAGGCTGCATACCACTCACATGTAAGACAGCAGGCGTTAACTGTGTCAACACAGGCCTGTAGTGGCGTGGGCAAAAAAGCTGTTTGATCATAAAACTTTTATTAGAATTTCATGTTTAATCATATAAGATAAAAACAAAAGAGAGAAAAATTAGTTGTGTAGTATCTACATAAGTAAGTGAGACAAATGCCTAGGTCTCAGCATTTTTAATGAGTAGGAATCTGCAAAGTATAACAAAACATGGGAAAATGGTTAAAGACAATAAAAAATCCATTAACAATGCATTTTTGTTGGCGCTGAGACAAGGAAATAATAAATGCAAGGCAATTAATTTGATTGCGAACATTTGCTGGGGTGAAGTATTCTAAGATAAATTATGGACTTGGGGTTTAGTGCCAGAACGGTGGAGAGGGATTTATTGTACATTGATACTAACTTTGATTGGCAATGATCCCTAATGAAACTTTTAAACATTTTAGTTGGCAATTTGTCCCAATCAAACTAGTAGTAAATTTATATTACAGATCAACGTCAGCATAATGGCAAGATTAATCAAATCTCGATCTAGTTATAGTTAAATTAATCAATTTTTCTTTTTTTGTTCACTTAACAAGTATCCAGTTTTGGTAGGTTTTAGATTTATTAGATATTTTTAATCAATTGTTTTAGTTATTAAACTAGTAGAGGACCATCAATAAGTTCAAAAAGATCATCAAACTTATCAATTAATTTAGCCACTAACCACCTGGCCAAATTCAATTACAACTATAAAATTATGTAAATCATCAGCCATATAGTTAAACCCAATTTAACTATAAAATTAAAAAAAAACTTTCAACCACTCAGACAAAACCAATTGTTAAACTTATAGAACAACCAAAAAGCCACCTTATTATCAAAACCTAAGACCTATCATATTATATAAATTTACAAAAATTCTCAGCTGAAACAATATATAATTACAATTAAAACATATCCTTAAATCTTACATACAACTTTTTTAAAAAAATAGCCTATTCATTGCCAAAATTATAAAATATTTGTTCCAAGTTTGGTGATTTTAGTTCATTTATTCATGAAATATTGTGTCACATATGTTATATAACCACAATGATATTATATAGAGATTTATAGCCTTGTGTCTATAAATATCCCATTTTGCTTAGATTTTTCTTTAGTTATAAATTTAAAGATGATTTCAATTGATTTGACTCTTATATTGGTAGATGAACATCATAAAAATAATATTAAATAAATTCTTTCAAATATTAAACCAAAAAAACTATTGTAAAGAATGCCAAGATCACCAATCCATCTGCGCATGTTCCATCTTTTGTCTTATAACTGTATCTCAATTACTCATTTTTATCTGATTTTCCCTTTGGGGCCCCAAAAATACATTTACTTTCAAAAAATTTAAAATTGATAAGGTATAATAACCTGCTAACTATTTCAAATAAAGTATTTAAAGCACTCTAAACCTAATTTTTCTGTTATTTTTTCCTAGGATCTACCTCCACCCCGCCAAATCAGATATTTTGGGCCAAAAACCCCATTTTGAACACTTTCTACTGATGACCAGCATGACTGATAATCTAAAATCTGAGGTGTTGTAAAAACCTCCCATCACGATAATTATAAGATTCTTGAGCTCTCACGACAAATTGGTTTTATTGCCATGGATGACACCCAGGAGCCTATAACTACTGTTGGAATTTTAACCAGATAGAATCCTCCAATGTTTAATCATTATTTGGGATGATATGACCAATCCTGGTGGAATGACTCACTGACAGAATTTCATTGTATTTGATACAATTACTAGATAGTTGCTCCCAAATTTGGGTTGAGCTAATATTAGTATTTTACTGAGCTTGAAAGTAGGTTTGAGTGGGGCCAATCAGTGGCCACAAATTATTATAAGGATCACTAGTGACTAATAGCTGAGGATGATCTAATAAGTATCAATCAGACGAATCAGTGTTTGATGCCAACTGCCATTTGTGGTTCATTTTAGGAATTTCTGGCAGAAAGCCAATGTAGTAAATATATTTGTTCATCTATGATTTTGCTGCCTGTACTAATGATTTGATGTTGGTGGATCTAACAATTATGAGTTCAATGTGGCTGAGGTTGTTTCCAGCACCTTATTTATTATAATCAATTGTCACCTGAATAAGGCGATTCCTAATCAATCAACTGAGATAAGTTGAGAAGAGAAGTTGGTGAAATGCCAAGATATTTCCAAGTCAAAGCGAGTGAGTGAAGCTGTTTCTGGTGCACTTTTTATCAACTTGAAGGTCAAATCCAAAGTTGACGATTATTTAGATTAATTATTTATATGGCTCACAAGTGACTTAAGGCCAAGGATGAGCCAAACCTAATTTGGACATTTGGAAGGATGGAGTAAGAGAGTCAACGTCAGGGAAGAGAATAGTGCAGTGGAAGGTTAGTTGAGTGGTTGGATGGAAGAACCAGAAGAAGAGCCAATAGGTCAGCGGTGGGTGCAGTTGCCCTTTTGTAAGTATAAATACCTGGAACTTCTCTTTCAATAAAAATCTCCCTTTGCTCAATAACCTTTTGTTTTAAGGGTATAGAAATTTCATTAGTTAGTGATTAGGATGGGGGATTCCCAAATGGTGCAGGTGACACAACAAAGGGGTCAGCCGGTGCTGCTGGCCCCATTGCCTAAGGAAAAATGGCAAGAAACTCCAGTCTTCATACTGGTTGGCCTGCCAACTAGAAGAGCCATAGTTGATTTTCTAATAGTGGTGCTCAATACAGGGGGACTCTGCTGGTTGGTGCTTAAGTAGCTGATGGGTTAGTGAGGAGGTAACAGGGATGTGCCACTGTGGTTCAGTTCTGGCAGTTGTTGGTGGTGGGGAGGGGCAAGACCTTGACGCCCATGCCACATACCAAGGCAGGATTTAGGAGAATTAAACTGGTTAAGTGGGGTGGAAATGTCAGAATTTTAACCAGATGGAATCCTCTAATAATTAATTGTCATTTGGGATGATATAGCTAATCCCAGCGGAATAGCTCATCAACTGAATTCCCTTGCATTTGATACAGTTACCAGTTAATTGCTCCCCTATTTTGGATTGAGCTGAAATTAGTATTCCACCGAGTTTAGAAGTAGGCTTGAGTGGGGCCAATTGGTGGCCCCAAATTATTATAAGGATCACCAGAGACTAATAGCCAAGGATGACCCACTGAGTATCAGTCAGCGGAATCAGTGTTTGACATCAACTGCCATTCATAGACTGTTGAGGGAATTTCTGGCCTAAAGCTGATGCAATTGTTTTTTTTCATATATGATTTTGCTGCATATACTAGTAATTTGATGTCAGCAGATCAACAAACATGAGTTCAAGGCAGATGAGATTGTTTCTGACACCTCATTTATTATAATCAATTATTGCCTGAATAAGGCGATTCTTAATCAAGCATTTGAGATAAGTTGAGAAGGATTTCAGTAAGATGCCGAGTTTTAAGGTCAAATTGAGTGATTGAAGCTGTTAACGGTGCATTATTATCAACTTGAAGGTAGAATCCAGATTTTGCCATTTATTTAGATTAATCTTTTATATAGCTCACCGGCAACTTAAGGTCAAGGATGAGCTAAAACTAATTCATTCATCAGGAAGGATGGAGCGAGAGGGTCAACGCCAGGGAAGAGAATAGTGTAATGGAAGGATAAGTTGAGTGGTTGGCTGGAAGAACCAGAAGAAGAGCTGATAAGTTGGAATTGGCGAAATGACCCTTTTGTAAATAATATAAATACCAAGCGCTTCCCTTTCAATTGTTTCTCATTTTTCCCAATCTACCTTTTGATATAAGTTTATATTTATTTCGTTGGTTAGGGATTAGGCTGAGGATTCCCAAATAACATGGGTGACATGCTAAGGGTTAGCCAGCGCTGCTGGCCCTGTCGCCTAAGGCAAAATGGCAAGGGCCAACCAGTCTTTATACTGGTTGGCCTGCCAACATACAAAGCCCATAGTCTATTTTCTGACAACTACTGTTATAACAATTAAATGACTGCCATCTCCTTCATGAGGACCTGCACTAAACAGAACCTTGAGAAGTTTGACAACAAGCCCATTAGCAAGTGGATGGAAAATTATGCAACTTGAAGAGATGGCTTTGGAGTCTGCTCCCAACAATGCTTACAAGAAATTGCCAACCTTCTCACCAAAGCCACTCAAATATGGAACAGCACTAAACTCCATCGAAAGCCTTGGACCTAATGGCAGCTCAAAGCAAAATATATCTTTAAATTTTCATCCTTTTAACTCTGTGAGTAAAGTCTGATGGCCTAGCCTCCAGAATTTCTTAAGCATTAGCAAAATTCTCACCAAATCTTGAGGACCTTTAGGGCTTTTAGGATAGATAACCTACCAGCACTGCAAGGAAGTCAATCAGCAACTCATTGGCTGGTTTTAACGCCCTCAAAAACTCTCATCTTAACGAGGTATACCTGTTTCAACCAACTTGCGTGGCTCAAGCCATTGCTGTTTTCTGGAACTATGTGAGAATGGTGAATAGCCGCCACTTTAACCCCAAAATTCTGCTATAGTAAATTTAAATGCTAAAGATTTGGCACCTCTGACACTGAAGATATTCCAAAAATTCCCAACTTAAAGTTACTCTCAGAGGTTAATCAACAGATACATAACTTAACGAAGCAAGTCCAGAAATAGATCATGTTGGTTCAAGGGCAGCAGCCCTACAGCAGGCTTTGACGCTGTAATTGTGGCCAATTGGGGCATCAATTCCATCAATGCTGAGCTCCTTGCACTCAATTCCAGATTGTCCATCTGGGTGGTCGTTGCTTTTATCAAGGATAGCAGCAACCCTGGGCCACACAACCTTTACAAGATCCACCAACTTGCCTCCTCCAGTTCACCAGTCTAATCCTCCTCATCTCAGAATTCCAGTGCATCCCATTATTGATGATCTCCTGAATTTAAAACATTGTGATAAATCAATATGAGAACAAAGTTTTCTAATACAAATTCAACAAGTAGGCCTTACTTTTGAAATTATGTACTGCCAAAAAAGCAAAGATTCAAAGACACTACAAGCTCTACAGATACCTACAAATTCCCAAAGAAAATTAAAACTAAATAATTTATTGAATTCCAAACTCTAAATATGTCTGAACCCCACAAAACTTCAAATGGAAGAGTATGATGAGAATCCCTGCATCTGATCAACTTATAAAAAAATTACCCAATTTCGTTATCAAACTTCAAAACGAATTGTGATAATGAAAACACACAACCCCAAACCCACATTATCCAAAAACAAGTCTAACTACCCCTCTTGCATCAACCTGACCCAGAAAGTCAGTTTAAAAAATTTACCCCCACAATATCCTCTCTTCTTGCCTCATTAGTCAGACTCCACCCAACAACCTATTCCCTTTTTCCTAATGAACTTTCTGCTGCCAAAAATTAAAAAATCACTGTCATTTCAGTATTCCTCAGCAATTTATGAAAATTAAGCCCTACCTTATATCAAGATTTAAATTAAACCATTAGTTTTACATGCCTCTAAAACATTAACAAGAAATTTTCTTTCTCGTTGCAAACACTTTTGCAACCCATTCAATTCAAGACTAAATCTAGTTTGATAATCTCATAGAGGGGATTAGTCTGCGCCCATGTCTGGGAGCAGTTGGGCAAGCAAGGCAAGAGGAGCAGGCGGAAGGCCCGCGGCCTCTAACGTTCAAAAACGCCCCGGAGAATCTGGCGGAATAGAAAAAAATCTAAAAAAACTGGCGGTCACAATTTCCCCGGAGATACTCGCGTGGCAAGCACAATGCAACCAGTACATCAACACGCCACATTCCCAGCCACTTTTGTCAGTGGAATTTGGAGTCCGTGTGTATCTGGACATCAAAAAACGGCCCTATGGGAAAAATTTTGTGAAGATGTACACAAAATTTTCCTGACCGCGGTGTATGTTGCACCTCACTCCATGTCGCGCAGTTGGCTGGACCTAGGTTTTGAAAGCAAAATAGCAGCAGACGAGGCTGCAGCGGTGCGCGTAGTGGTCAACCTCCCTGAAGGGCAATGGGTTGTCAAAACTAAATGCACCAGATGGACAAAATCAAACCAAATTTTCCTCACGTTTGACTTTTTGCCTACTATGGTAAAACGTGATATTTTGGAGCAACACCTGAAAGATGGTCTCGCCATATACAGCAAAATACAATCTTTCAAAATGCAATGTTTCACGCTGATGCCACACCTGTGCACTGGCAAAGCCATTGCAGTTCTGACCCCAACTGAGGAGATCGTGAAGGACCTAACCCAGATCCCACACTCCACCTTTATTGACATCGCAGGGCACACCACCCACCCATTCTGGGTAACCGTGGACAGCGCGCCCCCCATTTGCACCCACTGTGACGCGTTCGGCCATAAGGCACACGCGTGCCCCATCAAAGAGGGCGTTACATTCCAAGAGCACCCCTCGGTGGCCATGGCCAGCGGAGAGGTGCACTATGAACCAACTGCAAGCACCAAAGAGGCTTTCCCATGGGGAGCACAAGGCTGCTACCTATTGGTAAAGCCCATCTCCCCGCAGGATTGGAAGAAGGCCAAGCAGGCCCATAGGACCGCGGCCAAGGAAGCGGCCAAGGTCACCACCACCATCCCACACTCACAACGCCAGGAGGACATGGAGACCTTCGCGGCGGAAGCAACTCGGGAATCCATCACCCAATCAGATTGGGAGGCCCAAGCTGAACGGGCCACTCAATCCGAGGATCTGATAGGAGATTCGATCTCACCCAATCACTGCACCCAAGCCCTGGTAGAAACTGACTTGGGACCTATCCCAACTGAAAAAAATTTTTTTGCCCCAATTGTTGGTGCACCAAACTTATCTGCACCACAAAAAATTCGTCCGACGTTGGGAAAACAAAAAGTGAAGGCCAAAGCCAACGTGACTCTTTCCGCAAAAATTAATAAAAACCCTGATAGCGTTGCTGCTAATACCCGCGCTGCTGTGAAAGCCCGTGGGGACCTGGAAGAGGCTGGTGGGCCAGGGGGCCCACCCCTCGCACCTAAGGTGCGATGGGGGAAACCTTCACTCTAGGGATGCTGAATATCGCCAGACTCAAGGCCTCCCCGTCCCAGGCTAGGAAACTGAGTTTTTTACAAAATAATTTACCTGTGGATATCCTGGCCATCCAGGAAACCCACTGTCCACGAGGTTCCAAGGATGCTTGGAAAACAATGCTCCTACCATCCCTATCCTTTTGGTCGAAGCACTGTGGGGTGCTAATTCACAAAAACAATTTTTTCAAATTTACATCTTCAGAAACATTCCTAAATGACCGAGTGCTCGTTGTCACCTTCTCATGGGCTGATGTTGCACACACAATCATCAACATTTATGCCCCAAACAGTGCACAAGAGCGTCGGGAATTTTTCTTGTTGGTCAAATCCCTCCCGCTACCCTCCAATTCTTTCCTAATTGGCGACATGAACTGTTGGCTAACCTCACCAACAGACCGGTGGCCGCCCTCACCCCACGCCCCACAGGGTCACGTAGAACTATACGTTCTAAAAGCCACCCTTGGGTTAATGGATGCGCTGCTGCGACATGCCCCACTGCTCAAAAACATGACGCGTCCCCACATCCACAACGGCCAATTAAGGTCCATGACCCACATTGACCTTATTCTAGCGCCGGCGAAATTCCAACCCCATATCTCCCACTTCAAAACAACAAAAATGGAATTCTCTGACCACCGACTGGTCTTGATAACATACCACTTACCCGTCACAGTTGCAAAGGCCCCACATTGGTGCAAAATCCGCCCCCCAGAGCTTGCGTCGCCAGGATTTTCCACGTGGGTGGAAGAGGCAACTTTGGCAAAATCTTTTGTTGCACCGTTTTGCGCGGACCCCATTTCCACATGGGCAACTTTCAAAGAAGACACCATCCACCACTATTGCCATCTCTCATCCAGACGCTTACAAGCCACATCAGTGGTTGTATCGCGTGCGCTGGCGGAATTGGCCCACTTGGAGTCCAATATTCCAGCCTCAGGATATAGCCCTGCATGGGGCCAGAAGTGGGCGGAGGCAGCAGCCCACCTCAACGCACTTGAAAGGCAACACAAACATCGGGTTTGTGTCTAATACAGGGCCACATGCATCACTAAAGGTGACAAGTGCACCGCATACTTCTTCAAAAAATTTTTGCACCACGCCAGAGCGTGGCCTGCACACAGGTGTGAAGATTGGATAATTCTATTGTGGACACACCGGCTGAAGTGGCAATTGAAACGCAAAGATATTACTCCAAGTTATACCAAGCTGAACCAATTCAGCCAGCCGAAATGGCGGAATTTCTTGACAGAGCTCATATCCACACCATTTTCTGATACCCATAAATAATGAATTTAATTACTCCGAATGAATTATGGACTACCATTCGCAGTGCGCCAAACCAAAAATGCCCAGGCCCAGATGGCATTCCATATGAGTTCTACAAAAAATATTTTAAATATATATCCCCATTGCTGCTAGCCTCACTCAACCAAAGCCTGTTGGAAACGCGCCTCCTACCAGGAGGACATGAGGCTTTTACAGTCACACTCTTCAAGAAAGGGGATAGGCTAGACTTAGCCAACTGGCGCCCCATTTCTCTAAAAAACACAGATACCAAAATTTTAACAAAAATCATGGCTAACCGTTTAGGGACTGTAGCATCTGCCACCATCTCTCCAGAACAATTTGGTTTCATCCCCAGAAGGTCGATTTGGGATAACGTGCACTCTGTGGCTAATATGTGTCAGTCCACAGCCTCTGGGGCACTTGTATTCTTGGACCAACAAAAGGCCTATGATAGAGTAAACTGGGAATACCTTAGGGCCTGCCTCTAACAATTCCGCCTACCTCCCCACTTCATTAACTGGGTGATGCTGCTCACGGAATCTGCAACAATGGCTGTGCGCGGCCCAGGTTTCCTAACGGAAGTAGTCCATCCTCAAAGGGGCCTGCGACAAGAGGACCCCCTGAGCCCACTCTTATACAACTTCAGCCTTGACCCACTACTGCGAAATGTGAATGCCCAACTCACTGGGGTCCATGTGCCAGGCCAAACCCCAGTCAAGATGATGGCATTTGCAGATGATTGCGTGGTGGGGGTGTCTAATAACAAAGATGCACGCGCGCTTGAAGCCCTCATCCAGGAATATTCCCGGGTAAGCAACGCGGCACTGAACGCCTCCAAAACTGAAATCATCCTCCTTGGTCGGTTTCAGAACTGCTGGGCCCCAGCAAGTAGTTCCCAACCCAGCCCAGCTGCTCGCCCAAGTCCACGCCTTACTAACTCAAAACACACCGCTCCACTGGTGCTCCCCTTTGTGCCGCGACCTACCATAGGACCGGTACGCCATCTGGGCGTGTGTGGTTGGAGGCAGGAGGATACGCGTCAGCAGTAATGGAGGGCCATATACTGGACAACGTGACGAAGCGAATCGCCTCTCTCAGAGCCCACCCTACTACCCTCACTGGCAGGGTTGTTCTTGCCAACGCTATGCTCCTATCCAAAGTCTGGTTTGGAGCCCACGCCATCCCCTTCTCCCCAAGCTTCTTCAAATCCCTGTATGCTTTGCTACAAGGTTGGCTTTGGTCAGGCCGCCCTCCACCAGTACGGCTAGAGGTCATGTTTGGCCCTCATCATCATGGTGGCATGGGCCTACTTGACTTCAAAGCCCATGCCGCCAAGATCCTAGGCACCTGGATTGCGGCCGTCACTGCTCCTACACTCCCATCCCAACACTGGTCCCGCGCGGCCCGCTCCAACTTCTCCTGAGCCTTGGGCCTCAACAATCCATCAAACCCCCACTCCCTGATGAAATACCTCGCATCACACACATCAGCCACAGGTCCTCACGGGACCAAAACCCACTACAAATGAATCCTACTCTCCATGCGAAGCGCAGAGTGGAGAATTTGTATTAGTGGACATACAACCCGAAGAGGCCGCCCCTCTCATCAGTTCACACAAGAGGTACAGGGGCTACCCATTCATGATGGCGTGATCCCCATTCGACTCCAAGTCCTATCCAGGGTGGACTACCTGGACATGATGGACATCCCTTATTCCACTGAGACCCAAAAGACTATCTGGAAATATGCACACCATCCTCTGTTGCAGCCTCAAGTCCACTCCCATGTGTGGCGCTGCCTGAGGCGGGTGTATCGTACAGCTGAGAGCTCTAATGCTTTACACTCATCCTGTGTCGTGTGTGGCCAGTATGGAACGCTGTTTCACCGCCTGGAGAAGTGCCCCACCTCTAAAGTAATATGGCGCGAAGTCCAACGTCTGCTAGGCCAGGATCAAACACATCCCTTCAGTCTGTCAAGAGATATGTTTGCTTCATCAATGGCCTCCCCCTCCCACCCTCCCTTCATGCTCTGGTGGTTGCAATCGCCATGTGGACTATCCACACGATTGTCTTGGATGCCATCGCCGGATCCATCCCCACCCTCCCTGAAGCTGTCCACAGATTCCGGTCTCATTTGGTGGATTACTTTCAAGCGTGGATGTTTGGATATCTCCCACCACGTCGCCGGCAGCTGGTCTCCTCCTGGTTCCCAGTCTGGTTCATCAAATCAGACCCCTTCCTCCACACGTGCTCAATAGTGGCTACGCCCCCTACACACGTTCCCTCCCCTTCCCATAAGTGGCGTTCCCGCTGGCAACAAGAGATAGCATCGCTTCTCTGGGGTGCCTCACCTGGTACTAAGTTTTGTCTCGTCTGAGTCATATTCGAAAAGTGTCCGTCCCATGGTCAGCCTTCCCCGCAATAAATTTAAAAAAAACATTAACAAGAAACTCCCACCTAAATCTACGCCAGCCAATCAGAGCAATGCTTGGACCAACATTCGTACCCAAGCAGCTGCCCATTCGCCAAATCCTACCCACTCAAATTTAAATGCCACTATTCCAGTGAACCAAAATCCATGGGATCTATTGGCTAAAACTGACGAATCAGGTAATATCCTTATTAGTAAGCATACAGGTCAACCTCTAGCCATGGCAATTATGATTGGGCAGAATTTTTCCTTCCCAACTTTGATGAAACCCCTACCCCTCGCCATTTTGCTCCTCTACCCAATACAACCCCCTTCCAAAGTGACCACCAGCTCGCCTTAGCTGCGGTGGCCTCTCCTCATTACCCAAAACTACGCACCGCGGTGGCCCAGTCAGTGGCTCAGCTCCAGCATGGCCTGCCCACCATCTTCTTCCCCCCTGACTTCCCTGAATCTCCCTGCAGTGACATCTCAAAATTATTTGATAATGCTGAAATTGCTGTTATGAATGTCGCAACACTTGCTTCATTCAACCCCTCAGCCAAAATCACCCGCCACAGTATCTCCCTTTTCACCCAACTTCCTGAAGCCCGCAAAGAAGCTGAAGTTCTCCTCGCAGCTTTTGTTGAGACACTTTCCCGTCATTATCTTGATGCAGAAGTGGAAAACTCCTACTACGCTGACCTCAGCCCCCACTATGCAGATGCCCCAACGCCCTGGCTCTCTGCTCTGATCCAGTACTGCAACCAACACCCCTTGGTTGAGGCGGGTCTTTCTGAAAACCAACCCCCCGACCCCTCCTCACCCTCTGCCATGGTGGGTTAAGCAGTTTCTGCTTCCCACCTGGTTAGTAGTTTGTTTTGCCATTTTGAGTGTTGTGATCAGTACTGTCCATCCCCTGGTCGGTGTACCTCGAATAAATCAAAAACATTAACAAGAAACCAAACCCCTTTTTAACAACCAGGGAGTACCCCGCAGCATATATCTCTGTTTGGGTATGCTTTCTGATCATCTTGTATTCAGGTCCTCTTCCAACATCATCACTAAAAGCTTCCTGCTTGATATTGACTACATATATATGCTCCAAAGCGATTTTGTTCTCTTGTTAGCCATAGGTTCCCAACAGCCCTACTGCAGCCAGGTATTTGATATACCTGTTGAGATTTCTAGAAAAGTGTGGTCCATTAATGCCATTGTTTTCATTATGATTACTTACCAATGCTACTATCACGTCAAGCCTATTAAAATGTTGGAATCATTATGAACTTTTTTAATAACCAGTGGTATATACAAACCAATCAGGGGATAAAAACGCTTCCCATCTAATACACTTATGCCCCATTGTCTCAGTACCAACTAACTTCTCCACTCACCTCTTCCCTATGCACTGAAGTTTCTCCAACAAGCCCAAGGTTCTGAGAAACTCCAGGATCACAAGAATGAAGAGTATTTTGATTATCCAGAACTACAAAGATTATCTCAAACAAGACGAAGACTCTGACCCTTTATAGAACTTGGGAAACACCACATCGTCATCAGCAACTCCAAAACCAATTACCTGACGTCCCTATTAACATCCTCCAGCTTGTGAACCCTTAGTTGAGCTAAGACTTAAAAGAGACTAGCCAACGGGCTTCATAGCTATTTTCAATCGCTCTAGACTTTTCCAGTAGTCAGAATTTCCAAGAAAAAGGCCTACACAGTTCCTCTACTTTCTGAACCCCCCATTGTCATAGGGGAGCCCATGTAATCTTTACTGTCTATTTTCATCTGAATATTATCAACTGGACATGGCTGAAGATTCAAATGGGAAAACCATGCTTGCCACCTGTCACAATTGCCAGGCTTTTGTAAATCAACTCAACACAATCCTTATATGTTTTATATAAATTTACAAAGCCCAACCACAATTATTCAGAAAATACAAGTTTTGATTTCAGCTACCTAACTTTCACAACCGCCCAATAAATTCCACAGGATCAATTTCACCATGGAAGCCTTAGTCTTAGTTTTCTAAGACGCTAACACCAAATCCTGGAAAATCAGCATAAAAATGAATAAGGGGAGTATTGTGAAACTGCTAAGATCACCAATCCATTAGCAGATGTTCTCACCATTAACTTATTATTGTATTCCAATTACCATTTTTTATCTGCTTTTCCTTTGAGACCCCCAAAATGATTCCTCTAAGAAATTAATAATTTAATCAGTTATAAATCCTTCTCACTATCTTAATAATAGTATTAGAAATACTTTTTAAATAGATACTCTTGTTATTGTTTCTCAGGATTTATCACCAACCTGTATCTCAGATTTTTTGGGCCAAATGCCCCATTGTGAACATTTGTCACCAAAGACCAGAATGCATAAAAATACTGAGAGCTGTGGTGTCACTCAAACCTCCCATCATGATGACCTGGTATTCCCAAGCTCTCATAAAACTACACGGCAAAACCAATTGGACTATGAAATTAATAAAGCTATCAATCACTTAATTGAAGCCATTGAGCCCATTACATCAACTAAAACCACCATCCACCATTTAGCCAAAACCAATTGCTGAACTTATATAAGAACCAAAAAAATAACAACTGCTTAACAAAATCTATGAACCCATCGAATAAAAAAAGTACTGTTAAAAAATTGATGTATTTAAGAGATACGCTGAAGGATTTTTGCACAAGGTTCAACCCACTGAGCAAATAGGACCAGCATAATAATGATGATTGTCATCCTTGAAACAACAAAATAAACTTCAAATAAATATGGAGAAATCGCTCCCACAACCTTCTTTTATTTAATATAATCAATACAGCGGATCCTCGCTGTTCCACTTACTCTATACTAATAACAACCTCCCTCTCAATAATCTTATCGCACCTATATTGTAGCGACTTCAGCTGATACCACTTCTATGGCTTAATAAATATAATTTGCTGTATCTCATTGGTTCTGGAAACACTTCATTTATTGATTTAATTATCACCTAATTTGAAGCAATTTCTCAACAACCCAATATCGCCTCATCTCAAGGCGCTTGAATAATCATCACTCATATCAAACTCAGTGGATCCTATCCATTCGAAATAATGACTTAGGGCTTATCGTCCAGTCATATCAGAATCGTGACATTACCCCTTTTTGACTGGATGATAAGGCTCCTATAGTTTATACACCTGGAGGAACTTTGCATGCATTCAGTTGATGATCTGACCACTAGTGAGGTCCTTGATAGTATATGCATCCATACCTGTCTTCTCAATAACTTCAAATGGCCCAATCCAGATACTGGCTAATTGTGTTTCCACCCAAAACCATGTTGATCTTGAAAAAATCATGTCTTTATCTTTGAACTGGGTTAACCTTCTATGCTATATCTGATTGGCAGCATGAGTCTTAATCTTCTTAACTAAACAGAATGAGTATGCTTCATTTGCAATTTGATTAAAGTTTTAGTTAGGGTCGTCAAATAACTTTGAGGGTCCATTCCGCCTGTATCTTCTACACAGGCATATAACAATTTCAGAAGAGAAGGGTGTCAGCTGTATAGTAATTGAAAGGGACTCTTACTCGTGGCAGAATGATAACTAATTTATAGGCAAAGACAGTGGTGGACAAAAGGGAATTCCAATATGAGGGTTGATCTGCTACTAACTTACGGAGTATGTTCACTAAAGTCCCATTGGCACGCTCAACCATTCCATTGGACTCTGGGTGGTATGGGGTTGTCAAAACTCCTTAGATGGCCATCAGCTCATTGAGCTTTGGGAGGATGTGGGAAGTGAAGTTAGTTCTGTTATCAGTAAGGAGGAACTGAGGACAGCCATGCCATTGGATAATACATTCCATTATGAATTTGGCCACTGTGATTGACCCTAATTCCCATATTTCCCTTGCTTCAACCTACTGGGTTAAGTAGTCAATTGCTACCAAAATATACTTGGACCGGTTAGCTCCTGTAGGTAGAGGGCCAACAACATCCAGGGAAACTGTATGCCAATCAAAGTGCAGCTTCACCAACTGGTATGAAGTCTTTTGGCAGAATGGCTTTTCCAATTGACACTGGTGGCAGGAGGAGATAGTATCAAGTACATCGAAGTTAATGCTTTCCCAGTAATACCAAGGCTGCAAGAATTCCATTGTTTTATGCACATCACCATGTCCAATGGCCCTAAGTGCACCTGTAATAATATTAGGAAGTACTGAGGGTCACAGAAAGTTCACTGTTGAATCACCAATCCGCTTATACAACTCACCATTCCACTGAAAAGTATCAGCTCAAAATTTGATCAACGCCTTTACAACTTACGGCGGCTCATCATCATACTTACCACTTTGCATCTTATTGTACACGATGTCACTCAGATCAGACGTTACTGCAAATAGTTGGTAATCTTGACAAGAAGTCTGCGTTTTGATGTTTAACTCCCAGTCTGTTAAGAATATCAAAATTGTTAGCCTGCAGTTTAAGGGACCATCAAGCTGGACGCCCCTCCAGCTCCTTAAGGTTCTGTAACCAGTATAATGAGGCATGATCTGTTACAACTTTGAACGGTACACCATGCAAATATACCCCGAATTGCTTGTATGCATAGATCACCACTAAGCACTCCCGCTCAGTCACAATATAATTACGTTTGTGGCTATTCAGGCTTTGACTACAGTATGCCACTGGGTGCTCCTCCCCTTCGTCATCTTTTTGGACAGAAATGTTCCCACGTAGGAAAGAGGTGCATCTGTATGTACAATAAATTTCTTTTCGAAATTTGGGTAGCATAGTACTGGAGCATTAATCAATGTCATTTTAAGCATATTGAAGGAGTGTTGACGGCGTTAAATCCATCCAAATGTGGCATCATCGAATTGATAACTCAAACAGTGGACCTCCAATACAACTAAAGTTTAGCATGAAGCAGTGATAGTAGCAAACCATCCCTAAAAACACTTGTATATCTCGCTTACTGCTTAGTGTAGATATTTTCTAGATGGCCTCCACCTTAACTGGTTGGGGCCACAGCCCTGTTGCATCAACTACAAACCCAAGGTACTTTAGCTGATCCTTTAAAAGATGGCATTTCTGGGTTTTATTTAGATGTTGGCCCCAGCCAACTGGCGCAATACCTCTTCCAAATGGGTAATATGCTCAGAAAATGTGAGGAAAAAAGTTGATTCCATCAAGGTATACAAGAATGCAGGACAGCTTCAAATTGCAAAGGATAGTGTCCATCGCCCGTTGGAATGTAGCCAGGGCATTACACAGCCCTTATGGTTATTTATCAGTTAAAAAGCCCTTTTGATGTGATAATGGCGCATTTCTCTTGTTCCGCCACAGGTAACTCAATCTGCCAATAGCCAGATATCAAATCCATTGCAGAGAAATAAAGAGCTACTCCCAACTGGTCCAAAGCATCATCAATTTGTGGCAAGGGGTATGAGTCCTTTTTTGTAATGCTGTTGAGCTTGGAGTTTTCTATTACTACCCAGTTGGTACCATCCTTCTTTTTGACAATTAGGACAGGGGAAGTCCATGGGCTCTTTGACGGTTTACTCATTCCTTGCTCTAGAAGTTTATTTATTTCTGCTGTGAAAACTTCTTCTGCTGTTCTAGATCGATGGATCAGCTGAGATCTGATATGGGGATGCTCCTCAGTGTCCACTCAATGGATCATACCCGCATGCGCCCTAAATCATGATAATCAACAGCAAAGATCTCTTTGTATTTTTGAAATAAGTTTCGCTTGATCTCTCTGGTCTTTCACTAACACCATTAAATTTTCACATGGTACAACTGCCATTACGCCAGGCTGTGTTTTGATGAGCAGATCGAAATTCATCCAGAAAACCAAAATCATGAACTTGGAGGACCTCTTTAACTGGGAGGAAATGTAGATACGCCAATATTTGGTGTCAGAGGCTTTTCATTGGTCTATTCTGAAGTTTTGCTATTAAGACCTTGTCTCCCCATGCCACATAAGTATAATGCCTGGGGCCACATGGGGCTCAAGCTGCAATTGCTGATAGGGCCCAATGACCTCTCCATATAACCCAGCAGGCACTTCCACCTCTAACTCAGGGCTTATAATTACTTGGTGTTCAGAGGGAATAGATATAGGGCCAGCAGCTCTAAGAGGTAGCCCTTGATATTCATAAATCTGATGGGGAAGGGCCAGGGTCCTATTCTTTAATTAATAGTAGCGAACTGGAATAACCCCATCATCATATGCAAGATTAATGTGACCCATGTGTACCGGATCTTTTGACATTCCACTGGAGGTAAAGTAGATAGGGATCCACTGCCCCAAAATTTCAAAGGTCTCCGCTGTCATATCAACAACAGCCCTGAAGTGGCGCATAAAAGCAGTTCCAAATAATCAGGTCATAGTTATTGTTTGGTAGCACTATCGCTGGAGCTACAATGACAATCAACCTAAACCACAAGGGTAGCGTGCTGTATGCTCCTTCAGAGACCGTGCTTTCCACGCCTTCAGTCCCATACACCATATGATGTTCCACATCAGGCTTTAATACCGACTTTGCGACCAACTTTGTGGACACTATGTTGATTGGGGCACCCATATCAATTATCATGCAAACTCGGGTTTTTGCTACAACAGTGTCACAGTAAGTACACTCAGAGTAAGGCACAATCTGATTGTTTAAAACGTGGACATTTGATGAATCTCATTTTCCTAAGAAGCTCATAATACCCTCTTCGACTTTAGGGTACTTTTTAACAATAGCGTCCACAGAGAGGGCTGCGTTCACCCCTTTTGAGAGAAGCACATCAGAAAATAGATCTGGTTCATCAGAAGAAAGTTGATCAAACATTTGACAGGCATAAAAATTTGGTTGCTCCTGGGGTCCTTCTTTTACCATGTCCATAAATTGCGCTTGTGTCAGCACATTCACCCCCCCAACCGGATGCTGATATAGAAAGGCGTCATTATACTGGGGAACTTACACTGGATGTACAGGGATAGGTTTAGGCGGGACTTTTTGAGTCAAAAGTAGCTGAAGTATAGAGTACCATCTCTACTCCACTCTGACTTTTCCCTGATTTTAATGCTTCTGCAGTAGGTAATAAACCTGACAACTAAGACAACTTCTGGCCAAGTGCCTAGAGCAACCGCATGAGAAAAAATTAACCCTGTTTTATCTGTGTCCATGATTGTTGTAAACTGGGCCACCCCAAAAGTTAAGCTGGGGTAAAGTGATGTAAACAGACCCCTCCCAATAGTTGAACTGCTGACGTCAACTCAGTTGGAAGTGAGGCGTGTAGTGCTAATGAGGCTGGGGGTTACTAAATGGACGCTGAACAGGGAGGGTTAGCTCCCCTGAAAAAGAAAGTCCATCAGCAAAGGTGATAGGTTTCCACTCTATATTGGGCGGAGGGAAGTTAGCGGATAACCAGTGTAATATCTGAGCGAGTTTAAGCAAAGGTATGCCAACTTATAGATTTGGATCCATGGTTTTGAAAAGCTCATGGTATGGTTTCACAGCGGAGGTCAACGCTATGCATACATTGGATTTGGCTAAAGTCCCTGCCCCAATTGCACATAGGCTTCTGTCATAAAGCAATCAGCAAATGCATTGAGGGTCTCATTATGCTGAAACACAATGGTTAAGAACTTGGCTTTCCGCTGCACCATTTTTAAGGTCCCTCTGAATAGCCACAACACAGATTCTTGCACTTTTTGATAGATAACGTAACTGATTGGAAGATACCAAGTAACTTGGTCAGCGCTTCTGACATCTAAGGTGGATATTAATAATTTGGCTTTGTGCCGATCTAAAGCTCCTTCTACTGCAAACTTGAATCGCTTAAACAATCCATGGATGTTCCCATTGTAATCAAATGGAGGCAGCTTATCAATACAAACATCCTGCAGAAACTCCTTCTTCCACTGGAGCACAGCGTCTAAGGCAAGCTTGAGTTCTGCATATTTGACAGTTGCAGCGTCTCAGAAAGACTCCTTGCCAGAGCAAGCTTGATATGACATGGCCAGAGACTGAGGAATGTTATTGTCATTGTGATTGATCAATGGGCCCCCTGTAGTGAGTACCACTGTTACAAAATTGGCGGTATTCAAGAGATACACTGAAGGATTTTTGCATAGGGTTCAACCCACTGAGCAATTAGAACCAACGATATGATGATTGCCATCCTTGAAACAACAAAATAAACTTCAAATAAATATAGTGCACTCGCTCCTACAACCCTCTTTTATTTAATATAATCAATACAGCGGATCCTCGCTGTTCACTTACTCTATACTAATAACAACCTCCCTCTCAACCATCTCATCTCGTCTATATTGTAGTGACTTCAGATGATACCACTTTTATGGCTTGGTAATTTTATTCGCTGTATTTCATTGGTTCCAAAAAATCTTCATTTGTTAATTACATGGTTGACTAATCTAAAGCAATTATCCAACATCCCAATATCGCCTCATCTCAAGGCACTTAAATAAAAATCACTCATGTCAAACTTGGCAGATCCTATCCATTCTACCATAACTGACTTAGGGCTTATTGTCCAGTCATATCAGAATTGCGATAAGTACCAAAACGCTCAGCCAAAATGATATATGATAACTCATTGATCGTATCTCTTTTTTCAATATTATATATATATATCTTTTATCTGAATAAATCTTAGCTTTTGAATAGCTATGACCGTTTCCAATATTTAGAGTATTTGTGCCTAGTTTGGTAGTTTTTGATTATTTTTTGCTATGAGATATTATGCCTTCTACATACATACATATAACATATATACAATCTCACTTTTCTCTCTCATTGATATCACTTTTGCAACTTATTCAATTCAAGTCTGAGTTTCGTTTGATAATCTCACAGAGGAGATTAGTCTGCGCCCATGTCAGGGAGCAGTTGGGCAAGTAAGGTAAGAGGCACAGGTGGTAGGCCCGCGACCTCCAAGTTCAAAAACGCCCCGGAGAAACCAGCGGATTAGATAAAATAAAAAACTGGCGGTTATTATTTCCCCAGAAATCCTCACTTGGCAGGCGCGATGTAAACAGTACATCAACACTCCACACTCTCAACCACTCTTGTCGGAGGAATATGGAGTCTGGGTATTCCTGGATATCCAACAAACAGCTTTGTGGGAAAAATTTTGTGGGGATGTGCACACTTATTTCCTGACTGTGGTGTACGTCACACCTCACTCCTTGTCACACGGTTGGCCTGATCTCAGTTTTGAAAACAAGGAGGCAGCAGAAAAAGCTACTGCAGTGTGTGTTGTGATTATCCTCCCCAAAGGGCAGTGGGTCATTGAAACCAAGCACACCAGATGGACAAAATCCAACCAAATTTTCCTCACGTTTGACTTTTTGCCCACTACAGTCAAGCGTGCCATTCTGGAGCAGCACTTGAAAGCAGGTCACACTGTATATGGCGAAATACAATCCTTTGAGATGCAACGCTTTATGCTGATGCCACACCTGTGCACTGGCAAAGCCATTGCAGTTCTGACTCCAACCGAGGAGATTGTGAAGGACCTAACCCAGATCCCGCACTATACTCATATTAATATTAAAGGGCATACCACCCACCCTTTCTGGGTAACCGTAGACAGCGCACCACCCATCTGTACCCACTGTGACGCATTAAGCCATAAGGCACATGAATGCCCCACCAAGGAGAGCATTACATTCCAAGAGCACCCCTTGGCGGCCATGGCCACTGGGGAGGCTCACTATGAACCAACCACCAGTACCAAAGAGGCCTTCCCGTGGGGAGCACAAGGCTGCTACTTACTAGTAAAGCCTGTTTCCTCTCAAGAGTGAAAGAAGGCCAAACAGGCCCGCAGGGCTGCAGCCAAGGAAGCGGCCAAGGTCGCCTCCGCTATCCCACACTCCCAACGCCAGGAGGACATTGAAACCTTCACATCAGAAGCAATTTGGGAATCCCTTAGCCAATCAGATTGAGATGCCCAAGCTGATTGGGCCACCCAATCTGAGGATCTGATGGGTGACTCAATATCACCCAACCTTTGCAACCAAGCCCCAATTGGAACCAATTTGGTCTCCAACCTACCTGAAAAAAAATTTTTGACCCAAACATTGGTGCACCAAACTCATCCGCACCACAAAAAATTTGTTTGACAGCAGGGAAACAAAAATTGAAGGCAAAAGCCAACGTGAACCTGTCTGCTAAAATTAACAGATCTTTCAATAGCATTGCTGAAAACACCCACGCCGCTGTGAAGGCCCGTGGGGATCCAGAGGAGGCTGGTGGGCCCAGGATCCCACCCCCTCACACCTAAGATGTGATGGGGAAGCCTTCACTTTAGGGACGTTGAATATCGCCGGACTCAAGGCCTCGCCATCCCAGGCTAGGAAACTGAGTTTTTTTACAAAAAATTTACCTGTGGACATCCTGGCCATCCAGGAGTCCCACTAACCATGAGGTTCCGAGGATGCTTGGAAAACCATGCTTCTCCCTTCCATACCCTTCTGGTCTGAGCACTGTGGGGTGCTTGTTTGGAAAAACAATTTTTTAAATTCTATCATCTAAATTCTTCCTCAATGGCCAAGTTCTCATTGTCACATTTTCGTGGGCTGACGTGGCACATGCTATCATCAACATTTATTCCCTGACCTGTGCACGAGAGTGTCAGGAATTTTTCTCATTGGTCAAATCCCTTCCATTACCCCCTGACCCTTTTGTAGTTGGCGACATGAACGGTTGGTTAAATACATCCACGAACCATTGGCCTTCCTCATCCTAAGACCCCTCAGGGTCATGTAGAACTTCGCGTTCTAAAGGCCAGCCTTGGGTTTCTAGACGCACTGCTGCAGCAAGCTCTTCTGCTTGAGAACATGAAGTGCCCCCACGTCCACAATGGCCAATTAAGGTCCATGTCCCACATCGACCTTATCCTCATGCTGGTGAAATTTTAATCTCATATTTCCCACTTCCACACATTAAAAATTGATTTCCTAGACCACCGGCTGGTCTCAATAACCTACCACTTACCCATCACAGTGGCTAGGGCTCCGCATTGGTGTAAACTCCACCCACATAAACTTGCGTCGCCAGGATTTTCCACTTGGGTGGAATCAGCGACTTTGGCAAAAGAGTTTATTACACCATTTTGCGCGGACCCAATTTCCACATGGTCAGCCTTCAAAGAGGATACCATCTGCCACGCTCGCCACCTCTCCTCCCAATGCTCACGAGCTACATCAGCCATCATCTCGCGCGCTCTGGCAGAGTTGGCACACCTGGAGTCCAACATCCCAGCCTCAAGCTACAGCCCTGCTTGGAGCCAGAAGTGGGCAGAAGCAGCCACCCACCTCAACACGCTTGAAAGGCAACACAAACATCAGGTTTGTGTTCAGTATAGGGCCAAACACATTACAGAGGGTGGCATGTGCTCCGCACATTTAAAAAAATTATTTGCACCACATCAGAGCGTGTCCTGCACACAGGTGCGGAGGTCAGACAATTCCATCGCAGATATGCCAGCTGAAGTGGCAATCAAATTACAAAAGTATTACTCCGAGTTTTGCCAATACGATCCAATTCAGCTGGCTGAAATGGAAAATTTTCTCGATAGCACTCACATCTGCACTGTTTCCTGATACCCAGAGTTAATAAATTTAATTTACTACGAACAAATCTGGTCCGCCATTCACGGTGCACCAAAATGGAAATGCCCTGGCCTTGATGGCATTCTGTATGAGTTCTATAAGAAGTACTTCATATATATCCCCACTGCTGCTTGCCTCCCTTAACCAGAGCCTTCTGGAAACGCGCCTTCTACCGGGAGGGCAAGAGGCCTTCACCAATACACTCTTCAAGAAAGGGGATAAACTAGACCTAGCCAACTGGCGCCCATTTCTCTAACTAACATGGATACAAAAACTTTAAATAAAATCATGGCTTACCATCTATGGATTGTAGCCTCTGCCACCATCTCCCCAGAACAATTTGGTTTCATACCCAGAAGGTCGATTTGGGACAATGTGCACTCTGTGGCTAATGCATGCCAGTCCACAGCCTCTGGGGCACTAGTATTCTTGGACCAACAAAAGGCATATGATAGAGTAGACTGGGAATACCTCAGAGCCTGCCTCCACCAATTCCGCTTACCCCTCGCTTCATCAGCTGGGTGATGATGCTTACAGAATCTGCAACAATGGCAGTGCGTGGCCCAGGCTTCCTCACGGAAGTAGTCCACCCTCAAAGGGGCCTACGCCAAGGGGACCCCCTTAGCCCACTCTTATATAACTTCAGCCTTGACCCACTACTTCAAAACGTGAATGCCCGCCTCATTGGGGTCCATGCACCGGGCCAAGCCCCAGTCAAGATGATGGCATTTGCAGATGATTGTGCGGTTGGGGTGTCTAATAATCAAGATGCACGCGCGCTTGAAGCTATCATCCAGGAGTATTCCCGGGTAAATAATGCTGCACTGAACGCTTCCAAAACCAAATTTATCCTCCTTGGTTGGTATCAAACCTGATGGGCCCCAGCAACCAGTGCCCAGTCCAGCCCATCTGCTCGCACACGTGCTCGCCTTCCCTGCTCACCCCACACGGCCCCACTTGTGCTCCCCTTCATGCCACGCCCTACCATAGGGCCTGTCCGCCATCTGGGCGTGTGGGCGGAGGCAAGCGGGTATGCCTCAGCAGTAATGGAAAGTTGTATTCTAGACAATGTGATGAGGTGCATCACCTCCCTCAGAGCCCACCCTACTTCCCTTACTGGCAAGGTTGTTTTAGCCAACTCTATGCTCCTCTCCAAAGTCTAGTTTGGAGCCCACGCCATCACCTTCTCCACAAGTTTTTTAAAATCTATGTATGCCCTTCTACAAGGGTGGCTCTGGTCAGGCCGCCCACCGCCAGTGGGGATTGAGGTCATGTTTGGCCCTCATCGTCATGGTGGCATGGGCCTGCTTGACTTTAAAGCCCATGCTGCCAAGATCCTGGGCACCTGGATTGCGGCCATTACCACCCCTACGCTCCCCTCCTAACACTGGTCCCGCGCAGCCCGCTCCATCTTCTCCCGCGCCCTGGGCCTTAACAATCCATCGAACCCTCACTCCTTGATTAAATATCTGGCTTCCCACCCATCGGCCACAGGTCCTCATGGTACTAAAACCCACTACAAACGAATCCTCCTCTCCATGCGGAGCACTGAGTGGACAATCCATATTAGTGGACAAACAGCCCAGAGAGGCCGCCCCTCTCCTCAGTTCACACAGGAGGTACAGGGGCTACCCATTCAAGATGGCTTGATCCCCACACAGACCCATGTCCTATCCAGGGTGGACTACCTGGACATGATGGACATCCCTTATTCCCTTATATCCCAGAATAATATTTGGAAATACGCACACCATCCTCTGTTGCAGCCTCATATCCGTTCCCATGTGTGGCGCTTCCTGAGGCGGGTGTACCATATGGCTGAGCTCTCTAACGCTTTACACTCATCCTGCGTCGTGTTCAGCCAGTATGGAACACTGTTCCACTGCCTTGAGAAGTGCCCTACTTCTAAAGCGATATGGCGCGAAGTTCAACATCTGCTTGGCCAGGATCAAACACATCCCTTCAGTCTGTCAAGAGATATGTTTGCTATATCCATGGTATCCCCTCTTCCACCCTCCCTCCATGCTCTGGTGGTTGCAATTGCCATGTGGACTATCCACATGATTGTCTTGGATGCCATCGCAGGCTCCATCCCCACCATCCCAGAATCTGTCCACATATTCTGGTCCCATTTGTTGGACCACTTTCAGGAGTGGATGTTTGGATACCTCCCACCGCGTTGCCATCAGCTGGTCTCCTCCTGGTTCCCAGTTTGGTTCATCAACTTGGACCCTTTCCTCCACACATGTTCAGTTGTGGTTCCGGCCCTTTACACGTTCCCTCCTCCTCCCAATAGTGGCTTTCCCGCTGGCAACAAGAGATAGTATCGCTTCTCTGGGGTGCCTTCCCTGTTACTAAGTTTCATTTTCTTTCATGTTTACATTTGTAAGTGTCCATCCCCTGGTCAGCCTTCCCCACAATAAATTCAAAATTCAAAATACATACATATATACATTTGACTTTTCTCTCTCACGTTGGTTACTTTTAAACCTTTTAATTTAAATTAATTGGTCAAATCAATTGAATTATTTAATCAATCCTATTTTTAATTAAAAGATATCAATATGCAGCAGTCATCTGGTGCAATGACAGCATTTACCCCTGCCGCTGCTCCTGTATGAGGCAGTGGGCCAGAACCATTGAGCTATATCATTCATCATTAAAGCATACAAGGGCAGGATATGCAAGACACTCTAACACAATTGTACTTTGTGCCTCCCAAGGACTTGGTGCTCCACCTTGCAAGAATGCAACCTATCTGCAATAGCTATCTTAAGTTACTTTGGTCGGCCATTCTCTTCTGACTTTGGGTGGAATACTAATACTTGTTCACCTATGCCAATCACCATATCCTGGATCTGGCAATGGAAGCTTTTGCTTCCTCAAGATTCGTATCTTCTCTGCTATTTTAAGGACATTTTTGACTTTAGGTTTCCTTCTAAAGAAACTGCAGTAATGGCTGCACAAATAAACTTTGCTTATAATAATACACCATTTTCTATTACTTGGACCCACTTATCTTCTGACGCTCTATGGTCATGACGTTTGTGGGTCTTCCATCTCATTTATCCCCTCAGCAACTATATATGAAGAGTTGCTAGCTGGCCTTAGCCATTATGGGGGTAATTCAAAACTGAATTTTTTGTCCACATGGTGATAACCGATGTGTTGGACCCTGGGCAATCACCACCATCTCTCACATCATGTGAACGTCGCCCATCTGATTCCCCCTACTCAATCATCTCTTCAGCGCCTGACTCGCCCTTTTGGGCTCATGTCAAAAATAGTTAGACGGGGTGTCCAGTTTGTTTTGAACTGGACCACTCAATGGAAAAATGCTCTCACTCACCTGGCCACCCTTCTTCAGAAGTGGTTGTATCCTGACCGAATCTGAGATGGGCGCAAGGGTGTTGTTCACATTGGGGATCACTCTTACCCCTGAAGCCTAAAAAATAAGCAAAGGTAAGCAAAGAAATAAACTCAAATCAGCTAAATTTTGAATCAACTCCCGAGGCTCAAGCTTGACTAAAAGTATTCTTTCAAATTCAAATAATCAAGTAAATAAAATTTAAATAAAACCTGAAACAGATTTCTGTC
This sequence comes from Massospora cicadina, assembly GCA_022478985.1. Classification (NCBI taxonomy): domain Eukaryota; kingdom Fungi; phylum Entomophthoromycota; class Entomophthoromycetes; order Entomophthorales; family Entomophthoraceae; genus Massospora; species Massospora cicadina. The sequence continues at coordinate 162,902 of JAKSZP010000021.1, forward strand.
ACAATAGTATCAATCACAATGCACCTTACCAGATGGTAAGTAGTTTATCAGCATGTGTGGATGGTTTATCGCCTCAGGTGGGCCTTCATATTCAATACTTATTCATGGTGGGTTCTGGAGGAAGTAATTGAGAACATGGCAGTGGTGTCAGAAAATTTCTTTCTAAATTTTTGTCAAGAATTTTGATGCTCCATTACTGTGTTACTTAAAACAGAAAAAGGATAAACCCTGCTATAAAGATTCCCATAATTTAGAAGTGTAAGCGTCTGAGAATTAGTATAATATACTTTCACGTGTGGCAATTCATAAATTAGCAAATGATATTAGCAGTGGTATCCATCACCTAAATTCCCTGAAGACTTTGATGATCTTTAAACCAAATATCATAACCCTTGGAACCAGTGCTGCTAAACTATTAAGGAGGTAGCAGCAGCTTCTAAGCTAATACCAAAACAAAATTCAACTGTGAAGTCTAGATGGACACTGTTAGATTTATCTTCTTTTTATGTTGATGTTGAATAGAAGCTTACCAATTATATTGAAGCAATTATTTATGCTGGTCACCTGCCTGATAATAATTATCTCGCAGACCTTGAACCTCATCTCCAATATTATCCCATTCCTTTCCTCTCTACTTTATAGCAGGTTAATTTATAGTCATTAAAGATGAGAATATTCTCAATTAGCAGTCTCCCTCAGATACGTCAAGGTAGGGTTGTAGCTACTCTGGCCAAATTGGAGTTTAAGTTTTTTGCTTTAGCGTGCTTTTTTATCCTTTTAATTTATTATTATATGCCAAATGGAAGGGTCTCATAGTCCCCCTTTTTTGAGTAAAACATACATACATATATTTATATAAAGACAATAGCTTTTATTTATAATATAAGATAGGGTATTAGACCAAACTTACATTCTTTAATTGACCAAACTTCAAGGGAAAAAGAGTGGTGCATATTTTGGTCATTAGAAGTAGTGGCACCTGAATGGCGCTCTGAATTTATGCCTTTGGGAACTTATCATGAAACCAGTTGTTTAGGTAAACACCTGGTGGGATCTTTTTAAAGTGTAGGAATTATAGGACGTTTACTATATGATATCAAATTTACCTTTCCATATATACTCCAGTTTTCTAGTCCTTTGAAACCCATGATTATGATAGTAGAGACCCAACTTTCATATGCCTAAGTTGGGTAGGGCCCTTCTGTCCTCATTATTTAATTTCAAGAGTTGAATTTAAAAGACAGCTTGTTGGAGTAAGATTTGCTGTGTAGCTGTATTAAGGTCCACGTAGGTTCTCTAAATAATTATTAGAACTCGTTTTCTCTTAATAAGCATATCAATATAGAATACACAGAAGAGCGGTATGATTCCCATAAAGTAAATGGAATAGTGATTGCCCATTTGATAAGTATAAAGTATTTCTAGAAAAAAACTGATTGAGGGAAAGATAGATAATAACTGGCCAGTTTTCTTGTGTTTAAACTTTGCAATGTACCAACAAGAGCACCATTTACTTGCTCCAACACGCTGGTGTCTAATGATAGGGAGTGGACAATACCCCATGAATACCTATCAGGTAATTAATCTTGAGTATCACATGTGACATAAGGTTGGTTTAATTGTTCATTTTTATAAATTACAGGCATCCATGACATTAGATATACTTTCTAAATAATTTTAGCCGTATTCAAAGTGCCTAAGTTTTTGATACTTTGGCCTCCACTCACTTGGTGAGGTAAACAATGGCCAATATAATTTACAAGAATTATCTGTAACAGTTGGGCAATGGACTGCAAATCAGTTGAGATGTTGTGCCAAGCATAATTGAATTTAAGCAATAGATGAGAGGTGGCTTTCCAGTAAGGGCTTTGACCTAAAAACTTTACAACAGTTGAGGGACTCATGGATATCAAAAAGATAATTTAGATTTTAGTGTTGCTTTAAGCGTTCATTATATTTTAAAATCCATGCCTCATTAATTTTTAAGCTACGATAAATTCTATATACTTTCTCCAGTGGCTATAATATTATATATCAAGAAGATTATCAATGATCTTAAATAGTGTCTGACTTTTGGCAAGAGCGTCCTTACTAAGTTTCTACAATGATGTTAAATCTCTAAAAGTTCATTGTCATATAAGTCATCATCTTTATAAATAAATTAGCTTAATTTACCCTAAAGCCACGGTGGCAAGACAAGAAAAGAACAGCATTTTGATCTTTATACCAGCTTTAAGCTTAATTTCAAGGTCATAAGCTTGTATTTTCTAAAGACTATCAGACAACAGCCTTTCCAGATAATTCATATCAAATAACCATTGATATAAGTCTTGATGCCAGACTCTCCGCCTAGATTTCAAGCAATATCCCCACTTGTTTTAAAGAGGTTCCAGGGCTCCACTAAACCCTTTACCCAGAATATTGACCTTACTCATATGGCAGATTAACAATGAGTTGATACCTAATCTTCCAAGGATCCTTCCTCTTAACCTTTTTTCATAAGATTTGGTAAAAAGGATAGTATGGGGTTCTAGGAAAATAATCCAGTCCAGGGGCCTCTGGAATTATCATGGGGTTCATCCCAGTCTAGTATGGGTGCTCTGGATATTCAAGTACTATCTAAAACCTTCTTGAATCTCATATACCCTTAATGAGTCTAGCAAGCCAGATCGTGTATTTATTAGCAAATGGGTAGAAGATTGACCCACCAGATCACTTAATCTACCCTGAACTTGTTCTGATTGATTAAGCATTCAAAATGGATATATGCAAAATTGGCTGCATTGATCCACCAGGTGGAACAATTTCATGAAGAATTGATCTGTTAATATAAATTGGTCAATAATCCGCGGATTCCAATATCAATAATTTATGTTCTGGATCAAAAAACATGTAGATTCTCAAAAAACTAATATTACTCTTACTGGGACAACCAATTTGTGACTTACCTAAGGGACCTAAGTTTAAGCAAGTGCTGGAGCTCCCTCTCACTTCTCCCCTCCCTACTTTAAAGGCAATAGCCCATCTTAAAAATATGTTGCTGATTATTTTCTAGATTTGTTTTTCTTTGAAAAACTATACTCCCTTATTTTATTTCTGTGAAGTCTATCCTTCACTATATCTTAAGCTATTTCCAAGTCCATCTGGAAATTTATACCATTGGTTGTAAAATGCTACCAACAATCATAGAGTGGGTATTCTGATGCTCCGATCCAGAAAATTCCCACGCAGTGATTGAACATGTAAGAACATATATTCCTAATTATTACAGCCAATATATTGAGCACGTTGCGCACACCTACAACTTTATATTCAATATACTGATCTGTCACTAATTTGGTTTGATTTACCCAGCATATACTTACCACCATTTTATTTTGTTCTCAAGCAACAAAAGTCACCAAACTCAGAGGTTTCATTACCATCACTGCCTCTCCCATCCCAATGGGGTTGTCTTAGATAAACTTCCGCAGGTGTCCCATTGCAGCCTTCTAATTTGATATGGGCCTTTTGTATACTTTCAAAACAAACTACACCTTACTTTGCCTTATAACGTGCCTTTTAATTATCTAGGTCGGCTGAGCCCCTGGCATTCTGAGCTATCCACTGTCATTTTATCACACCAAATTGGATGACCAGTTTTCTTTCATTCAGCTGCAACCATAACATAATAAATGCCATTAAATTTGGTTATATCCTTTCATATTTCTGTAATGAGAAAGATGATCACCTCCTTGATTAATATGAACCCTCAATTCTTTTGAACCTTTAACAGGTGGATTATCTCCACAAGCCACAAAACAATTGGGAGTAACACCCATGTAATAGTCCAGAGAAATGACATTGCCCCATTAATGAAATCCATAGTCTGTCAGATGCTTGTAAATCTTACTAGTAGACCCTGGAGGATGGTGAGTGTTATACTGACAAAGAGTAGCAGGGTCTGTCCATTGGATAAGGTAAACAAGGTCGCAAAGGGCTTTTGAAAGCTCAAAGGTGTTATACATGATGTCTCAGGTGCCAAATATCCAAGCCTTCCCGATAATGATGATTTCAAAAATTCAAAAACTTTTTTGGGTTTTTTAATCTTATTTAAGATTATTTAAAACAAAAAAATGATTTTGCATTTATCAGTAATTTCTATAGGGGTGGCAGCTTGGTTGACATCATGAACCTTGTGGGGTTTGGTAGTCCGTGTGGTGGGTTCTTAGGCTTCTAGAATGCCTCTGGCTTCTTTTTGAACCATTTCCTAATGCAACTAAATTCTTAAAATGTAGGACAAATTCATTCACGTGCAAATTTAATAATTTTCATACCTGATTCCGTTTCAATTAATTAAGAAAGATAATATGATGTTTGAAACTGTGGAATCTTATTAAAACTGCTGCTTGAACCACTAAATCCACTAATTTCTAATATCCTTAGTACTTAGGATACTTGGGTAAGGACTTACAACCCCTAAAGGAAATTTTAGGTAATTTGGCAATCAGGCATAGTCTTAATCGTCACATATCCTGTCTCCTTTTATCCTGATGAATTAGCTGCAGTTTTTTAGGAGGGCAAGAAACATCGTACATTGGCTACTAGCAGTTTGCCTAAATCCTAGCTCTTTATTCCATTTCCGCTGCTTTTGACCTCTCATATCTCATTAAGGAAGATGATTCCTAATTTTCCCATTACCTTCCACACTGGTCAAAAGAGGCTACTGTGGAGGCTCATTTGGATACAGGGGCAGTGGGTAACTTTTGTATCTTAGTGTTGTGCAATCCTTAGGTCTGGACAAAGATGATGTCCCTATACTGGATGCATCTTCTGCACTCATGAGAGGCCACACTGTATGGCGTCCAGCGCGGTTCTTTGTTCTTGGCTTCTGTTTAAAATGATCACTTCTTTGTGATGTCTTTTTACTATACATTGTGATTATCTGTGTGGGCTGGTGTAATATTTGGTAATTGTACATAAGATTTCCTAAGGTTAGGACTGGAAATCCTTTACAATAGTGGTTGCAATCCCACTTCTCTGACATGACTTAAATGTCAAGTCAATGAGTTTTTGGAATGAATATTTAGTTAAAACTATATATTTCTTATTGATTTTGAAATTTTGAGCTCTTAATCCACTAGCAAACTGTTGCTGGGAGCCAGCATTGGTTAGTCCTTTAGATTAAATTTCTATTAGATTCATGAAGTTCTTGCTGGGATATGATTTATTAGTTGAAAATCTGTTTTCCTTTCCTTACCTGAAATTCTCTCTATTTTAGTTTACTATTAAAAATAAACGCCCATTTTGCATTGCTTGGACCTCCACTTGGGAGTCACATAATTATGTTTATTTAAAGTATTTTTTGAATTTTCTGGTTGGTTAAAGGTAAAACTAAATTCTGGAATGCTGCGAGTGCAATTATGCATCACAATCAAGATGTCACAACAGGATAAACTGGGGAACCCAGGACCTTTATGAGCCTGAATCCCACTCAAACTAGGACTTTTTGGTTGCTGAAAGGGCATTGGCCCATCTTGATGACAGGCACGATCAAACTATGCAGGCATGTCATGATTTGCCACCATACTTAACCCACTCAAAGCCAGGGCTGTATGAGCCATTTGAGTGCAGCCTTTTGAAGCCTGCCGAGACAGAGGCCAGCAGCATATTGAACTTCAGCCCCACCTTGGTCTGTTGGGGTATATTAGGTGCTATTTGTTGCTTTGTGGGTGATATTCTAGAACACCTAAACTCAGAAAAATTTGAACTAAATTTGGTATTGTTAAAAAATCATCTTTGGGATTTTGTTACAATTTTGTTCTCTGAACAATTGAGATCACTCTTTTTTGGCTTAGAGATGCATTATTGTCAAATGGCGAGCAAGGTCTCAAAACCTCATCATTACATTATTTCATGTCATCTTTTTCTTGGGGTTATGCTCCCAGAAAACCTGCAAGATAGTCCAGTTTCATTGTCCCAAGCTTTGAACTAGAACCCTGAAATCTTCCTCACTGTTATGTTGGCTTTCCAGTAAGGATTATGGGAAGTTTGGGGGTAATTAATTAGACTGCTGGAAGTTGAGGCCTCCTGCGCCCACCAGGAGACCTCCAAAGGAAAAGTTGGCGCTTTCTGGAAACCCTAGATTCCAATTTATCTTTTCAGCTCCCATTCCCACATATTCACCCATTAGAAAATCTTAATTGTAATTCTCTGCCTCATTGATTCTGGCTTATGTGGCTGGTATTCCTACTTTTGAGGGGGTAATATAATAATTAGCAAATGTCTATAGAATTTCCTAGAGTTGAGACTTGGGAAAATATTACGCTGATAGTTGCAATCCCACTTCTCTGAATTGACTTATTTATTGTGTTGATGTATTTTGGAATAAATAGATACAAGATTTATATTTAAGGCGACTTTTGTATATTTGGGCTCTAAATCTACTATAGAATGGTTGTGGGGATGGTAGTATTCATTAGGCGTTTGACGCCTAAATTGTCATTTAATATGTGCAGCTCTTTCTGGGCTACAAATTTAACATTTGAAAAACTGTTTCTCTTTCTTCACCTGAAAATTTTTCTATTTTGGTTTTCTCACCAGTATAAAAAGCTCTCTTTGCATATGTTTGGATTCCGTTTATAAGTCACGTTATTAAGTTTATTTACCTAAATTTATTGAATTTGCGTGGTTGGTGGAAGGAGGAAAAACCAAGTCCTGAATCCCAAAAGGGACTTAGCATAACACAATCAAGATGTCACAACATTATAAAGTGGAGCAATCAAAACCTTTAAGAGCCTAGATTCCTCTCCATCTGGAACCTTTGGCTGCTGCAAGGGCATTATCCCATTTAGACGGCAGGCACAGAATATCCAAGGTAGGAACAGCATAATTGTCCACCATACTTTGACCTACATTTTGACAAGGTTTTCATGTACCATTCAAACGCAGCCCTGTGAATCCCACTGGATGACAGAAGCTGGCAGCATATTTTACGTCACTAGCACCTTGTCATGTTGGGGTAATTTTGGTTTTTTATCACTTTGTGGGGGATATTTAAGAACGTCCAAAATCAGCAAAATTTTGCTTATCTTTTGGTATTGTTTAAGCCGTACATATAAGATTTTTGATGCAATCTATTCAATTGAACAATCAAAGTAACTATCTTTCAGATATGGTTTACATTATTGTCAAATGGCAAGCGAGGTAATGGGAACTTTGTTCGTCACAGATGGTGGCGACGCTGGCATGTGAACATCAATTCGGACCTCAAATTTCTCTCCTTTGATCATAATGGTCTTAGTAGGGATTATCTTTAGTCAACATCATCCTTCCTGAGGACCCTTTGAGTTCACCCTTGCCTCCTACACTTCTCCCATGGACCTACCGTCAGACTTCTTCCTTTTCTCACCCTAATAAAGATGTCTTTGTATGGCCTGGCTACCAAACTTCCACACACACACTCATAGTATGGTTTGATATTCAATTGATGGTGCATCTAGTGAAGATAAACTTTCCCCTAAACCCATACACTGAGGAAGAAGACAAAGTTCTGAGAATATAGATGGATGGTATTCTAGAGAAAGGCTGGATCTTAAAATCCTCCTCATTAGCTCCCTCAAGCTTCTTTGCCCAAAAAGCTGATGGATTCCTGCACCCTTAACTCAATTATGGGCACTAAAATGAAATTCTGAATCCTTATCCATGCCGCTAAAGCAATCCATTTATCATGCTACTTTATTGTCTCAGGTGTTATACAAGCTTGACCTGATCAGCAATATTAATAAAGTGAGGGTCAAGGGGGAAGTAGTGGCTCACAGTTATCTGTACTTAGCATGGGGGTTTCAGTTCAGGGTGATGTCTTTCAGTTTGAAAACGCCCCAGTGACCTTTCAGCTCTTAATTGACTATTTGCATGGTGATCAGTTTCATGCACTGTCACCTATATTAATGATATAATGACCCAATCGTCTTTAAATGAGCAACATGAAAAGGATCTAGAAGCAGTAATGGAGGCCATCCAAAAGGTTGGTTTTTCATGAAGCCTTTCTAAGTTTAAATTATTACATGTGAAAGTGACCTTTATTTGGGATACTGACTTAAAAATGGCTATGAAAAACTTTACTTAAAACTGAAGGCTATCTATTCGTGGCTATTACAAACTCTCAGAAGCAATTCAGGAGCTTCCTTGGGATGGTGACTTTTTTAAGAAGTTCTCATCGGCCCTCAATTAGTCAGCATTGTCCACCACCATTCAGATAGAAAGAACATCTCTTTAAATGGTCGAATGAGTTACAACAGTCATTAAAGGCCATTAAGGAAGTTCTCCTCAGGCCCAGTTCTGCGCCATTCAGATAAATCCAATCCCTTCAATGTGGCCTTTAAATCCTCATCAGTCGCTATGAGTGAGGGTGATGTTGCAAGAGCATGAAGGGGTTAAATAACCGGGTGCCTATCTCTCCTGAAAGTTCACATTTATGGAGCAGACATGGGACTTATATGACAAGGAGCTAGTGGTAGTGGCCTGGTTGCTCACCCATTAAAAATACCTCCTCCAGAGAGCGCAACGTGAGTTTACTGTGCGCAAAGATCATCAGTACTTACTATATTACCAAAAGCCCATAGAAATCACCCATTACCAAGCTTTCACCTAATGTGACATCTACAAACTTCCTCCTTAAATATGGGTTCATTGAAGGGCCCTGTTTGTCTTATCTGACATTCTGAGGTGGAACCATCCTTAAACCCAATGTGGAAGACCTCTTGGACCTCACCATTAATGTGTTCCTCCCAAATGCTCTCCCTTTCCCCTCAGCTACATATCCTTTAAAGACTTAACCCCACATGGACCATCCTTCATGTATCCTGGACACCCAAATATGCTGTCTGAAGGTTATTTTGCATGAGGACTTATAATTAAAGATAAAAAATGACCCATATTTTCTTTGATGGATGAGATAATATTATATTTGTGATAGGAATTGAGTCCCTCCTTCTCTGAGCACCAAAGGTCATCAAAAAGCACCATGTTACCCTTGCAGTGGGCCACCATGGTTTTAAGAAATGCGCGGAACTTTAAATAGGACCTAAAATTAGCTTGCTTCCTCCAAAGATATACCAGCATTAAGGGTAAATTGCGTAACAGGTGCACACGCTGAGTTCAGACAAAACTGACATAAAAGGACTTCTACGCCCTTTTCATCAGAGTGAAGGTCCTTGGACTTCAGTATCTTTAGACTCATTGTGGAGCTCCCCTCACAAAAAAGCTTTAATGCTGTTATGATGTCATTGACAGGTTCTCCAAGTTTTCACTGTTCATCTCCTGCTACATGATTATAACCGCAGCTGAACCTACAGAATTGCTTTCTCTCATATGTTTTCTATGTTTGATATCTCAAAATTAAGCAATTGAGGTCCCTAGTTTACCTCCAGGTTCTAGGACGCTCTACATAAGCTCCTCAGTACTAAATCTTGAAGATCAACTGCATATCACCATCAGTCAGATGGGAAAACAAGAGAATTAAAAAGGTCCAGGAGCAGCACCTGCATAGTTATGCCTCTGCCTCACAGGATACCTGGGCCGCGTTTCTTCCCATGGCTCAGTTTAAATATAACAACACTTTATACTCATCTACTGTCTTCTCTCTCTTTAAAGCCAACATGACTACAATCGCTCAAGCCAGATTGGTCCTCATCTGTACTCAATAGTCCATGTATCAGAGTAGCGCATAGCTAACTTATGCAGTATCCAGAACCTTTTTAAGAGCATCTAAAAACTATTAAAGACTATAAGGATTTTGCTGATTAAAAGAGGCACCCAGGCCACGACATTTAAGTCAGCTCCCACTTCATGTTAGACATGCAGAATTTAGCTATGAAGTTCCCTTCAAAAAGATAGCCAGTAAATGATAAATTACCTTTGAATTTAAAAATGATTAGGGTAACTGGTCAAACTGTCTAAACTCTCAGCACACTGAAAGCGCCATGATGTGTTTCAAGAACTCTCACTATACCCTTTCAAGGGGGAGAGGCCCACTTCACCTGAGCCCATTATTGTTAATGACTTGCAGGTGGCTGAGCTAGAAGCAATCTTTTTTTTTTTAGTACTAGATGGTTGAGCTAGAAGCAATCTTGTCTCTTTTAAATCCCTTTGCTCAGTTTAGTACCTATTTGCATGGAAGGGTAGAACCTAAAAAGTAGCTGGATGAGTGAAAAGGACTGCGCTAATTGCAAATAATGAATGGAAGAGATCCATGTGTCATAACCTGAGGCCCCCAAAACCCTGAAATATCAGCTTTTCTTAACATCAAACTCCTTTAGAGGCACAAGAATTACACCTTAAGTCTCCAGAGGTGGTTAATCACTGTTTTAATGGAAGAATAATTTAAGTCTTAAAGCTGAACCCCTCTGCCTAGATTGTAAGCATTATCCCTACAAGCGTAAGAGGGAGACTAAGGCTCTATTAATTATGTTGCCACAGATTTGTGACCATGCCCACATGGTAGATGAGTGATGAGCTACTGCCTTGACCCCCCAAGGATATTCCTCTCAGTCCCTCTTTTCTTCTTATTAGATAAAACTATTAGAAATGGTTTCAGAAGGGTAGTCCAAACAAGAGGACTCTAGAAATACCATGGAGCTCATCTTACATATAGGCTGGTTGCTCAAAATATGCAAGAAACCGCTCAAAACCCTCCCAATGTAAGTCCAGGGGAACGTCCCCTTTGTGTAGATCAGTCGCTCTTCCCGTTTGCGAACAAAAAGGGGCTGAAGAGGGCGGACATACCCCTTGTCACCCAATGCAACATCACCAATGTGGTAGATGAGCGCTGGCTAACAGCCTTCCCTCTTTGGATCCCTCCCCTGGTACCTTTGCTTCCTCATTTGAACTCATTAGCCTGATTAAGGAAATCTGTGCCAAGATCACCAAATTGAAGTCAATCGGTCCAAAACTGGCAGAAAATAATCCTGATGATTGTAATTTACATAGTTAAAAGGACAAAAATTGGATTATTGTCTGGAAACACCAATGGTTTTGATTCAACCAGCATGCAATCATCAAGATTAACCCCCTCTCAAAATCGTCAGGGATGATCCCCATCATGTAGCTCCCATCTGGAAAATTGGGAGTTGCATTCAATGAAGCACCTTCGACTAAACAGATGGCCCAGTGACTGGGCACAGGCGGGTTGGGCATCCCAAACCCATTCCCAACCAGTTTTGGGACTTCCCCTATGTGGGGTGGCCTTGGGGAATTCCTGTTGCTCATTGAGCCAGATGCTGTTGCACCAACTGCTGGAGATGCAGTTGAGTCTCAGTTCATGCATTTGAGGTCAAACTGACAGCATCTCGGCCTGCCACTGAATCCTTTGATGTTATTTCCCATTGAGCTTATCTGCCAATATTCCCAAATATTTGCTGGTTAGGTCAAATTCGAGGGACCTGATCCCAGCTTGTTTCCTCATCAATTGACCACTATATATCAGTTGCATTGCACTGAGAAAATTGTTGGTCGATTTTTCTTCCTTTGTTTTCCATTAAAAACCTTTCCTTAAAATTTAGTTTTTTTATGTTGAAAAATAAACTGCCCTTTCCGCTGGCAGTCACACACCCCTCTAGGTTACCAGCCGTATTCATCTGGTATTTTACTATGTGGCTGTATGGGTTCTGGCTCATCAACAGTTATTAGTTGAAATCCTCTCTAGTTTCATATCCGTCATACCGGCAGCAGTGCCTTGGGCATTCTGGTTTGCCATTCAGGTGCTCTGGCACCTAGGCTGGCAGGCCAGTCTAATTCTAACTTGATTTCTGCCTGACATAATTGACCAACCATTACTCCTAACCATTTCCACCTTTCTCATAGATATTGGCGTAGCAATGGTCCCTTCTTTTCAGCTGAACCAGGTTGTGAAGAAAATTTTACCTGTCCATAATAGCCTAGTTCCTCTCAAAATGTCCCATCCACACCCCATAGTTGCTGCAGCTATTGTGCCCATGTCATTAGGTTCTAAAAGTTCGACTTGAAACAAGCTTACTGCCCCTATGAACCTAGCGGTTTCCCCTGAATCCATTGCCATCTCTTCAGTATCACTAGATTTATCCACAACTACCAATAAAGAAAACTTCGCTTACTTCTTATTACCCATGAAGATTAGCGTTGGGTCCCACCACGTCTCCTTTGAGGCTTTGGTGGATACTGGAGACGCAGGCAATTTTATAAGTGTTGAACTAGTTCAACAATTGGAACTTGACCTGGATGCAGGCCCTTCAGTGATGGTTGCTTCGTCAGCCTCCCAAACCTCATAACTAGTTCGCCGGTCAGATTCCTTCTCAGTACACCAGTTCAGCTTCTGCAATTAATTCTCCACAATGCCAAATTTGGTGTTCCTGGTTATTTTGGGAGTTGATTGGTGGCGTCAGCAACATGTGAAGATTCATCTAGAGTCAAATATGTTGTCATTTGCCAATGATCAAACTGAGGGAGAATTTCCTTTAGTTAATAATCTCAAGAAAACTCAAGGTCATAGCTCCATTATTTCCCTCATTTCCCCTTCAGTCCTTCCGTCCAATTTTACCAAAGAATTAATGTGCTATTGGAGTTATTTGATTCTGAGAAGGTGGGCCATCTTCCCCCTCACACCAAAATTTGACTTGTAATTCTGTATAACGGTACAGTTGGTGAATATCAACTGCCCGTTGTATCTCCACACAGCGGAGGAGGTTGCACTCAACACTTGGCTAGATGATATGCTTAAAAAAGTTTGGTTGTTTAAGGAGACATCGCCATTCACATCTCCCATCGTCTTTGCCAAAAAAGCTGATGGTTCCTTCCGTCCCTGTGTGGACTATGGACACTTAAACAAAGTTATGGTTCATGATCTCTACCCCTGCCCCTGGATCAGACGATCAGCCAAGCAATCGTAAAATCTCATGTGCTCTCCAAATTGGATCATTAATGTCTTCAACCAGATTTGGGTGATGGAAGGGCAAGAATGGTTAACAGCGATCCAGACAAAGCAAGGCATTTTCCAATTCCGCGTAATGCCCTTTAGGCTGTAGAATGTGACTGCTACGTTTCAACTAATGATTGACGGTTACTGGGTGAACTCTGATTCATTTGCATGGTAGCATTATTGATGACATTCTGGTCCACTCACTGAATCCCAAACAACACGCTATTGACTTTGAAGCGGTCGTGGCCACTTTGCACAAGGTGGTCTTGTTCATCAAGCCTTCCAAATGCAAGTTCTATAAAGAGGAAGTTACCTTTCTTAAGAACCTTGTCCTCAAGGATGGCTACTTAATTCCTTCCAATAAGTTGGACGCTAAACATGAATGGCCTACTCTGACAACCCAGAAACAATTACGGAGTTTCTTGGGAACCATTACCTTTCTAGAAAATTTTCCCTGGCCCTTTCCCAGTTGGCTGCCCCACTACACCTCCTTACAGGCAAGAATGTACCATTTCATTAGACGCCCAAATGCCAGCAGGCGTTTGAGTCAATCAAAGAAGTGTTTTTGTCCCCTCCCATCCTGAAACATGTGGATCCTGCCAAGCTGTATGTCATTGTGTGTGATGCCTTCTCGGTGGCAGTGGGGGTGGTGCTGCTCCAAGAGCATGAGGGCTTGGAACACCCAGTCGCCTACTTTTACCAAAAATTTACTTCTACAGAGCAATCCTGGGCCATCTACAATAAGGATTTGGCAGCTGTAGCATTGGCATTGGCATTGACTCATTGGCGGTACCTGTTACAGGGTGCCCAGAATGAGTTAACTGTTCGCATGGATCACCAAGCTCTCTTGTATTTCCATAAATCCCAAAAATTGGTACATCAGCAATCTCGTACCTATTGAGACTTGTGCAGTTTCAATTTTAAATACAAATTTGCAAAAAAATGTGCTTAACATACTTCCCAATTTTCTCAGCTGTAACCCCAAACATTGTCCCTTGGATTCAGAGGAAGTGTATCTCATCACTGTGATTCCTGCTGCTAAAATTTTTTCAAGTGTTCCCCCCATCGTCTCTTCCACCACCCTTGCTCTCAATGCACCGCTTGTTACTCAGGCTTTAGCTGGTCAAATGACTTGCCCCAAAGGGGTGGAGTTATTTGAGAAATTGTGCCTTCAAAATCATAAACACTCTCCGTACTCCTTGGTGGAGGGTCTCATCTATTTTAGGTCGCGAATTTGGGTTCCCCCTCTCTTCAGAGCTGAGGTATTTTGAGCGCATCATGATACTCCCACGACCGGCCATCTGGGCAACAAAAAATGCATTAAATTGGTAAAGTGAACCTATAACTGAGCGGGCTTAGCTAAGGAAGTTCCAGCTTAGATTGCTGATTGTGTTACCTTTGCTTGAGAAAAGTCAGACCGCTTATTAATGAAGGGTCTCCTACACCCATTACAACAGGCGGAGGGTCCATGGACATTAATGTCCGTGGATTTCATTGTCAAACTCCCCTGTTCTAATGGGTTTACTGCAATAATGGTGGTGGTCAATTGCTTCACCAAATTTTCCTTATTTAATTCCTGTACCTCTGTGATAACGTCTGAAGAGACCGATTACCTCTTTGTACGCCATGTGTTCTCAATGTTTGGTCTCCCACAAGAGATCATTAGTGACTGTGGGCCCCAATTTACAGCGCGGATTTGGAATGAGCTTTTATTCATCTTAAAAATCACCCCATGTCATTCCAATGCATACCATCCCCAGTCCGACGGACAAACTGAGCGGGTTACCCAAATTTTGGAACAGTATTTGCGTTGTTACACTTCAGCAGCCCAGGATACTTGGGCTGATGACCTCCCTCTCACCCAATTTGCCTATAACAATGGTACTCACGCTTCTACGGGGTTTTCTCCCTATGAAGCAACGTTAGGTTATAATCCCTCTTTTTTGGTCAGTCCCTGTATACATCCAGAGATTCCTGTTGCCGCAGATCATGTTGAGCATATCCGTCTACCCAGTCCTTAGTTTGGGAGCACCTCACAAAGGCTATCAATGATAATAAAAGGTTTGCGGATCAAAAATGGCTTCCAGGCCATGATATCATGTTAGCTCTCACATTATGTTAGATACTCGTCATCTTCAGATGCTGGTACAGTCCCAGAAGTTTGCAAGCAAGCGTTCAGGTCCCTACCCGGTGGAGGAAGACTTGGGCAATGGTGCTTTTTGGTTAAAATTGCCAGCTCGTTGGAAACAGCATCCCACCTACCACGTGTCTCTGCTGTCCCCATTCAAGAAGACCATCCCCGATGAACCCAAACCAATTTCAATAGAGAATGCAGAAGAAGCTGAGGTGGGAAACATCTTAGCATCCCGCAAATCCTGGCGGTCAGTTCAGTATCTTGTTGCATGGAAGTGGTATCCAGTCTATGAGAACAGTTGGGTTAAGGCTCATGATCGCACTAAGTGCATGGAACTGGTCAAGGCGTTCTATGAGTCTCACCCTGATGCTCCCCATCCCCCCCCATAAAGTCGCAACAGTAATGGCAATCAAACTGCCCAAGGCTCATAAAAATGTGGTCCTCGTGCAGTTTCCCAGTGGTGGTGCCCTTCCTTTGGAAAAAGGAAAGGGTAATGTAAGTCCAGGGGAACGTCCCCTGTGCATAGATTGGTCGCTCTTCTCATTTGCGAACAAAAAGGGGCTGAAGAGGGCGGCCATACCCCTTGTCACCCAAGGCAACATCACCCATGTGGTAGACGAGTGCTGGGTAACAGCCTTCCCTATTTGGATCCCTCCTCCAGTACCTTCACTCACCTCGTTCAAACTTGTTATCCAGATTAAGGAAATCTGTGCCAAGATCACCAAATTAAAGTCAATTGGTCTGAAACTGGCAGAAAATAAGCCCAATGATTGGAATTTGCATAGTCAAAAAGGAACAAAGATCATATTATTGGCTGGAATCACCAACAGTTCTAATTTGGCCAGCAGTGCAATTTACAAGATTAACCCCTATCAAAATTGTTGGTGATGATCCCTGTCATACAGCTCCCATCTAGAAAATTGGGAGTTGCTGCTGACGCAGCATCTTTGACCAAACAAATGGCCCAGCGACTGGGCACAGGCGGGTTGGGCATCCCAAACCCATTCCCAACCAATTGGGACTGCCCCTACGTGGGGTGGCCTTGGGGATTACCATTGCTCATCAGGCCAGATGCTGTCATGCCAACTGCTGGAAATGCAGTCAAGTCTTGGTTTGGGCGTTAAAGGTCAAACTGACAGTGACTCATCCTGCCAATAAATCCTTCAATGTTAATTCCCATTGAGCTTATTCACCCCCATTCCCAAATATTCGCCAGTTAGGTCAAATTTGAGGGACCTGATCCCAGCTTGTTTCCTCATCAATTGACCACTATATATCAGTTGCATCGCACAGAGAAAATTGTTGGTCGATTTTTCTTCCTTTGTTTTTATTAAAAACCTTTCCTTAAAATTTAGTTTTTTTATGTTGAAAAATAAACCGCCCTTTCCACTGGCACTCACACACCCCTCTGGGTTAATGGCCATATTCATCTGGTATTTTATTATGTGCCTGTATGGTATTTTGGCTCATCAGCAGTTAATGGTTGAAATCCTCTCTAGTTTCATATCCGTTATACCAGCAGCAGTGCCTTGGGCATTTGGGCTTGCCATTCAGGTGCTCTGGCACCTAGGCTGGCAGGCCAGTCTAATTCCAACTTGCTGTCTGCCTGATACCTAAACCTCATATAACTCTTAACAAGTCTACAATATGGATTGAATCTCTATTAGTAATTTGCAGATTGGATTGAACCTCTTGGTCACCCAATCTTCCCTAAAGTTGTTCTAATCAATTGATTAGTTGAAGTGGATTCATGTGAGCTGGCTGAATTGATCATTTAGTTAGATCATATACATGCAGAATTGTTCTATAGAATTACTTTGTTCACTGGTCCGCAAATTCCAAAATTATAGCTTTTACAATCTTATCTAAAACTCCTGAGTTTTCTGTAAAACTCATAAATTCTTCTCAGGCCAACAATTGGGTATTACCTGAGGTTTCAGGTGAAGTCCAGTTTTATAGCTACTTTTTTAATTATCCCCTTCTTTACTATAAAGGCAACAGCCCCTCACTAGGTTATGTTACCAATTATCTTTTATTCCAAGTTCCTTTTTAATTATCCCTAATTGTACTTACTTTATGCTCTGTGAAATTCGCCCTCCGCAATATATACTACTAGGCTTTTGTTTATCTGGCAAGTAATTCTATATCTGCAAAATGCTATCTCAAATATGGGCTGAATATTCTGATCTATTGATCCAGCAACTTAATACACGGTGATAAAACTTGTAAGAACATACATTCTCAATTACTACTACAATAATTTGCATGTTGCGCACACCTGCGACTTTGTTTGCCTGTCAATCTATCACCAATTGGCATGTTTCAACCAACATATACTTTACCACCATTACAATCTGGTCACATGCAACAATAGTCGTTAAACTCAGAGATTTCGTTGCCTTCCTGCCTCTTCCACCCATAATGGTTTCCTTAATAAGGCCCGCAGTTGCCCCTACTGCAGACTTTTGGCTTGCTATGGGGACCTCTGAGATGCTTTTGAACAATAATACCTCTCATTTAACCCCTAAATTTCTCTTTTCTAAGCCACTAGGTCAGCTGAGTCCCTGGAATTCAAGGCCTACCACTGGGTATTATCACGCTAATATTTTATAGCCAATCTTTAGTCAATCAGTTGCATCCATGACACTTGGAGCGAGGTTTGGTTGTTTACATTTTTTATGAACTCTGTGGACGTTTAACAGTAATTGTTTAAACACTTAAATGATTAGAAGACATGTCTTTTTAGTTACCATGTAGTTTCTTCATGAAAATCCAAAGTTCAGATGCAATATGCCACAGGGTGCTCAACCCCCTTAGATTTGGTTTGATATAACTCTTCCGTATGGCGGCATGGGATTCAACCATTTTGATAATAAACGTTTGCCAACTTTTGGGTACATGAGTATTGACGCTTTAAAAAAAAGCTCAGTTTGTCAAATGCCTATTGCAGAACTCCATCCACTCAAATTGTACACCATACTTGAGGAGGTAAATCAATGGCTCACCTATATTACTAAGGTTTTTGCCAAACCAGCGGTAGTAGATGATCATTTAAGGCAAACATAATTATCAAACTTGTTACTCAGTTGCATTATTATTTCAATGGATTAAACTTTCTCTGTCTGGGGCGTAATTCATGATTATCAATAACAAACCCCAGATACCATTTTGTTTTTGAAAAAGATTACATACATGGCTAGATCTAAGATCAGACATATCAAGCTGTTGGAAGGATTCTTAAAAGTGTTGCAGAAACTCAATAAATGTTATGAAAAACGATTGTATGATTTAGATAAACTAAAACATAGGAGAGCTCTATATCGCCTAGATGCTGTCCATAGTCCACTAAAAATCATAGTTTGTTTCACAGCCCTTGTGGCATCCAACTGGGTTAATGAGCCCATTGGGCAGTAATCTTGGAGCACTTCTCCTGATCACCTTTTGGAAACTCAATATATATAGCAAGAAACAAAAAACATTCTTAAAACTATTTCACGCTGCCAAGCGGTCTAGCACATCATTGATTATAGCAAGGGATAGCAATCCTTCTTATTAACGTTGTTTAATTATATAATTGATCACCAAACTATTAAACTTTCCTTTTCTTTTAATAATCAAACCTTAGGATACTCAAGGACTTTTAAAGGGCACTAAAATCCCCAGTTGCAAAAGCTGATCAATTTCTTTATCCAATACTTCCTTGGCCACTTCTGTACATCTAATAGGATGTAGGAAGACAGGAAAGATGTTTTCTGATATTCTAGGATGTAGCACTTAATGTATACAACTTAAATTATTCCCATTTTTACCAAAGATTATAATAAACTTCTTAAATAGGGACAGCTCTTGGCTTTTTTGTTTCAAGTTAACCCCGTAATTTTTCATGAGGGATGAATGATAAAACAGATCACATTAATTTCTGTAAAGCCCAAATTCATAGATTGCAAAAAAACCTTGGTATACCTTACACTTTGTCAACTCTTAATATGAACAAAAGCAACGATCTGAAGTCACTTAATCTGAATAGGATACAAATAAAGTATATATTTTAGTTTTTGAATAATTCCATGGTTGGAGATTAACGTGATCAGCGCCAGAGGTGTCATATCTTGAGAGCACAGGTAGATTAACGCCAAAACAAGGCATTGTATGAAGACAGTGTCCTTGGAGAAAAAGAGGGAACAAAGAACTTATTTGATGCAAATAGTTTTATTAAACTTAAAAAAAGAAGAATATCGCTTTTCTTTCCCATTACTATTACTTTTAGTAACAATATTCTATGTAATTTCTCCAAGATTGACAATCAACAAGAAAAAGAGCAAATTTGTCCGCAACAACACCAGTTGGGCGAAAGTGGCTAGTGCAAAAGGCCCAAAGCCCTCCCAGCCCACCGGGGAAAAACACACCGGTGGAATGTTGACACACCCTCCCACCAAAAAGGGTGAGCACAGCACCGCATCTGGAGTTTTGCAATTTCTGCAAAAAATGGGCGCATACACCAAAATAGAACACTCCCAACCCTTGTCCTCCCTTGAGCATGGCCTTAGAATTATGGTCAGCGATACTTCTCTCAAATTGTGGGAAAAAATGGGGGAGGCCTTCTCTGCAACTTTCCCAAACACCATCTAAGTAAATTATAAAAATTTACATAGAGGATGGGTGGACGTTAGGCTCATGTTCGCAGAGGAAGCAGCAGAAGCAGCAAAAGTCATATTCTCCATAAAAATTAACAATGAAGACCGCACCATCTGCACAGTGCACACATGATGGAACGAGGCAAATGACCTATTCATTGTATTTGACTGACTCCCAAGCACCGTGCACCATGATATCCTCATGGACAAGCTCCGCGGGGGCCTCAAAGATTATGGCATAATCAAACAGTTTGAATTTGAGAAATTCCCCCTCCTGCCCAACCTATGTACAGGGAAGGCAATAGCCATTATATCCTGCTCAGGATGTGGTAGAGGATATCACCCTCATTCCACACACAGCAACCATCAACCTCCCCAATGGCAGCATATCTTGCCCCTTCCACATCACACCGGAACACACCCCACCTATCTGAGAATTCTGCTCAGCTATAGGCCACAAAGACCACGCGTGCCCCATCAAAGTGTGGGATTAGAGCACCGGAATTTTGTGAGGACAATATGGACAAAACAAGCCCAACTTTTATCAAAATTAAGGACTCCACTTTCGCCTTCTATTGGGGCAAAAGAGCTGATGTTGCTTTGGTTGAGCCTGTTTTGTGCAAGGACCGTCACCGCACATAGACTGCCTGCAAGCAGGCTGCGAGTTCCTCCAAGACCTAAGCTTGCACCACAATTTCCCCAGAACAGATTCAGGTGGATGCCATGGCAGCACAGTGGAATAACCAATCAGATCCCCCGCATATAACCCATTTTACCCAAAACATTGAATTTTTCAGACACAACCAATCAAACACTTCCAACCAAGCTGGAGCAAATCCACCATGCACCACAGTGGATCCTCCCAGCCAATCACGTGTATTCAGCGATGATATGGTTCATGCGCATGATATGGAAGACCATTTCAGCCAATCACAATGTGACATCACTCATGCACAAAACCCAATCACCCCAACACCTAGTTTCTGTCTATCAAACCCACAGGCAAGCGGCGGAAAATTTTTTGCTGATAGGGCACAAGCCAACCCACGCCAGACCTAAACTTCACTGAGTAATCCAAGCCAGAAGAAACCAAACAAAACCAGTACTATGACCGCCAACCAACACACTGGAACCAATATGGTTAATTGGCCTCATACTTGCAGTATGACCCATGATAAGAAACTGGGTGACCTCAGTGGGTCACCCCAGCGTTCCTGATTTGTGGAATACCGCAATCACCATAGGGACGCTCAACATTGTGGGAGCCAAGGCCCCCACATCCCAGGCCAAAAAATGGCTTTCCTGCACAATATCCCCATGGACATCTTGGCCATCCAAGAACCCCACTGTCCACCAGGAGAGGAGGAGTCATGGCCAACCATGCTCCTCCCAGCCAAATCCTTTTGGACGTACCACTGTGGGGTAGTAATTTGAACTAACTGTAATCCTCCAGTAAATATCTGAAGCACATCCTCCTACCTGGAGTGATGGCTGCTTCTAGCAGATCTCGAGTGGAATGGAGAAACTTTTGCCATGGTGTGTATGTATGCCCCAAATGATCTGAATGACCACCAAAAAATTTTCTCTGACATCCTCTCAATCCTTTTCCCCGAGGCAACATTTTTCATGGGAGATTTCAACTGCTGGCTTAACACCATTACCAACCGCTGGCCCAAGTCTAAGGCTATACCCTGCAGCCACATGGAACTACACATACTAAAGGCAATGCTGGTCCTATATGACACCATTCCCAAACAAGCCCTCACCCTGGCCAACATGACGAGGCCCCACCACAACAATAACCAGCTGGTCTCAATGACCTGGATTGACCTAATGCTCGCCCTTATAGACTTCTGTCACCGGGTAACAGATTTTACAACAACAATTATCCATTTCACTGATCACCAATTAGTTTCAATAGCACTATCATCCTTGGAAAAATAACAAAAGCCACCAACCTGGCACAGAGCTCACCCAAGCACCATCCATCTTCCGGAGGTTAAACTTTGGATTGAGATGGTGCTAACAACACAGCAAGAAAGATGACCACCTAATGGAAATCTATCGCCAAGTGGACATTTTCAAGGCTTAAGAAACTAAGAAAGCCTGCCACATGAACTCCAGAAAAACAGCCGCAATGTCCGTGACAATCAACAAGGCTATCAAACAGCTTCAGCACTTAGAAAACAACACACCTAGCGAGGGATACAGCCCCCAATGGGGCCGCCTGTGGTTCCAGCTATCTACACAGGTAAACTCCCTCTTTAAAAAACACCAGAACTACACCAAAGTATGCTACAAATCAAAATACATCTTATCTGGCAAAACACTCATGGCCCAATTCTTCTGCCGTTTTAAACCAATTTCAACTTTGGCGACTTGCACACAGGTCCACCAAGCAGATGACACACTCACATCCAAACTATCCAAAATATTGGCTGAATTACACCGATTCTACACCGACCTGTACATGGCAGATTTCGCATCACCTAGAGAAATTGGAAAATTTTTATCATCTTTTAATATTGACACTATAGCTGATCAACCAGGCCTTGTCGCACCCATCACTAAAGATGAACTATGGGAGGTAATAAGATCAACTCCGCACAACAAGTGCCCTGGGCCTGATGGCCTACAATATGAATTTTTCTTTAAATATTTTGACTATATTACATCAATACTACTGGCAACTATGAACAAGTGCCTGGAAGACACAACCCTTCTACCTGGCGGCCAAGATGCATATGTGGTTACACTCTTCAAAAAAGGAGACCAGGCAGACCTAAACAACTGGCGTCCAATCGCTCTCACCAATACTGACACCAAAATACTAACTAAAATCTTAGCTAAGCGTCTGGGTTGCATTGCACAGACAGCCCTCTCCCCACCAGTTTGGCTTTATCCCCAATCGCTCAATTTGGGATAACATTCACACCATAGCAAACATCTGCCAAACTAACCCCACAGGCGCCCTTGCTTTTCTGGACCAAAAGAAAGCATATGACCAAGTGCACTGGGGTTACCTATTACAGTGTCTAAAAGCTTTCAACCTACCACCCCGTTTTGTAAACTGGGCGCTCCTCCTAACGCGCTCAGCCAGGTTTGCAATCAGAGGCCCAGGTTTCCTAACCGACACCGTCACCCCCAGAGGGGCCTTAAACAAGGTGACTCGCTTAGCCCCCTACTATAAAATTTTACCCTTGACCCTCTCCTCCGCATTGTAAATTCAAAGCTCACTGGAATCAGGTTGGAGGGACAACTACCAACCAAAATGCTCGCCTTTGCTGACGACTGCGTCGTTGGAATCTCAGGCAATAGGGGTGCCAGGGCGATTGAGCGCATTATTCACCAGTATGAGTCAGTGAGTAGCGCCAGGCTGAACAAATAGAAAACAGAGGTAATTGTTATGGGCAAATTCAGTTTGAACTGGGCCTCACCCTCCCACCACCACACAAACCAACCAACCACACATCCAACCACACAACAACGATCCAAGCCAGTAAAAACACTATGCTTACCCTTTGCACACCACCCCGCCACCAACCCAGTCTGTCATCTGGGCATATGGCTCGAAGCTGGTGGATATGCACTTGGCACCATCGAAACCAACATTTTGGACAACATCACAAAAAGAATGACATGTATGCGGAGGAATAAGCTAGTTTAACTGAAAGAGTTGTGTTAGCCAACTCCCTGATCTTGTCAAAGTTATGGTTTGCTGCCCACGCGGTTCCCTTCTCCGCCAACTTTACCAACGCAGTCTACAAGCTCCTGCAGAACTGGCTGAGGTCTGGTTACCGCGCACCTGTCAGGCTGGATACCATGTACAGCCACGGAAGAAAGTCGGGATGGGGCTGCTTAATGTCATGGAACAAGCAACGCAAATCCTCGGCTCATGGGTAGCTCTCAAAACGTCACTAAACCCACCATCCCCCCACTGGGCTAAGGCATCCCAAACCAACTTCGCAAGGGCACTACACCTGAGGTCCCCCTCCAACCCTGCAACTCTGATGAAGTGCCTTGCAACACATCCAAACGCCACCGGACTGCACAACACCAACCAATATTCTAAACGCATCCTGTACAACCTGAGACAAGGGGATTGGAACTTCTCCTATGCTCAGCAATCCGAAGACATTCACCCTCAAACTGGGTACGTGCAACTCCACAGGGGACAAATGGTGACTAACGCGCCTGCCCCACTACCATCCTTTCATCTATCCCAGATTGAATACCTAGACTACCAAGACGTCCCATATGACTTGCACACCCAAAAGCAGGTATGGTACCTCGTCACCTGCCCCCTCTTATCCCCACAAGTGTGCTCCACAGTATGGCGCTACATGCGCCATAAGTTTAGAACAGCCAACTGCACTTTCTCAATGTTCAAGACATGTGCCATCTGCGGCGAAACCAACACACTAGCACACCACCTGGAAGAGTGCCCGCCATACGCGCATATTTGAGCCAACGTGATGCACTTGTTTCAAAAATCACCAACAGCTGAATTCCGACTATCCCGCGATATCCTGGCACTCAACATGGCCTCGCCTATTCCCCAGACGCTAAGGGCTCTAATTGTGAGTATTGCAATATGGTCCATCCACACAATTACCCTCGACGCTTTCAACGGGATTCTCCACAATTTTAACCAAGCCATCGTCAGGTTCCAGAGCCATTTGACCTAACCACTTCCAAGCCTGCTGTTCAGATCACTCCAACACAAATGGAAGAAATGGATGGGCAACTGGATTCCAATCTGGTTCCTTCGTTATGACATTGAAAACCTCAAATTCTTCATAGGCGGTACACCCTACTAGCCCCTGAGCTGCCATGCCACTTAAGGTCTAGTCATCCACCACCTGTGGCTCCTAGCCACACCCAAGTGTGCCAAGTCGTTTTTTGATTCCATTGTTTTGCGCTCTCTCCCTCTTCTGTTTTCCGTTTTCCTCTTCCCTACAAACAGATGTGTCTGTCCCCTGGTCGGCCACCCTCAAATAAAATAAAAAAGAAGAATATCATAGTTCCAAGTACTGACACAGCTTCACACCATGTTGGGATTTTCGCCCATATCCCCAGCCTGCTAGATTACCTGGTGTCGCTAGGGGAAAATTCCTTAAAGCAAAGTGAATCAGAAATCAGTTGGCCCAAATTTTGGAGGAACTACGTTTGAGAGATTTTGTGATATTTGCCTGGTTGTATCCATTGGGGATCAATCCAGATGAATACCTAATATCTCATCGGGTGGAGCAGCTGACAAAATAGGGGCATCTGATAGTGATTAACTATCAGGTGTACCAATTGGGATCGGTCAGATTTAATCACTGACTGATTGGGAATGAGTAGTGAGTTGTGAGGCGAGTGATGCCACCTGCAACTAGAAAATCGATTGGTTGGTGAAGTGACCTGCCATAATGGGTAAAAAGTCCCATTACCTAAGCAGGTCGCTAACCAATTATGGTTGGTTTGCTTGGATCGAGAGGAAAACGTTAGGGACATGTTTCTGACTCTTTCCATTTGAGGTCTTGAGGATGTCCAATGACAGAATCCTAGCCAGGATGGGGAAGACCATCGCTGCTGAGATGAGGAAGGGTGATATAATGGCAACAGCTGCCGTTTCATCAAAGAGGTGTCAACTGAGGGTTAGAAAACCAAATCCCCTATAAATTCCCTAGGATTCATTATAATAAAAAAGGTGGAAGCAAGTATTACTACAAAAACAACAAGTACTTTGAAAAACAT
Source organism: Massospora cicadina (assembly GCA_022478985.1). Taxonomy (NCBI): domain Eukaryota; kingdom Fungi; phylum Entomophthoromycota; class Entomophthoromycetes; order Entomophthorales; family Entomophthoraceae; genus Massospora; species Massospora cicadina. Next base: position 188,343 of record JAKSZP010000021.1, read on the forward strand.
TATTAGTTTTATTGTAGATTTGGTTATAGTTAGACTATCAGCATCCAGTGTGAAGTTCCATCTCAAGGATATTATTGCAGAAGGCAATAATTGGTAGACTCTCAGAGAGAAGAGTAGAGATCTGAGCAGGGATCTAGAGACAAAGGGAACCACAACTAAGGGATCGCTGCTGACTGTGTGTTGGGCTGAAAGAAACTGTCATCAGGAGATCTTGACAAAGATCAGGTGGACAATATTGCAGGGAACAAATCCCTATGAGTATGACTATCAAGTATTTAATTGGAAATACTGGCTGAAGTGTTGGGCCTGATAATAGTTCTAACTCAACTACAGATAATAGTCTCCATACTATTATCAGATAATATATTCTTTACAACGCGAAGTGCATGAGGAAATTGAACCTGTGCAGTAAAAAGATCACTAGGGTTGTTTGCCAATAAGAACAAACTAGTAAATTTTTACAAGTTGGTGCTCACTACAGGGGGTAGTTGAGTAGAAGAATCTATCAATTATGTCATATAAAGAAGAGATGCGCAAGTTGTGGACCAAGATCGCCACAGTGAATCAGAATGCCTTAAACTCTGCAGACCATTGGAGTTTGTGGCGTTGGAGGAATGAGTAACCAAGGTGGAGGAAGGAGTTGAAAACGTAGCCAACTTTGGGAATGAGTTACTCAGCAAAGTAAACTCGTTAAAGAGGAAAGAAGGAGACCTTGTCCAAGAGGTCCTATTCCTGAAAATGGAATGTGAAGTGGATTGCGTTCATTTGAGAAAGTTTGGTGCAGACATTGAGAAGTTGATGAAAGAAGTAGAGGATTTGAAAGCCCACAGATGTGCATGTGAGCCTGATATGGCCAGTGATGCCAAAGAGGGAAGTCCTCAAACAATACTTGGGAAGATGAACACCCCAAGAAATATGCTGCCTGCATTTAATGCTATTTTGGAGATGACGCCCAAAGTCACTCCACAAGTGAGCCGAGTAGCCAAACTAAGAGAATTGGTCCAAAATGACTCGGAGGAATTCAGAGCAACACCTAAATTGCCCACATTCCATTGGGATAACGCCCCAGCGTTTTCTGACTATTTGACATGACCATGAATGGATATGGGGATCGTCAGAAGGCGTTGACAGTCATGAACTGTTTGGACACAGACTGCCAGAACCTAGTGTTACCCCACTTGGAGGGGGACAGCTGGTCCTATGCCAAGGCTAAAGCAGCCATAATGAAGGAGTTTGGGAGTCCAACCTGTATGTCAAAACGCAAGCAAGAATTTATGGGAATTCAATTCCATAAAGATGAGTCTCTTGCAAGCTTTGCGGATCAATTTTACCAGGAGTCATGGATCCTGGCTAAAGAGAAGGTGTTAGATGACTATGATGCAAGAATCGCTTTGCAAGCGGCCCTTTGGCCCTACCACAATTTGCATCAAATGATGTCTACTGTATTTGTGACCAAAATAACTACCTTGCAAATGGTAGATAACCTGAAGATTCTGGGAGTGACGTTTGATGCCCCAAATAGAAGCTTCAAGTCCAATCCAGTCTGAAATCTCAAATCCCACAAAGGGAAGCAAAGGAGCAAAGGAGACTTTTAACCAAACTGTGCCAGGAAATAAGCCCAAGGATTTCAAATGGTTAAATAAGAAAGAAAAGGTCTGCTTCCAGTGTGGCGGGAAAGGGCATTTCGCCGCACACTGCAAAAAGCTGAAGGATCAAATTAACGTGGTCCAGGCTAAAGAGACAGCAGTAGCCAAAGATTTTGGAAAAGGTCCCGCTGCCTAGACAAGGAACAGTCTAGAGCGGCGGAGAAACCTGTTCCTCCTGATATCATGAATGAAGAGATAGATATTAGTGATCTGTTTCATAGATGACAAGCAGGATCAACTATATCAAGTGGTCAACATGGATATAAACGCTGTGACCAGAGCCTGGGCGAAGAAGATTGACCTTGAGATAGTTCAGGAAGTTGCCCGGATGTATGCCCAACAACTGGTGGAGATGATTTGGACCGCCAAGAATCCTGATGAGTTAACCAATGTTTGCTTAGATGAGGCCAATCTGTCAATTCCCCTTGGCGTGATTAAGGAATTGTTTCCTGAATTATTGGCGCAGATTATTCATACCCTAGATTTAGCTAATAACGCCGCAATTCACTCAGTAAATACTCTATTACAACACTCTGATAGTACATATATAGATATTCAAGTAAATGAGTGAGGGTACAGGTGATAGTCAATAGCGGGGCGCCCATCAATATTGTGTTAACCAAGTTGGTAAAGAAGCTGAAGATCTCTCCAGATTTGGAGCACAAGAAAGAATATGGAACAGCTAAGGCAAACACCACCGTTTCCTGTGGAGTGTATATTGTGCAGCCACTACAATTTGGGTCATTGGTGGTATCCGTTCCAGCAATAGTTTTGGCGAAATAAAACTATGATATCCTGATTGGAGTGGAGTTTCTGCAGAATTACAGAGTTAAATGTAACTTTGAGGATAATATTGACCATCCTGGGTTAGACGTTACCATTAGTATACCAGAAGGATGGTGAAGTTCCGTTGAACCAGAGAAATAACTTCATTAATCTGATATACAATAATGGCATTGTACTAAATCAATACCAATTAGTTGGTAGGAAGCAATGAGAGATGCCAGCGGAAATCCTAGAAAACTGGGGAATCCCTTAAGGATCAAGAAGGAGAAAACCATACCAGCTGGATTGCAGATGATAGTTGACACAGGGTTGACTTTAGAGACTCTGAAGCTGTTGTATGGAGAAATCAGAAGCCCCTGGAAGAAGTCCAGAGTGGAGCATGGGTGGCTCCCAGGATAATCATGCTGGACCATGGAGAAATATGAGTTCTCTTGGCAAATTTAAGCGAAAAACTGATGAAGAGTAAGAAAAATCAAATCATCGTGTTTATTCATTTAATCCCAATGGCAGAATTGAGATGATTCCATGATTTTGGGTCTTTTGAGGAAATGGGATTACTGGCCAGAGTAGCCAAAAGCATCAATCTATTGGTTGATCAAGAGCAGATCGCAAATCTGCTAGAAGGGCAGAAAGAGGAGGTGCTCAAATTATTCAAGAGATATTGGGAAGTATTCGCTCAGGACAACCATGATTTGGGATGCGCACAAGGCGTAATTCACAAGGTCGACACTGGACAAAATCTACTGATAAGAATGAGACCAATTGAAGATCAAAAGCTGCTAAAGCAGTAGTGGAAGATGAGATCAGTAAACTAGTAAAGCATGGGCTTCTAGTTCCGTTTTCAAGTCCCTGGGCAAGCCTGATTCTGATTGTAAAGAAAAAAAGATGGATCAAATTGGGTAGTGATTAACTATTGGAGGCTGAATAAAATTACCAAGGGTTCATATCCCCTACCAAGGATTGACAATGCACTGGATTGATTAGGAGAAGCAAAGTATTTCTCCGCGATGGACCTAATCTTGGGATACTGGCAGATCGACTTTCCAGAAGAAGACCAAGAAAAATGTGTGATTATCACCGCACAGGGGTTATACAAACTAACTAGGGTGCCCCAGGGTCTTTGCAATGCGCCCGCAATGTTTCAGAGGACCATGGACGCGATATTGAGCGACCTGAAGTTGTCATGCATCCTGGTATATCTGGACGATATCAAGGTGTTCAGTAGAACGTTTACTGATCACCTCCATCATTTGTAAGAAGTTTTTAAGAGACTGTCCGCGGCTAACCTGAAGATTAAGCCACGGAAGTGCCACTTTTTCAAGAAGATGCTGGAATACCTGGGATTTGTGATTAACGCAAATGGATTGCAGCCACAACCCCAGAAGATAGCAGCTATTGAGAGCATGGCTGTGCCAAAGAGTGTCTGAGACATCCAAGTATTCCTTGGGATGGTTGGATACTACAGAAGATTTATTTGAAACTTTTCCCGAATAGCTGAGCCTTTGTTTCATTTACTAAAGATTCCAAAAAAAGGATTTGTATGGAATGAAGAGGCCCAGGACTCTTTTGATGAGTTACGCCGGTATCTGTTCAATTCGCTGATTCTGAAATATCTGAATTCTGATTAGGAGTTTATTATTGAAACCGATGCTTTATTGACAGAAATTGGCGCCATACTGAGCCAAGTAGATGAACTTTGGGTGAACATCAGGTGGCTTTTATGAGCTGGACACTCTCAGCCGCTGAGAGGAATTACACTGTGACTGAGCGTGAACGTCTTGCGGTCATTTACGCCGTAAGCAGTTTAAGATGTATGTCCATGGAACGCACTTTAAGGTGGTGATGGACCACTTTTTGCTGCATTGGCTGCACAATTTATGAGAACCTGAAGGATGACTGGCCCAATGGGCACTTAAGCTTCAGGATTACAATTATGAGATAGTCCACCAAGCGGGGGCTTCTCACCATAACGCAGATGGCTTATCGCGGTTACCAATGGTCCAGTTGGTATATCCACAGGCGGATGAGCTATTCCAGAGAATGGTCGAAGGAAAAATCGAGGATGAGCCTCAAGAAATCCAAGGTGTGCTTCAAAAAGTGATGGAAAACACCAAGATCATGGATGGACAAATATTCATGATGATGAATTTGAAATGATTATTATTTACAAAACTGTTTGAAAGAGCAGCAATAGTACAAGCAGCTCATAAGGTTGTTGGGCACAGAGACATGAGAAAAACAACTGACCATATTCACCAGTATTATTACTGGTAATCAATTAACTACAATGTTGCAGATCATCTGGCTTGTTGCATGGAATGCCAACTTCATAAACCACATAAGAATACAACTGGATATTGAATGGTCTGACCTGGATTTGCATGGCACACGGTGTCCATTGACATGATGGAACTGCTGGCAATGAGCACAGGAGGAGTCAAATCATTATAGTAGCTATCGACCATCTGACAAGATGGGTCAAAACGAAAGCTCTAACCAAAGTTGATGCTGCCAGTACTGCGAGATTCATCCAGGATCAAGTAGTATACTGGCATGAATGTCCGCAAGTCCTACTGAGTGACAATGGGACCAACTTCATGTCTCATGTGATCCCAAGGATAAACAAAATAATGGGGATCCAAGGAGTTGTGTCAGTACCATACCAGCTGGAGATATACGGACTGGTAGAATGGGTCAATGGGACGCTGGCCATGATGCTAAGGAAGCTAGTCACAGGGAGAACTTCTGCGTGGGGAATGTACCTGAGTTTAATGGTGTTCACCTACAACATTAGTCATCACATGGCGATGGGAAAGACGCCGTTTGAATTACTATATGGGAGGAAGGCCGCGTTGCCACTGATATTATATTTGGTAGTAGAACCTACGTTGGGGATGAGTACTGAACAATAACTGAACCAACTGATGAGTATCCTGATTGATATGCAATCGCAAGCATTCAATACAACCTTGAATAAAAGGATATGAGTGAAATCGATGGATGATAATAACTGACTGGCATTAAAAGAATATCAGATAGGATAAAGAGTCGCCTATTGCACTATGCATGGTTTTGGATGAAGAAACAAATTGAATGCATTATGGTCATGTCTGGTTAAAGTAATTGCCAAGATGGTGACTGATGTTTATTCCATCAAGAATCTCTTGGATGGAAGAGTAGTAAATTGAGTTACGCTAAGTATCTAAAGCATTGGATTGAAGAAAAAAAATGAAAGAGTTCCCAAAGGACCGATGAACCATTAAGATGGTCATGTCCTGATGATTAGGTCAAGTCCAAAAAAGGACCACTGAACCAATCTAGATGGTTAAGTCTGAAAAAAGGACTCTGAACCATAGAAAATTTGTAATTTAAGTGCCCAGGATCCAGTTTGGGGGAAAAGATGGACCTTTGAACCAAAACAAGGTCAAGTCCCATAAAAAATTGATAAAAGATATCGGGAAAAAAGATCTTAAATGCATAAAAAGCCAATATATGTTTTTAATTTTATTTTTATTGATCCTCCTCAGTATGGGGATGATTTCACCTATGTCACCTCTTGGGGGAGGGAAGATGGATCGCGGTAGGAAAAAATAGCCTGTCAAAATTGATATGTGATTGGACACTTGCAAGAGCAAGACCTACATGAAACGACGTTCTTTGAGCTGACGCTGAGCCCTGAGAAAACGTGACTAGGGGAAGGGAAATTGATATGTCAGAAGAAGCCAATCGCAAAACCCTGGAGCGGGGAGGAAAACAGCAATACAGGAAGAGGCAATCAGCAAATAACCCCAAGTAATCCTGATAAGGCACTGGCACTGGAAGATTTGTCTTGAGTGCCTACCGATGGGCCTCATCAAGAAAACTGGCCATGTGAGCTGGCAGCGAAGAAGGAATACTTGATGGGGGTTGTTGAATCATGCCCCTGATTAACGCCATCAATGGAAGATAGCGATGAGAAGCTCCAGAGAAGAGGTAGTTGTGTAAAGAGCAGATTGCATCTTGTAAATGATGACTATGGGATTCGCAGAAGCTGAAGCTGAATGACTGATGGAAGCCAGGCGAGGCTGGAAGCTTCATCAACCAACTTTGAAGAACTTGGCTGGCAAAGCGGAGAGCATAAGCGGCAGTATCCCAATCCAGAAGATTGTCCAAATCAGAGGGATTCAGCACTAATGTCAACGCCTCAGTGACTTGGGCCTGAAGTTCAGCGTAGGGGAGCTCGAAATGTATGCTGTTCCCAATTGAAAGCTCAGAAACCAGCACAGCGGGTTTGTAGTATTACTGAGTCAGAAGAGGAAATCAGGGAGCAAGTCTGCCCCAGCCAAGAACAAACGATCCAAAGTGACCAGCATGACCTCCAGAGCATCGACAATGATGTCTGGAGCATCAGTAAAAGGAGCTGAATCCAGGAGGGTTTTTAAGTCCAACTTAGGGATTGACTGCAAGGGAAGAGTTGGCTTGAGTTGTAAGAAATGATGGCACGCCTGATTTCAGAATGATTGGTTATCATTTCCGGTAATTTGATGAATAACTAGCCACTTGCACTAGACTAGGCGTATGAGTCCTGGAGGGACCATAGAAGAGGTTCCATTGAGCATCCCAACTCATTTGTTGAAAGAGGCGGAGGTCTGAATCTGATAAGCTGTTAAGAAGCTGTTGGTAGCAGGATTCTGAGTTTGACATATGAGTAGGACTAGAGGGGGATGTTGGACTTATATAATAGTTGACATTATGACTCTAGAATCCATTAGGCTCCAATTTCAGGAAATTAATTTCAAAAATTAATGAAATAAGCTTTCTGAGGGAAGAATTAAGAATGAATTACAGCCAAGAGGTTATGAGCGAATTCATGAGGGCGAATAGAAGTAAGTATTCTTAATCAAGCTGTGAAATGAACATTGATGGTAAGAGTCTCCTGTCTAGGATGAGAAGAGAATCAGGAATTCAAGGATGCCAGACCAAGAATCCTGAATTTTGACGGCGGGTCATATATCTTGATGGGGGAAAACTGGATCCTGGGAATAGTATCGTCGCAGTTAAATTGATTAGCCTGGCATGACAAGAAATCATGGGGACCGCGCTCTTATTAGGTAGTAGCGAGGAGGAGGAGGAATGCCATGTGCCAAAGGTCATCCTGAGAAGCATTGAGTATTGACAAGTGTACTCTGCTTGAATCAATGAATTATTTGACCAGGTTTTTGAAGCGGTTTTCCCATGCCTGGTCCTTTTCTCGCTGGGAATCTAGGCAAGAGGGGGGATGTGTTGGGATTTTTGCCCATATTCCCAGCCTGCTATAGAACCTGGTGTTGCTAGGGGAAAATTCCTTAAAGTAAAGTGAATCAGAAATTGGTTGGCCCAAATTTTGGAGGAACTACATTTGGGGGATTTTGGGATATTTGCCTGGTTGTATCCATTGGGGATCAATCTGGATGAATACCTATTATCTCATCGGGCGGAGCAGCTGACAAAATAGGGGAATCTAATAGTGATTAACTATCAGGTGTACCAATTGGGATCGGTCAGATTTAATTACTGACTTATTGGGAATGAGTAGTGAGTTGTGAGGCGAGTGATGCCACCTGCAACTAGAAAATCGATTGGTTGGTGAAGTGACCTGCCATAATGGGTAAAAAGTCCCATTACCTAAGCAGGTTGTTAACCAATTATGGTTGGTTTGCTTAGATCGAGAGGAAAACGTTAGGGACATGTTTCTGACTCTTTCCATTTGAGGTCTTGAGGATGTCCAATGACAGAATCCTAGCCAGGATGGGGAAGACCATCGCTGCTGAGATGAGGAAGGGTGATATAATGGCAACAGCAGCCGTTTCATCAAAGAGGTGTCAACCAAGGGTTAGAAAACCAAATCCCCTATAAATTCCCTAGTCTTCATTATAATAAAAAAGGTGGAAGCAAGTATTACTACAAAAACTACTAGTACTATGAAAAACTTTATTAGTTTTATTGTAGATTAGGTTATAGTTAAACTGTCAGCATCCAGTGTGAAGTCTCATCTCAAGGATATTATTGCAGAAGGCAATAATTGGTAGACTCTCAGAGAGAAGAGTAGAGATCTGAGCAGGGATCTAGAGACAAAGGGAACCACAACTAAGGGATCGCTGCTGACTGTGTGTTGGGCTGAAAGAAACTGTCATCAGGAGATCTTGACGAAGATTGGTTGGACAATATTGCATGGAACAAATCCCTATGAGTATGACTATCAAGTATTTGATTGGAGATACTGGCTGAAGCAATGGGCCTGATAAATAGTTCTAACTCAGCTACGGATAATAGTCTCCATACTATTATCAGATAATATATTCTTTACAACGCGAGGTGCACAATGAAATTGAACCCATGCAGTAAAAAGATCACTAGGGTTGTTTGCCAATAAGAATAAACTAGTAAATTTTTACACACCCCTAATTCTCATTGGTGCAATCATTTGACAGTGAGTGTTAGAATTTTGGCGAAGCTAATTGCTTTTAGGTGCTATTTTCATAGGATTCAACAAATTTACCAGTTTGTAGGAGGGCAAACTCACAACAGCTGGTTAAAAGAAAATAAAAGGATTTATTTTAACCACAAAAAGGAGTTGATTTTTGTGTAGTTTTAGTCTTGAAAGACTAGGGTATAACAAATAGAAGATTTTCATTATATTGATCTCGCTTAGTATTATACTAATTTAAAGCTTAGTAAAGGGGAGCTTATGGAATTCATAATAGGCAATTTGGGCTTTCCTAATTTGGCTAAATGACGATTTAGCCTACCACTGGATTGGAAAGCCGTATCATATTGATAAAGCTTAGATTGTAGGTGTGAGTTCAAACTCTGGAATGACATATCTATGGGGAGCATTTTAATGATATCCCACCAGTCAGTCACTTTGTACATGTGCCTTGTTCAGCCAGCTATCTTAGTTCCTAAGGGGCGATTAATTAATAAAGTCTTTTCACTCCCTTTAACCCCTTTGAGGCCTATAAAATGGGGGTTTCTTTCCCTTAAGTTGCACCAAATTAAAGGTGGTGCTTGGGTGAAGTTCCAGGTCAGTTGGCCTATTAAGGCAAAGGTTTGGAGGAGCTTATGAGCTAAAATATAAAGGTTTCAGCTGTAGTTTTGGAGTATAATGATTACATTAATGAAAGAATTCCACTGAGAATCAATTAGATATTTATATATAAAAACTACAATATTCACCACAAAACACTCTTCATACTAGCTTAGGTAGGTAATTGTCCAACAATGAGGAAGCAAAAGGAATTTAAGGGCATAGCATAAAAGGAAATACACGGTCGCCAAGCCAGCAGCTCTGGGGCACAATCCATAATAACCATAATTAGCAATTAAAGTAAGAATTAGTCAGAAAGGCTGAGGAGAGTATTGTTAAGCCTATTGAATGACAAGATTTACGCCATTGTGGGGCAAAATAATGGTTAATACATAATCAGCAATATGAAAACCAGGGCTGCTGTTACAGTAATTGAGGTTTGGAGATCAAGTTGCACCAGAGGGTGCAAAACTCAATCAATCCCTACATTCGCCATTATCCAATGGATGTGGCCAAGGCTGCTGACAGTAATTTAATAAAAATACAGCGACTACATACATAACGTGGGCTATGGGGTAAAGTACATTCAATATAACCCTTTATCTAAGTATAAGTAATTAAAAAAATTTGAATGAATAGTAATTATTTAATGGACCATCTATTACTAAAAAAAATAGTAAATATTTAATAAAATCTGGTGGTGGTTCAGACTATTCACAACAGAGAGGTAAAACCAGGAGCCATGACGGGTTAGAGTTTAATTGAAAGAACAGCGTGAATAATTTAGCTCTATAAGAATTTGAAAATTAAACTGAATTTGGTCCTCACTAATTTTTGATGGACCGCAGGAATGGTTAGAATACAATTAGCCCTCAGTGAAGTTCCCTTGGATTCCATAATTTAATTAAGCAGCCGCATGGTACAGCTACAAATTTGTGATACCTAATTATCACTATGCCATCCTTAAATGTGAAAATAAAAAAACCCTATGACAAGGCGCAGGGTCCTCGTTCTTCATAGTGTAGTATAAAAGAAAGCTTTGACCAAGTATTTTCATAGTATTCTCTTCAAAATTAGCAAATTCCCACATGGTCTCATAAAAGAGGTTTAAATTAGGAATCTATAATTTTAGTTAGGTAAAACAATGGTGTGAGAAGTATTATTAGTGAGTTATAAAGTGGCATCAGCGCACTATAGGCTCCTAAAGTTGTAGTTTGCTTGAGCTTCGCAGTACCAAAATCTTTTTATTAGTCAATATCTGGCAAAAGAGCTAGTATTTTCACTAGTTTAGTAGAACTATACTGAATGGTGCCCCACTGTCCACAATGGCTCTTACTTTATGTCTATTAACAGTAATGTCAATATAAGTGCATTCAGGATATTGGGAATCAGCTGAAAAGATTAAGTTGATATTAGAGTGTCAGCATGGCCTAAACTAGAAATTGTAGTTCTTATATAGTAGCAGGCTTGATTCCTTTAAAGACCCATTAGGTATGGTCATGTGGACTCTGTCTAAACTAGGGCATTAACAGAAGTTAATAAAAGCTCTTTATTGTTCCAATTGCTGAATGTAAGGCTTTGCTTCTAACTTATTTGCTTATATTATTTCAATCTATATCAGTGATGGATAAGTTGTAGCTGCCATTTCTATTAATGATTACAGGTGGGGATACTGATGGTAAAGCGCCTTGGTTTTCCTATTAATATTTTTTGTTGTTTTGGGAAAGTAAATTCTAATTTACCTAAGATTTGTTAAGAGTCAGTGGAAGTAGATTATTTCTGTTCTCTTTATTATTAGCTTTTCTCAAGGCCTCATCAGTCTCTGGTTACACAACATGTACTCTTGGTTTAGCTAAATAGCAGTGCAGTGACTTGCATGGTTCTCTAACTGGTTGTATATGCAACAACTTTTATGATTAACATCCAATTTATTGTTTTAAGGCTTTCTAGAGCTGGGTTGATCTTGTAGCGGAGTGAGGGCCTATTAACTATATTGCAAGTCTCTAGTTGGCTTGGGCTGGGCTTCAAAAAAATGAAGGCGCTCTTGCAAATATAGTTTCCAAAAAAGAAATGTTATGCTCATTGTTGAGCACCAGTAACAATATTTTTAGTACTAGATGGAGCACCAGTAACAATATTAAGTATAACTCCTTGTATGGCTCACAGGCGTAGCTAAGGGCAATATGAGTGTCAAAATTAATTACAACTTATCCCCATATAACACTTGATCCTCAATGTAAATGTTTTGCAAAATTTATGACATACTCATCCTAGTAAAGGAAAACTTAAGAAACTTTATCCTCCGCTAAATCATTACTTTCTGTTCAATCAAAAGCCTATACAATGAGTTCTTTGGTATTGTGGCAAGTAGGTTGACTTTACTTTGTATTGGAATTTTCTAGCTCCTGGTTTTCAATATTTAGAAAAAATTTATTATGGCTGCTATCTTAGAGGACTTGATGACACCCCATGTTTATCTAGGATAGGGCAACAAAGTTGTTTACACTTCCATTTTTTAAGATTGATATAGCTCACCAGAATAACAGGAAATTGACATTTATTTTTTCAGGGCCATGAATGCCACAAAGATTTTGATTAAACCTCTGAGTTGTTAGAACAAGGAATAGAAACAGAATTTCTTAAGCTACCAGAAAGTGCTGATTCTAGAGATCAGCTGTGTAGTGAAAGCAGAGATCGCTGCTGTAGCAGAAGTTGGCAGTGAAAATGACTCAAAGGTAAAACACTATCTAGAGCAATGGAATAGCAGTGAGCCCAAAGATGCAAATATTTGGGGCAGCAGTAAAATCATAGAAAAGTTTCGCTTTAATGGCGCCTTATTGCCATAAGCTTTAATGCAAACAGAGTTTATATGGTGTAATAACGAAGTTGACATGATATAATCACTGGAATCTTCTAATACTAACACATACATTTGTAAACTCCTAAAAAAGTTTAACAGAATAGAAAATTGGCGGCGATCCACCGTGAGCATTTGTTCAACCTGCTTAAGCTTCTGGTTACAATCAGTAGATGAAGTTCAATTCTGTAAGTTCTGCCCTTGGAGTAGAATAGACTATGCATGCAGTCTATCCCTTGGATAAGAACAGTGTCAGAACAGACGTCTCCTTCTAAGACTTGCTCAAAGCCATCAAGGCGGCTTTAAGTGGCATTAATATTATTTGCTAAGAAACTTGGCAATAGTGAGTCAAGATATTAAATAGTCAGACAAGATGGCCACTTACTTTATTGTTAAGGTGACAATGGATTGTACATAGGTTTGCTAAATCTTAAGCTCAGCCGCCTCAGTACTCTTGGGTCATATTATCTCAGCAGACAAATATTCACAAAGTGGCTCATTGGATTAACGTTAATACAGGTTAAAGGAATGCGCCCCCTTTAGTGAGAGCAAAAAGTTGGATTCAGCCATGTGGCGTCATATTTTAAGTGCACAGGTCAGTTTACAATTTATCCTAGTAAAATGTAGGTGGACAGAAACCTTGAAAACACAAAGGAAAAGCTCATACTTTTAAAAGTATTTAATAATAAAATAAGAAAAAACTATAATATATGATACTGGTAGTGGTTTCAGAGCTCGTGGGTTGGTTTTGTTTGTTATAAAAGGATTCAGCAGCTACTATCTGTATTGTTCCAGGTTCCAGCTATCAAGATGTATAAGGCCTTACTAACTTTATGACAGATTGCATAATACAAAATCCTGCTCTTAAATTTAAAAAATCTAGTTATTATATTCTTTTTTGCCAAGTTTCTTACCATATTATTAACCATTAAGAAGCCCACAAGGCTAATTTAAATACATGACTCTTCTGTTCTTCTCTGAGAATTTTGTCCCTATAAAACTGAAAATGGTCTTTGATGCAGGAAAAGGTACAAGCTGAAGATTTCTTCCCTAACAGCTTGTGGTCACTCCTATAGAAACTTAAAACCTATAATGGAACCAGATAAAATATATAAAAAGAGATAAGAAATTTTATATAATAATATTTATCTCTTCTCTTCCTTTTTTCCATCATTTTTTCACTTTACAAGAAATGTTATTTATACCTCTTGGGCTCCTCCTGGCATAATCTTTTGGGTTAAAGCACATAATTTCCCGCAGGTTATTATTTTTATTCCCACGTCAATTTGGCCCTTAAGCTATTATAACAATGACCTTTACAGCCCAATTAGCAGCAAATTACTCTCATAGTTGGGAATATCTTGGGTACAATCTTGCAGCCCAGAGTGCAAAATTGCACCAATATCAGCTTTACTAGAGTTTCGTCATACATGAAGAGTTACAAGTAATGAGGCGAAAAGGGCATCAATTAAGATTATTGACAAACTTATAATAAATATTGGAAGGCCTCTTGATAGCACTTGGTACTCCTGATTTGGACTTTCCATACTTAAGTGCTATCATGCTTATCATTAAAAAATTGCTATGACTGGATGATAAGTCACCTATCTAGCAGATCATGTTTATGAGTCAAGCTGAGTCTTGAGATTGAGCAATAGATTATGACAATGTGAAGTGAATTAATCAAAGAAATAATAGCTTGGCGAATTGAGGGAATTATGCCAAAGCCTAAATGATAGAATAAAACCCCTAATTTTGTAGTGAATAGAGAATTACTAAGTAGAAGGGTAAAAATAATTAGGAATACTGAGGATTAATAGTTGAGCGTGAGAAAGAGAAAGAGGAGGCCCTGGAAAAAGAAAACATGAGTGTAGGAAAGGGTTAGCGGAAGTAGCTCATTAGTCTATATATAATAAATAATTAAAGTGGTAACATTGGTGCAAAAGCTCCTTTTTTTTATACTTGGTTATTATTATTTATCAAGGATTGCAATCTTCATATCATCCGTCCATTGCTCAATGAGAATTAATCCATGCAATCAGCTAGTGGAATTTATCCCTGCCACCAAAAATTAACACTTTACTTGAGGATTGACATACAAATCTGCATCAGGAAAAAAATATTTCAAAACTAGGAGGATCTCAGGTACAATAAAGCATTTGAAGTGCAAAAGTGGCCCAGGTCCATCCAACCAGAGTTTCGCCATACATCATATGAAATACAAGTTGTGGATCAAAAATGGGCATCAATTAATATTAATGATGTACCTTTAACTCAAGTCATTAGCAAGATTCTTGATGGCACTAGGTACTCCCTTTAGGGCTGTACATCTTTAAAGTGCTACATTGCTGATTATGATAATTTAAATACAAATTAGCCTTAGTGCATGAACTGATTATTTGATGATCACCTTTAAATATTTCCAAAAACATGAGAATTCCAGACCAAATTTAAACATTGATCCAATAAGTGAAGATTATAGTAGCATTGCTAATTGGGGATAGCGATTAATATGGGCAACTATGTTTATATTAATGTATTACATTATGCTAATTAACTAGAAATGCTTTAAAAAACGATAATATGGTTTTCTTAAAATTGATAGTTACCTTAAAATGTTTATTTCCAAGTCAACCATAAAAATCTAACAGTCCTTGCACCCCATTAGAACTAGGAAGGGCAACAATCCTAAAGCGCTACCATTGACTTAATTAGGGGACCTGAGCCATACTATGGATGATCGTTGTTTAAATGCTTCATCTCATCATTTATCTTTCCACATACATCCAACTATCAATCCAAAACCATTTATCACAGGTTCAGCAGTGGTTTATGTGCAGATAATAATGCAACTATGTGTTGAATATGGGCATTACTATAAAATGTGTATGATAATAAGCTCCCTGTAATACTTGGTGCCCAAACTTCCGCCTTGATTACAAGCAGTACCCATATAGGCGTAAGAGAGGGCCAAGGGACCAGAAAATCCCTTGTCCAAGATCAGTGTCCTTTTGTAGGCCTGGAGAGCAACCCCTGCGCCTAGACGGTGAAAAGTTTTCTTATAGAACCAAGAAGGGGTCCAAAAAGGCTGCTTCCTCCTCACCAACACTGCGATTTAGTCCATAGTGTGGAGGAGCAGTGGATTTCATCCTATCCCAAGTGGTTTCCTCTTCTTATCCTTCATACCACAAAATTGTTAGTGGAAAAGATCCAAAGCTCTGTAAGATAGTTCTGGTAATCAGAGGCTATTGACAGAGATAGGTTGTCACCCCCTCCAGTGTCAGAATGTATTAAAATGAAGCTCAAGTTCTACAAAGGGTAAAAGTGAATTCCAAATGCAATATAGCTTTAATTGAACTTGAGCCCAGAATAATTTTCCCTTACCTTCAACTTGTCGCGGGGATGCTATCCCATCCCCTAGTAGTATTGAGTGTCAAAACTGTTTGATTCAAAATGGCATTGGCCCCACCTTTCCTGTCCATGGGTGCAACCCATAAATCCGCTGAAAAGATAGTCACCAGCCAGTAAGGCTTGGTCAATGCAACTTATTTAGTAAAACTTTTGAAAGCGATCTGACCTGTCAGCTTAGATTCAATCTTGTTACTAGGTGTCTATAGTATGTCATCATCAAAATTACACTATAAAGAAATCTCTGAGCTCAATCCACACCTCTCATATCCCCCACCTATATGGCTTTTAAGACGGCACTACCCATCATGTTCTGCTGTCAGCCAATTCCTTACTTTACATTTTTGATAAACACTACTCTAAAAATAACCCTTTCAATTTTTCTTGTAGTAGAATGTGACACTTGTTAGTTTTCATGCTCTCTAGTATCCACAATGACTATATTATATTGACAATCATCACAACACTCTTAACCTCTCTTTAATATGGGGGTATCAGTGTGATTCTCATCTATACTCATCTCCTATTCTTGAATATTTGATGGGTCCTGATATTACCTTGCTCTTTGAGGTGTCCTAGCTCCAATTGTTGAGTTCTGAAGTTTTTTTATGAGATTTCTCCCTCTGCTTCCAGAAACTCTCCCATGGTGCAGTCTGTGCCAGTCAGGATGCCCCTACTAGAACCTCTGTCATAGCAACCATTACTGCTTGGCTTCTATTGTGGGGTGATAGTAACTCTCGTTGTAAATTATCAGACTTAAGTTCTTCTATAACTAATAAATATAAAGTACTGTGGCTGTCTATACCTCTGGTATTCTGTTTAGTATTTTGGGTGTCCAAGCATCCAGACTGGCGGGACGTTCTTAGTTTTTAGCCGTTTTCATAACACCTTAACCTTGTGGTTAAAATAAGTTTTTCTTTCCCCCTGAGGGTCGTCCCTACAGCCCTTTTTGTCTCTAATTCATTCTTAAAAATGATAGAGGGGGTACTTAGGGAGGAGGTCCAGTCCAGGGGCCTCCGGAATTGCCATAGGGGCTCATCCCACATCCAGATAGATACCCAGAATTATTATAAATGGCTAAAATATACCCTAAAACTCAGAAAACACTAAAAATTGGGTGAAGCTGTATTGGGTCATTTTTAATAAAACACATTGCAGATAAACACTACAGGTCGCCCAACACCCCCCCCCCCAAAACTATGGTAAACAACTAACTATGTGAAAAATATTTGTAAAAAACTAGGCACATCTATATGAATTTTAGTGATTCCATGAAAGATTAATTTGCTTGATTTAAAGTATTCTCTGATCCAGAACACGAAATATCAAAACATTTTTAGATAGGATATAAAGCTGTTGAAGATTCTCCCCACCAATACTCTTCTCAGGATACCATTTGGTATTTAATGCAGAGGCCCAAACTAAAGCCAGTGCATAATTCCTTATAATTATCCCCTTGCAAATATAAAGGCAACCAACCCTCTCTAAGGTAGGGTTCCAGTTAAAACTATTATGCTAAATATCTTTCCAATACACCTAAATTCTCCTATTTTACTTTCAAAGAAATCTGCCTCCCGCACCATACATGACCTCCTCAAGATAATCTGGCAATGCACGCCGCTATCCATGTGATTATCCCATTTTTTATGATGTGGGTGCTCCAATCCATTGATATGGCGTCTCTTCAAGCCTTAGACAGGTTTTTGGGTGTTTATGTTTTCAATTATGGTTGCCAATCTTTTATACACACTGCACATCCCTGCGGCCACAATTTACTTTTCCAATCTGTCACTAACTTGTGAAATACATCCATTATATGCTCCATTATTATTTTAATCTGATCACATTCAATAGCCAAAAGCTGCAAAACTTGGAGATTTTTTCACCCTACATGCCTCTTAATCATGGGGCTGCCCCAGCAAGACCCAAGGTTGCCCTTACTATAGCCTTGTATCTTGTTATGAGGGCCTTTAGTATTTATTTAAATAAATTTACCCCTCACATATCCCCTAGTACGTTTTACTTTAAAGTCACTATGCCAACTTTGCCCTTGGTATTCTGGGCTCTTCATTGAGTTCTATCAAACCCATATTAGAAGCACAGTCTTCATATAATAAGCCACAACCATGACATTCCACTTTTTTAAAGAAGCCTCAATTAGTCTCACCCTCAGTTGGAATAAATTTGAATCCTGAGGTATCCCCAGGTGTATAATCATTTACTAACAGATCCCAAATATGCCCTAAGTCATATGGCAAAGGTAAACGATGGGAATCAAATCTGGCTATAAATTTGGATGGCGCCAAAGCAAAATCTGACGTTTATCATGTGGACTAAATTCTTTCCAAGTTAGTAAAGTTGACAAAACAACTAAATATAAAATTCTCATAATAGACCATTTAGAATTAATCCTATTTATTTAGAAATAATTATTTTAATTTTAGGCTTTGAAGTTTGTGTAAGCACACCTTCCACCTGCCCAACCATAAAGCCCAGTATCCTGCTAATATTAAGGTGTTGACTTATTATAGTAATTCATTTCCCATTTAAAATTTTGTCATGGAATTTCTTGTTATATTATTTTGATTTAATAATAACGGTTATTAGACTACTAGATAAGTATTGAGTATAGGAAAGGCCCACCTTATAGCCCCAGTTGTTGGAGTTACTATGGTATAGCTTTCTGTTTACTTTTCCAGAAAAATAGTAGCAAAAACAATACTGGGAACACCTTACGCTCATTTTCACAAGTGCAAGGAACCTAAATTCCCTCCCTCTCCTCTTATAATTGACCCTTAAGGTAGAGCGTCACCTTGTATTATGTGTCTGCTGTTATGGGCGTTCAGGCAACTGTAACTACAGCTCAGTTTTCTTTTGGCTCCCTCAAATACTAACATTATTGGAATAAAATCCTCACCAAGATAGCAATTTCTTCATGATATGATACTCAAACTCTCATTGGTAATAGTGGAAATTTCAATACTGACCAGCACTTTATTATTTCTGGCTAGTAAATAGTATTAATAAAAGTAAGGGTGACAAATTACATGATTTATCATTGACAATGAGTATCAATCTAAAAACATAACATAACAGGGACAATTGGTCTATATATTATAATAAAACATATATTAATGACGCTTTTTTGTTTACGTTGAGCAAAGAACAATAATAGTAAATTTCAAAACATTGATTGTCCATGACGACTGAGCGAGGTAAACTACAGTAAATTAATCATTTGGGGTTTAGAACTGCTGGGGTAGTGAGATCATTGACATACTTTGATACTAATTTCAATTAGCAATGGTTCCCAATAAAGCTTATGTACCATTTTAGTCAGCAATGCTGCTCAATAAAGTTAGTAAGTTGATACTACAGATCAGCTTTGGCATAGCGTCAAATTGATCAAAGCCTCAGTATAATTACTAGTTGGTTACAATTAATAATTAAATGATTTATTTTCTCATATGATTGGTCAGACCAAATCTCAATAGTGACTATCAGCTTTTTATGAAGGTTGAGTCAAACAACAATTAAAATTTTCTGTTTATAATTGAAGCTGTATTAATGGAAAAACTAGTGTTGAATGGTTGACTAACCTGGATCATCAGAAAGATTAGATATAAGAGATAATAATGATAGCTTATATCTAAGTATTAGATCTTATGTTGAACATAATGATTAAGGACCAAAAAAAATTACTTTTACAAATGAAACTTAGGATTTTCGGCCTAGCAGTTCCACTTAATCATATTTGACTTAATGACTCAGGTTCATGTGCTTTTCTATTAGGTCAAAATTAGTTTCAATGTTGATTTATTTATGATCAAATTAATTAATAATTAGTGGTATGATTACCTTGTATATGCTAAAGTTGTTCAGGAGAAGCAATGAGTTAGCTACCCTTAGAAGCGTCAGATGAAACGCTGTCTTAATATAATTATGTCTGTAAGACACTGTCCACAAGGCCAAGATGGGTTACAGCGGGAAGCATATTAGTTTGTAGACCCTCTAGGGACCTTCATCATGAGCAGCTGATTAAGTGGTGTTGTGAGGCGAGGTGTCATGGGTAAAGATGTGGTGAGCCTCAACCCCTAATAATATTCTCTAAAATTAGACAAGAAATAACAAGCTTTATCACAATAATCTTTTGGAAATTTGAAATTCAAAAGCTTTTTACAGTTAATACTTTTCACTTTTATTAAGTCAGGAATTTACTTTTAGTTAGGAAGATCAGGGCAGGAAGCCGTTGTACAAGTAAATTGACAGGAGAATACAGCCTCTGGTCTTATCTTTAAGGAAATATATCTTAATACTGTCATCATCTGGTTTATTGTCCTTAAACAATAGTCATTCATAACTCTGACTTTATCTTATACAAAGAACCAGACAGCTGAAGTAGGCCAAAACTTCAACAACTAGTATCACTTAAGATTGTAGTTGCAATATGTCACATTGTTTACAATGAAAATTGTACTTTCAATATGACAATAATGTTAAGCACTTTTTTGGGATTATTGAAAGGACAATGTGCTAAAAGTCAACAAACTTTATGAATAAAACAAAGTATAAGCAGATTAATAAGAATTGTATAAATTATAGGGCTATTTCATTAAGTTAAATTTTTAAATTTTTATAGGCCATGTGAAAAATCCTTTACATTTTTAGCGCCTAGGGCGCTTAAGTATGTTAACTTCCACCACCAATCTAGTGATAACAATATGAATAAACTGGAAGATTGATATTTTTGATTATTTTATCATCAACCATATACTTGCTCATAAAAGATGTCACTTCATTTTTTGTGAATAAGTCACATAAGAAGAATTTCCAATTAAAGCATCTTCTAAAATTCTAACATTGCCTCACAAGTCCTTTTATGGTGTAACATAGGTGCAAAGGCTCCTACAATTTACCTGACTTAACATAGTAACTTTGATGATACAGGTTTAGCATACTTAGATCTTGATTTATGGATACTTTGTTAAGGTCCCTATAAGGACCAGTTGAGCCCAAGTTTGAATTGGGTAGCACTATACAGCTCTTGTGGAACTATAAGAAGCGCCAAGAAACTATAATTAATATGACTCCTGAGCCCTCTATCAGTTGAAAGGTCAGCTGTTTTAGCGGGTGAACATTGTCCATGCTGCACACCATGAAGCTCATGATGCTTTTATTAAAAATGGAAAATTTGGTATGGGTAAATGTTTTTATATAAGAATATGGGAAAAGTGAAAAAGAATAGACCAATAACCGCACTATTGAGAGCGCTGGTATAATATAGATTTTGGGGTTTAGAAGTTAAGTGCGCTGCTCTTTAGGGCACTACAGCTCTGGTTTTTTATTGGGTGGCAGTATATCCTTAAGTTTTTGTATAAGAAAGGGTTAGAGTAACGAAATAATTGTTATAATTGAGGATGGATGGGATGAAGGCCATGTCACAATTATCTGCTCCCTAATTTATCTTTTTCTAACTTTTTTCAAAACCATCTAAATTGAGACGCACTCCATTTCTAGTGTTCTTGGCGCTCAAATGGCAAATAAAAAATTAAAATGGAATTGATTTGGGTTAATGAAAACAGAAGTCATAAATAGGTTTTATTCTTTAAAATTCAAAGTGAAAACATAATATCTTGCCATATTTCATTAAAGAGGAAAAACAAATCCTAGAGAATATGGGTTTTGGGATAGGTTTATAGTGTAGGGGAGACTAAAATGGAGTAAAATTTGCCATTATGGTGGTCTAGTAGAGGAAATTTTCTATAAAAGAGTCTTATATTATATTTTTATACAAAAAACTGGGAAGGGTGGATATATAATTAGGCAATCTATAGTAAGAAAGGTAGTAGGCACTTCCTGTCTTAATGCCTTCTGGTGCAAGCCAAGAAGTCCTAATCAGGATGTAATATATTGCTATGTTCAATGACTCAAAAATGATAGAATTGAAC
This sequence comes from Massospora cicadina, assembly GCA_022478985.1. Lineage (NCBI taxonomy): Eukaryota > Fungi > Entomophthoromycota > Entomophthoromycetes > Entomophthorales > Entomophthoraceae > Massospora > Massospora cicadina. The sequence goes on from JAKSZP010000021.1 coordinate 210,033, forward strand.
TATGTCACTTATATAAAAAGGAGGAGAGCTAGACATTGTTGATTGCTTCAAGTAATTTCATATTAGTTTTAAATAAAAATAGACTAAGTTGATATATTTATTAATCAAAATAACATCAGATTAAGCTCTGATTACTATCATTTTTAGTAATACAAATTTGATTCAAACAGTGTAAGTTGTTAATCAACACCAGGTGAGATAAGTATGAATAATAAGGTAAAGAGCTGGGCGAACGTGGTAAAGGGCAGTGGACCCAGACCTACACTGGCCAAAGGTACCAAGCGCACAGGTACAAACAAAAATCTCAGCAAAAATAAAGAACCTGTGGTGGCGCTTCCCATGGATTTTGTCAATTTTTTGGTAAAATACTGCAGCTACTTGGAAGTATTCCAATCGCAACTGCTGTTGTCAAAGGAACATGGGATATGAGTTTTCCTGGGCATAGAAACACTGACAATGTGGGAAAAGTTCAGCAAAGCCTGACAAAAAATTTTCCTGCACGCGGTGTACTTAACAACCCATACTATCTGCAGAGGTTGGGTAGATCTTGGGTTCAAAACTGCGGAAGAAGCAAATGAAGCAGCGAAGGTCAGAGTGGTACTCAACCTTCCCAATGGACAGCAATTGGTCCTGACCAAACGCACCCGTTGGACTGAATCCAAAGACATTTTCATAATTTTTGGCTATCTTCCGACCACAATGGCGCTCACAGTAGTTGAAGACATCTCTGAGAAGGCTTGGAAGCCTACAGAGAAATTAAACAACTCAAAATGCAATGATTTCAGCTGATGCCAACTCTTAGCACAGGGAAGTCAATAGCAACAATTTCAATAAACCAGGATGTAGTAGAGGACTTTACAAAATTCCCACATTGCATCCTTCTCAATTGATGGGAAAAAATCCCAGCTGTTCCGTGCAACAGTGGAAAGAGCACCCCCATTTGCAACCACTGCCAGGCCTTTGGGCACAAAATTTATGCTTGCCCCATAAAAGAAGGCCTGAGAGAAATGGAATTCTGTGAGGAGGAAATGGATGAAGATGACTCAGAGTACGCCAAAATCACAGATACTACACAAGCCTTCAACTGGGGAGAACACGGGCAATATAAAAAAATTGACCCTACTTCCCTAAAAGAACAAAAAATGGCCAAACAATCTCACAAGCTGGCCGCAGCCAAGGCAAAGGCCTCAGCAGAATCAACCATATCACCGGAGCAGATCCAGGAAGACATGGAGGAATTTGAGTCCATGAACCAATCAGATCCCACTGAAAACTATACACCCAATCTGACCAGTTTGAATTCGGTGGAACCCAATTTGAAAATGAATGCAGCAAAATTGGGGTTCAGTGCACCCCCAGAAATTGTGGAATTTAGCCCAATCAGGAAGAAAAATTAACAATGGAATCTGCAACTCATGGTTATTGTCATGAAAATGGCAGGATAAGTTTAGACCGACCTGCCATTCAGGATGCATAAGCACCCAAAAAGCAAGCCAGAATGCCAGAGGCATTGCTGACCATATGACTTGATATGGAGCTGGGAAATGTGAAACCACGAAGTGGTGGTGCAACACCAAGGTGAGGAGTATCCCTGACGACAAACCACACTGAACCCATTCCCCACTTAGTAGGATTAGCTGCAGGGGGTGGAATTACTGTAATAGTCTTGATGAGATTCTTAGCATGTGAGGCCATCTCATTGGGGGTGATAAGGAGATGGATTCTTTCTTTCCATTGATGGACATAAGTCCATAAGATCCCCGTGTATTGCTGCCAGAAGTTTGTGAGAACAGGGTTATAGAGCCAAAAATATTGGACTCGCTGAACCCAATTGATGATGGAGGGAGCCATAGTGACCAGGAGAACTGGTAAAGCCCACCTGGAGTGCAGGCCAATAAGCCACCAGGGAAATGCAATCTGGGATGTGGCCAAAAAGAGAAAATAAAAATTTGGTTTTTGGTAAAATTTTATTTGAAAAAAAGTAAGAAAATTGACCAACAATATTCTCAGTGTTATGCAACTGATTAAATAGTGGTCAATTGGGTAGTGACAGGATGGGGTCAGGGCCCACAAATTCGACCTAAATGGCAAATTGTTTGGGAATGGGCGGGTTTATTCTTTGGGAACTGACATCACAAAATTTGGTGGTGGGCTGAGTCTCTGTTGGTTCAACCTCAAACGTCTGAACCAGGGCTCAACTACATTTCTGATGGTTAGCATGATGGCATTTGGCCCAACGAGCAATGGGAATCCCCCAAGGCCATCCCATATAGGGATGGGTCCATTTGGTTGGGAACAGGTTTGGGATGGCCAACCTTCCCGCGCTTAGTCATTTAACCATTTGTTTGGTCAACAGCAGCACATCAGCTGCAACGCCCAAATTACTATTTGAGGGCTTTGAACCCTCATTGATGATGCCCAATATTTGTTCTACTGGTTTAGTGATCAAATTGGAGCTGTTGGGTGATCCAGCTGATATCTCATTCTTCATGCTTTTACAGTCATTTGAATTTTGGCCATCAGCCAGATTACCACACAAATTAGATCTGACCAATTTCAATTCAGTAATCTCAGCACAGATTTCACTAATTCCCCACAACAGTTCTGCTGAGGTGAGTGTGGGTACTGAGGGTGGAATCTGAAGTGGAAGGGCTGTGACCCATTGCTCATCTACTATGTGAGCGAGATCGCCCTGAGTGATGAGAGGTACTGCCATCCTCTTCAGTGTCTTTTTATTTGGGAATGGAAAGATGACCCAATTGAGAGCCAAAGGACGTTCCACGAGACTTACATTACCCTTTCCTTTTTCCAAAGGAATGGCACCCCCACTGGGAAACTGTGCCAGAGCCACGTTCTTGTGTGCTTTAGGTAACTTGATAGCCATAATCGTCATGATCTTCTGAAGAGGGTGGGGAGCCTCAGGGTGGGATGCGTGGAAAGCTTTGACCAGGGCCATGCAATTCGCGCAATTGCGCGCCTTGACCCAACTATTTTTGTAAGCTGGGTATCCTTTCCAGGCCACAAGATATTGGACTGAACGTCGCGGTTTCTGAGATGCCAGGATGGCCTCTACCTCAGCTTCTTCCTCATTATTGATGATGATTGGTTCCAGATCCATGGGAATTATGCCCTTGAAGGGTGACAGCTGGGAAACATGGAAAACTGGGTGCTGCTTCCAATGCGCGGGAAGCTTCAAATGGAACGCCCCATTACCCAATACCTCCTCCACTAAGTGAGGACCCAAATGCTTACTGGCGAACTTGTGGGAAGGGGTTTGAATTTGCAAATGATGGGTATCAAGCATGATGTAGGAACCCACCATAAAGTCATGACCTGGAAGGCGCTTATGATCCACAAATTGCTTATAGTCATTGATGGCTTTAGTGAGGTGTTCCCGCACTAAAGCTTGAGTCAATTGAATATGGGCAGCATGATCCGCGGCAGCTTGAACCTCAGGTCGCAAGCATGCTCCAACTGAAAATGATGGGTTATAACCCAACGTTGCTTCATATGGAGAAAACCCCATAGATGCGTGGATCCCATTATTGTACGCAAATTGAGTGAGAGGCAAGTCACCGGCCCAAGTATCCTGCGCTGCTGCAGCATAGCAACGCAGGTACTGTTTGAGAACTTGATTAACCCGCTCAGTCTGACCGTCAGACTGGGGGTGATATGCCGTGGAATGACAGGGGGTTATCTTCAGGATCAATAGGAGTTCACTCCAAAACCGCGTGGTAAACTGAGTACCCCAGTCACTAACGATTTCCTGGGGAAGACCAAACATCAAAAACACATGTCATACAAAAAGATGGGCAGTTTCTTCTGACATAATTGTGGAAGTACAAGGGATAAAAAGGGAAAATTTTGTAAAGCGATCCACCACTACCATCACCGCTGTGAACCCATTAGAACAGGGGAGATCAACAATAAAATCTATGGACACTGAGGTCCATGGACCTTCCGCCTGCTGTAAAGGGTGCAGGAGGCCATTCTTTCCAGAGTGATCTGACTTAGCCCTAGCGCAAATAACACAATTGGTGATCCAAGCTGGGACCTCTTTGGTCAGTCCTGCCCAATTAAAGGTTCGCTTGATCAGATTGATGCATTTCTTGTTACTGGGATGTCTGACCGTGGGGGGATCATGGTGTGCGCGGAATACTTCTGGGCGGAAGGAGGGGGAACCCAAACATGAGAATGGAAGTAAATGAGCCCCTCTTCTAAGGAGTATAGGGAGTGTTTGGGACTTGAGTGAGCCAACTGCTCAACCAACTCCACGCCCTCAGGGCAGGCCGTTTGACTGGCTAACACCTGAGCCAATAACAGAATGTTGGGAGACAACGCGGTGGAGGAAACAATGGAGGGAACAATTGACAGAATCTGAGTGGCAGGAATCATGGTAACGAGATCCACTTCCTCAGGTTCTGAGGGACAGTGAGCAGGACTATGGCTTAGGAAATTGGGAAGGACATTGAGCGCACCTTTGACAAATTCATATTTGAAGTTAAAACTGCACAGGTCCTGATAGGTTTGGGCCTGCCGGTGTGCCAATTTTTGGGGTTTGCAGAAATACAAGAGAGCCTGGTGATCCATGCGAACTGTTAGCTCATGACGAGCACCTTGCAACAGGTACTGCCAATGAGTTAATGCCCATGCAACAGCAGCCAGTTCCTTGTCATAAATGGCCCAAGACTGCTCTGTAGCAGTGAATTTTTGGGAGAAATAAGTGACTGGATGTTCAAGACCATTGTGGTCCTGAAGCAGCACCGCGCCCACTGCTACCAATGAAGCATTGCATGCTGATGATATACGGTTTGGTGGGATCAGCATGTTTCAAAATGGGAGGAGACACAAACACCTCCTTGATCAATTCAAACGCCTGCTGGCATTTGGGGGTCCAACAAAATGGTACGTTTTTCCCAGTGAGGGGATGGAGCGGGGCGGCCAACTGGGAAAGTGCAGGGAAAATTTTTTTAAAAAAATGATAGTTCCCAAGAAACTCCAAAGTTGCTTCTGTGTAGTTGGAGTTGGCCATTCTCAGATCACATCTAATTTGTTGGGAGGGATAGTGACACCTTCTTTAAGAACCAGGTTTCTGAGAAATGTGACCTCTTCCTTATAAAACTCACACTTGGAAGCTTTGAGGAACAGCCCTGCTTTATGCAAAGCGACCACCACTGCTTCTAAGTCAATAGCATGTTGTTTGGGAGTTGGGGAATGAACTAGGATATCATCAATGTATGCAATAGCACAAGAGAACCAGAGATCCCCTAACGCATTGTCAATCATTTGTTGAAATGTAGCGGGAGCATTTTTCAGCCCAAAGGGCATTACTCAAAATTGAAAAATGCCTCGCCTCATTCAGATTGCGGTCAACCATTCCTGTCCTTCCATTACCCAAATTTGGTTGAAAGCGTTCACCAGATCCAGTTTTGAGAACACACGGGATTTGGCAATTGCCTGACTGATTGTCTGCTCCAAAGGCAATGGGTAGGGATCTGTAACTGTTATTTTGTTCAAGTGACTGTAATCCATGCAAGGATGGAGCGATCCATCCAATTTTCTTGCAAAGATGATAGGGGAGGCGACGGGTGAAGTTTCTTTGAACAACCAACCTTTTTTCAACATATCGTCCAACCAGGTATTGAGTGCAACCTCTTCCTCCGCTGTATGGGGATACAACGGGCAGTTGATGTTCACCAACTCCATGGTTGTCCAAAATCCACAATCATACCTAGTATGCTTTGGCAGGCGATCCGCCTTTTCCATGTCAAAGATTCTCTGATATTGCATTAAGCTTTTGGGAAAATTGGCTGGAATGCCCGCGGAAGTAACTAGGGTAGTGATAGAGCTGGTCCCTTGTATCTTCTTGAGGGTGTTGATCAAAGGGAACTCTCCCTCCAAATCATCATTGGTAAATGACAATGTATTAGACTCTAAATGAATCTTCACATGTTGTCAGCGCCACCATCCCACACCTAAGATCACCGGGAACACCAAGTTTGGCATGGCTGAAAAACAATTGCAGAAGTTATATTGGTGGATTGAGAAGTGTATTGCCTGGCAAATGACATATGAAGACTGGTAAGCAGAAGAGGCCACCATTACTGAGGAGCCCACATCCATTTCCAATTTTAATTGTTGTGCCAACTCAACACTCATGAAGTTCCCCGCTGCTCTGGTATCCACCAGAGCTTCAAAGGAGACATGATGTGGACCAATACTGATTTTCATAGGTACAAGGAAATAAGCAGAATTCTGTTTATTGGAAGATTTGACTGACTCATGGATGACTGAAGAAATAACGGGTATATTGGGGGCAGGATCAGGGTTCTTAGCTGGGGCAAAAATTGGAAGTATGAGGGCGGGGAAAATCATTTCCTCCATCTGGGCTTGAACAGAATCATTAATAGTTAACTCTGGAAATGCCAACTTGGACTTGGGGGTTATGGCAGGGTTGAGACCCATGTCAACTGCTAATTTGGTGACAGGCGCATCATCTATGTCTTTGTTAGGAAATCCTATCATAAAATTCCCCTTCTGATACTGGGAAACGTGGCGAGGCAAAGCTTTGATAGTAGTGGCGGTGACACATATTTGATCTACTGATCCTTGGATGGTAGACCAGACCACGTGATGAGTGGAAACTGAATCCAAGCTCGCTCTAAAGACTGCCTGAAGCATATCAATAGATAGACCTGACATGGGGCCAACTCACAAAAGGTAGAAATCAAAGAAGCCAAACTAGGGGCTTCAACCATGGCAAGGAGCAGTCTGAATAAGTGGTCTGATTGGGACACAAGGGGTTTCAAGGCGGCCGATACTACAGCCATCAGGGGGGTGGAGTCTCCTTCTTGTGATGAAGAATGCAAAAGACTTCTCACCCAACGGCGGGCATCTCCATCCATGGCATCTAACAACGCGAGCCCTTGTTGGGCATGAGATAACACAGAAGCGTTATTGAGTGTGATTGTTGTACACATTTGTACTTTGGCGAGTATGTCGAGAACCTGATTGGCGATCTCTTGGGAGGGGATACTCAATCTTTTCCTGGGCTGGAGGAAGTAAGAGAAGATGCAATCTGCACATCTTGGGTGGCTTGAAGAAGGTTTCCCAAAATAGAGCGGATGCTTCTCCTGAAGTCAGAAAGTGACCAAACAAACAACAAACAGCACACAACTGATTGCACGTTCATCTGGTAGAGAGTAACCACTATGGCGCCCAGTTTGAAAACCAAGGCGGAAATGGCTGGAAATAATGGTTGGTTAATTATGTCATGGAAACGGCAGAAGAAGTTTAGACCTGACCTGCCATTCAGGATGCGTGAGCACCCAAAAAGCAAGCCAGAATGCCAGAGGCATTGCTGACTGTATGACTTGATATGGAGCCAGGAAATGTGAAACCACGAAGTGGTGGTGCAACACCAAGGTGAGGAGTATCCCAACAACAAACCACACTGAACCCATTCCCAACTTTAGTAGGATCTAGCTGCAGGGGGTGGAATTTCTGTGATAGTCTTGATGAGATTCTTAGCATGTAAGGCCATCTCATTGGGGGTGACAAGGAGATGGATTCTTTCTTTCCATTGATGGACATAAGGCCATAAGATCCCCATGTATTGCTGCCAGAAGTTTGTGAGAATGTGGTTATAGAGCCAAAAATATTGGACTCGCTGAACCCAATTGATGATGGAGGGAGCCATAGTGACCAGGAGAACTGGTAAAGCCCACCAGAGTGCGGGCTGATGGGCCACCAGATAAATGCCATCTGGGATGTGGTTGGAAAGGGAAAATAAAATTTTGGTTTTTAGTAAAATTTTATTTGGAAAGAAAAGTAAGAAAATCAACCAACAATTTTCTCAGTGCCATGCAACTGATTAAATAGTGGCTGATTGGGTAGTGACAGGATGGGGTTGGGGCCCACAAATTTGACCTAACTAGCAAATTGTTCAGGAATGGGCAGGTTTATTCTTTGGGAACTGACATCACAAAATTTGGTGGCTGGCCAAGTCTCTGTCAGTTTGACCTCAAATGTCCAAACCAGGGCTCAACTATGTTTCTAATGGTTAGCATGATGGCATTTGGCCCAACGAGCGATGGGAATCCCCAAGGCCATCCCATATAGGGATGGGTCCATTTAGGTTGGGAATGGGTTTGGGATGGCCAACCCACCCATGCTCAGTCATTTAACCATTCGTTCAGTCAATAGCAGCACATTGGCCGCAACGCCCAAATTACTATTCAAGGATTTTGAACCCTTGTTGGTGATACCCAATATTTGTTCTACTGGTTTAGTGATTAATTGGAGCTGTTGGGCGATCTGGCTGATATCTCATTCTTCATGCTTTTACAGTCATTCAAATTTCAGCCATCAGCCAGATTACCACCCAAATTAGATCTGACCAATTTTAATTTGGAAATCTCAGCACATATTTCACTAATTCCCCACAACAGTTCTTCTGAGGTGAGTGTGGGTACTGAGGGTGGAATCCGAAGTGGAAGGGCTGTGACCCATCGCTCATCTACTATGTGAGCGAGATCGACCTGAGTGATGAGAGGTACCACCATCCTCTTCAGTGTTTTTAATGGGAACGGAAAGATGACCTGATCAAGAGCCAAAGGACGTTCCACAAGACTTACAGTTATGCTCTCCGCAGCAGAGGTGCAGTGGATAGCAATGTGAGTGAGGGAGTAGGGCCAGGAGTCCCTGCTAACCGCTCCTGAGGCGCATTGGGTGTCTCAGGAGAGATAGGAACGCTGAACATCCTATGACACCCACCTGTGGATATCTTGGTGGTGCAGGAAACCCACTGTCCACAGGGAGAGGAGGAGGCATGGGAAAAAATGCTCCTCCCAACAATATCATTTTGGTTGCTCCACTGTGGGGTGATAGTATGCGCAAACCAAAACTTTAAATCTATTAATAAAAATTTGCTCCTGGATGGCCGTGTACTTGCCATAACCTTCTCATGGCACACCAAAGTGCACACAATAGCCAGTGTTTATGCCCCAAACGGTGCATATGACCAAAGAGAATCTCAAACAGCCCTAACACAACTAAATCTACCAGCAAATATTTTCATAATGGGAGACATGAACTGCTGGATTAACCCATAGATGGACCAATGGCCATACACAACAGAGATACCACAAGGGAAAGTGGAACTTTGAGTACTAAAGGCCACCCTGGGACTATATGATCCACTGTTAAAAAGGAAATCCCTGTTACAAAACATGACACGCCCACATGTACACAATGGTACACTTGTCTCTATGTTGAGGATAGACCTAATACTCGCACCAATAATTTTCTGTCACCAAATTCAAAAGTTTAAAAAGCAAAAATCAAATTCTCTGACCATTGGCTTGTTTTGGTGTCTTACAAACTGGCGGAACCAAGTACCCAAGCACCCAGATGGTGCAGAATACTCCCAGAAAGTTTAGCTGACTTAAAATTCAATCCTGGATAGAGGAAATATCCTCAACCTGGGATTTTCAAATACCTATTTTGCTTGGACCCACTAACCACCTGGTAAAACTTCAAAAAATTAACAACCCAACAAATTAAACATACATCATCTATAAGACACAGGGTAGTTTCAGCCATTATCAAACACACATTGGCTGAAATTGACCATCTAGAAAAAAACGTACCAAGAACAGGATACAGCATTGGATGTGGGTCACAAATGGGCGGAGGTTTCTGCTCAGCTAAACATCCTGATCCGTGAACACCAACACCAATTTGGAGTCCAATATAAAGGCAGAAACATAAGAGATGGAGAAACTTGCTTGAGCTACTTTTTCCGCCAATTCCACGCCAGGAAAAATACAACAGCTTGTACACAGGCCTGTCAACCAGACAAATCCATAGCAGAAACACCTGAAGAAGTCGCGACCAAAGTGCATAGGTTTTATATGAAATTTATGAATCTGAGCTGGTCAAACCAGAAAAAAATCAAAAAAATTCCTTAGAAATGCACATATTGACACCGCGGTTCAAAATAACAATTTAATTAACCTAATATTGTGCGAGAAATTATGGGAAAAGTAGTACGCGGTGCACCAAGAGGGAAATGCCCAGGACCTGACGGGATTCCCTATGAATTTTATATAAAATATTTTACTAACATCTCTAACATTATTCTAGCTTCAATGAACAAGTGTATTATGGAAACATGCCTCCTACATGGAGGCAAAGAATCATGAACGGTCACATTATTCAAGAAAGGAGACAGATTAGACCTATCCAACTGGCGCCCAATTTCCCTAACTAACACAGATACAAAAATTTATACAAAAATTATGGCTAAAAAACTAGGAGAAATTGCAACTGATGCGATATCCCCATCACAATATGAAGTTGTTCCAAGAAGATCCATATGGGATAACATCCACACTGTTGCAAATGTCTGCCAGTCCAAAACCTCTGGAGCACTTGTCTTTTTTTACCAAAAAAGGCATATGGCAGGGTGAACTGGACCTATCTTAGGGCCTGCCTTCAAAAATTCAAGCTTTCAAATAGATTTATAAACTGGGTGATGTTGTTTACAGAGTCTGCAACCATGGTTGTGCGGGGAGCAGGCTTCTTAACCAACCCAGTTATCCCACAGAGAGGACTAAAACAAGGAGACCCCTTAAGCCCTCTACTCTACAACTTTAGCCTAGACCCCCTAATCTGAAATACAAACACACTGCTCAAAATGAATCAACGTCAAGGGCCAATCACCAGTCAAAATGATGGCCTTCGCTGATGATTGTGTGGTGGACATATCCAACAATCGAGATGCTTGCAGAATTGAGAAGATAATACAAGACTATTCAGCCATAATTAACGCATCACTTAACACTGAGAAAACGGAAATTATACTCCTAGGGAAATATCAGACCCAGTGGATGCCATCCGCACAGGGCCAACAAGCTAGTACAACATCAAGACTCCTGACCAGACATAGGAGGCGAAAATTAGCAATTACCTCACTGAAACTTCCATTCATCACCAAGCCAACAGCTGGCCCTTTCGTCACTTGGGAGTATGGTTGGAAGCAGGAGGTTACGCTAACTCCATGATGGAAAATCAACTTCTAGACAAAATAACAAAACGCAATTCATCCTTACATGGACACCAAAGAGGTCTAACAGGAAGGGTCACGGTAGCCAACTCTATGATTCTATCATTCATATGGTTCACGGCCCATGCAATCGCTTTCTCACCATCTTTTTTCAACACAGTCCACGCCCTAATACAAAAAATGGCTATGGTCCAACCACAACTCCCCTGTACGCCTTGAAACCATATTTGGCTCTAGAAGGAATGGAGGTATGGGGCTTACTAATTATGTAGAGCAAGCAACCCATATACTGGGATCCTGGATAGCTCAGGTGACTAGCCCAGATCTTCCAGATACACACTGGGCCAGAACAGAAAGATATTACTTCACACGTGCACTATAATTAAGAAACCCAGATCACCCAAACACATTAATCAAGTATCTGGCATCCCATCCCACAGCTGCAGGACCACACGGCACTCCTGCACATTTCAAACCAATACTCTTAGCCATGAGAAGAGCGACATGGTGGATTCACATAAATGACCAAACCAGTCACCAAGGACGCCCAAGGCTAATTCACAGACAGGAGATCAATGATCAAATAGTCACAGACAGTATAATAAGCAAAAGCCCAAATACCATAGCCAGGATAGATTACCTGGACCATATGGATATACCCTACAACCTGGAGACCCAAAGAAGAGTATGGAGATACACACATCACCCTCTACTCCAACCCAGGATAAGAGCACATGTATGGAGGTGCATGAGGAGAGTATACCGAACAGCTGAACAGTCAAACGCCAATCACACCTCACGTGAAATATGTGGTCAGTATGAAAGCCTAGCCCACCGTTTAGAACAATGCCCAACATCAGTGGCGGTATGGAAAGAGGCCATGCACCTTTTCCAATAAAAAAATTGACATCCATTCAGCCTAGCAAGGAACATGTTCGCTATAAACATGGACTCTCCTATCCACCCATCTCTCAGAGCTAATAGTAGCAATAGCACTATGGACAATACATACAATGGTACTGGAATAGTTCACAGGAGCAGCGCCAACAATCCAAGAAGCCATTCATCGCTTCCACAGCCAAATATTGGAACATTTCCAAGCATGGCTGTTTGGACATATGACCCCCCATAACAGAAGGAAAATCAACTTATGGTTCCCCATATGGTTCCTAAAAGTTTATCCTTTCCTTCACACATGCTGCATCCAAGAATAAGCCATCATAACTCCCCTTCCCTACCGTCCTAGTCTTGGTGATCCTGGAGACAACAAGAGGGGCTTGAACCCTCTGGGGTGTCTTTAATTGTAGAATTTCATTAGTTTTCTACTATATCAGAAGTGCTTATCCCCTGGTCAACCTTCCCTGAATAAACGTGAACATCAGATTAAGCTCATATAGTTAATTTTGTGATATCAGGTATTGCTGCATCTAATATAGGATGTAACATACTAGGTAGTTGTAATGGTCAAAAACATCACAGTTTTTGACCGCCATTTTGCCTTAGGATTGGCGATGGACGCCAAATGATTGTCTGATATGAGGTTCCCTCGAGGTAAGCGCTTTGATTCATCATACTCACCAATTCAACCTTTAATTTAGGGAAATTTGAAAACAAGAAAAGACGACACAGGTAAGTGAGGATCCAACCCCAAACTAGCCTTATTTATTTATTAATGAAATAAACATGTGGACAAATTCAATCCCAATAACATAGGGCACCTTGAATGAGACATAAAAAACCAGGGTATATGGAGGATCAAGGTTCTTGACGCCAAATCCCAATATTTTGTTGAGGATACAAAATTCAGTTCGCCGTGGGATACCAGGCAAGACAAGGCAAGGGCGGCCCCGAGGCCACCAGAGAATCCCACGTGAGGGTGGGAAATGAGGAAAAATTATGAACTAAGTTCATAATCACATATGCTCAACCTTTTAAGGTCGCCCTTCTGGGGATCCCCTCCTGTACTGTTCTTTAGGCCCCTAAGAGCCTAAGAATAGTGTGGGAGGGGCACAGTCCAGTGCTGGACCCTGCATAAACCTCAAAAAACCCAAAAAGTGTTTTGACTCAATATTTGGATTTCCAAATCTCAAGCCAAAATGTAACAATTGGTTTAATCTGACTGTTACAGTAGTGTGGTCTAAATAAAGGACTAAAACAATGATATTTATTTTAATATATTATAACTTACATAATTCACCATCAAGGGGCTTGGTAAGTTATAATTCCATATTGTTTGGCTTAAGCTGTAGTTTTAGAAAAAATATACAGAAATATGCCATTTTCAAACTCTACTGCTCTATTTGTGGAAAAAATTTAAAGCGCTAGTGGAAGATTGAGTAGTATCAAAGAGAGAAATTAGCTCATGAAAGCTTGTGAAGTAAAATTCAAATCGTCATTGATTAATATGGCATGGTACATTTATGTTGAATAAAATCAGGTAAAAGGCAAAAGGCAAAAGCTATTGACGTCATGTTGAGAACAGCTATCGCCTTCACCCATTATTTAGGTGATCATGTGTTAAAACAATTTAGCAATGACCATGAGGACCTCTTAATAATGGTCTCATCACATCAATGCTAACTACACTAAGAAGACCAGATGAAGCTACTACTTGATGTCAAAGTTTGGGAGTAGGCGGTCTTGACCTTGAAACTATAAACAAGCTTATAATAATTCTTAGTTGTTATATATCATTTCTACAGTAACACGCTTTTGTGGTCACTCATAGGTCCTCCCTTTTGCTACATGTCTCAGATAGGAATGTCCTTATAAGATGTAACTGTCATAAGAATGTCCTAACATAGGATAACCTATAATTTAAACTAAACTAGAAAGAATTCACTCTTTAACTTTAATATGCTGGGTCATTTTCTTATCACATCATGAATTTCTGGAGGCTCAAGCTCCCATCATTTTGGTTAATTAATCAATCATATTTACAATCTACTTTGGGGGTTAACACAGTAATAGAAGTCATTCTATATAGGCTATCAGATTATTGGAAAATCTCCTCAGCTTGATAAATGATATTGAAGTTGTAATTCTACAAAAGAGGAACCCATTAATTAAGTCTCTTATCTGGGTCTTTCATTTTTTGCAACCATCATAAATAGTAATAATTATCTGCATACAATTAATGCGTCCCATATAAATAGGGACAGAATGCTATATTGCTAGCAGTACAGAAAGACTTTCTCTTTATATAAAACTATAATTCAATTCAGATTTAGATAGGGTTTTGCTAAAGAATGCAACAGAAAGATCTACTTGATGATCATCAAGTTGTGTCAGTAATTCTCCAACAGCTACATTGTGAGCATTGAAAACAGGAGATAATGATGATTAAATTGTAGTTAAATATATGCACTTTTAAAAACTAATAAATCTCGTAAAAGGTTGAAGGACTGTTTTTGGTTTGAATTTATAGAAAATAGAAACTCATTTCTGTAAAAAGTTCATAGAACACTACAAGAAGTAAATTCTGTAATAAAATAGCAGTACTACCCAGCATTACAAGAAAATACTTGGATGTCCCTTAGGTTTTGTGGAGGTGACATACTTTCTATTGCAGTAAAATCAGTGAAAATAGATGAATCACAAGCTTGTTGACCTTATGCCCTAGAAACTCCATCTCCATATGAAAAATAAACACGTAGAAGAGCTAAGTTTGAGTATTACTTGATGTAATAGGTTAAACACCTCTTTAAAATAATTATATATGTTCAATATACTGTTTAATAAAATGGTTATTATATTATGAAGAATTTAGGAACAAGGACTTCAAATTACCTAAGAGACCTTCCTTTTCCCGTTGAAATGTTGCTGGGACGTTTTAGTGCGTGGCAAACGCACACTTCTAGCCAGTTAAGAGTTCCCTCTTGGAACTCGTTTTTTCCTCTTAATCGTTTTGACCTCTGTCCACTTGACAAGGTCTGCTTTTTTATAATCTCTTTTGCAGTAAACTCTATTCCAGAATGAGACTCTGGAAATACAAACAAAATTGGTTTAAAGATATATTTAATGGATAATCAGGTAAATTTTTATATCTGAACCTTTAGCCTCAGAACAAGGATGTCCCAATTAAAGATTGATCAACAACGAGAATAATTGGTATAACGATTAAGATGGTACTCATAGTGGGACAACTGATTAAAGATATAGATAGGCGCGTGACAATTTTGAAAGATTTAAAGAGCTCAAAAAGAAAGGCGGACACTATAATGATACAGTAACTATTTTTTATGTCAATTTTAGGAAGATTCATTGGAAAGAGGCAAAGTATATGATCATCTGAATTTGTGTTATTTTTACAACACATCTCCTCCTTGACTTAACTCACACTTTAGATCATCTTCTTAAGGGGGAGGGGGTTGGTAGTAATGGTAAGGTCTCACGAATTTCACATGAACCTAATTTATAATTCTCTCATCATACAAGTGCTTGATTGTATAAACATCAAAAGAGGACCATTCTAGTATTACATAGGGCCCTTTTCACAGGGAGGCCATTTTGTATGTTCTCCCAGATCCATATTATTGGAAATACATTAGTTGATTACCTTTCTATAACTAAAGCAATGTACCTCGGTGAACATCATCTCCAGCTTTTTTTCTTTAATCTTACAAGTTAAGGCTGCTCCTTAGGCTTTGGTTTTAATCATATTAGTGCTTAACTAATCAATTAAAGTACTCCTCAGGACAAGACCCTTCATAATCATTTATAATAAATGAAGTAGATGTGGCAAAGCATGGTGTCTGCTATAGAGTAGTTAGAAGAGCAAGATCTTAGTGAAGCTATGGTAATAAAATTATAGGCAGAGATGGTAGGCAATGTAAAGGACCCATTGCAAATAGATACAGCAGAAAATTTATTTAATATCTGCTTCAAAGTTCCATTTACCTTTTCTACAGTACTGTTAATCTTTAGATGATAGAAGCAATCTAAATAATTCTTTATTTCCCATGAGTTCATTTTGTTTGGCGATTATTATGAATACAAAATTGTTGGCGTTATCTATCTTTATAACTTAAGGCCCTGTGTCAATATATAATGTTCTCCATATTAATTTAGCAGTAATAACTGCCCCTGTATCACATATCAGTTTACTTTGACCCACTTAAATAAGTGGTCAATAGCTACAATGATGTATTAGTGGATAAATTTGCCAACAACAAAGATTAATAACGTTTAAATATTATTTGGGAAGGCTGACCATGGGACGGACACTTCCAAAAAAAACACCAACTACAAAACACCAAGAAAATGAGGGCACCCCAGAGGAGCTGAGGCTACATCCTGTTGCCAGAAGGACTGCTAGTAGGAAGATGGAGAGTGATAGGAGAGGCCTGGTTCAAACCTGAACATGAATGAAAAAGGGGACCGAAGAGAAAAACCAGATGAGGAACTAGGATGTCATCAACCAGCGTTGGCAGGGTGGCAGGTGGACAAACAATCAAGGTTGAAAGTGGTCCATGAGATGGGAGTGGAATCGACGCACTGCTTCATGGAGGGTTGGGGTAGTACCAAATAGGCGTTAAGGACAATAGTGTGGATCATCCATAGCACTATAGCAACAATCAAGGCTCAGAGATAAGGGTGGATAGAAGAATTCATGGAAAAAGGCGAATATCTTTAAGACAGTCTGAAAGCCTGCTCACGCTTCTGGCAAAAAAGGCGCATAACATCCCACCAGATCGCCTGTAATGGCGGGAAATCTTCCAGGTGATGGACTAACAACCTGTATTGACTGCATTCAATGCATGAAGATTGAGAGAATTGGACTGATCAGCAGTCAGGTACACCTTTCTCAGGAATCTCCACACATGGGCGCGAATCTGGGTTTTTAACAGAGGATGATGTGTATACCACCAAATGTCCTTCTGGGTCTTCAGAGAGTACAGATTGTCCAACTTGTCAAGGTAGTCCATACGGGCAATGGGGTAGGGATGATGGGGTACCAGGTTGTTTAAAATGACTTGCCCACGGACTTCTTGCTTGAAAAAGGGGAGTAGGGAGACCCCTCTGGGCGGTGTTCCACTGATGCTGATTCCTTACTCAGCGCTCCACATGGAGAGAGAATACATTTGAAGTGGGTAGCATCCCATGAAGACCTGCGGCAGAGGGTTGAGATGCAAGATAGTTAAGAAGAGACTGGTGGAGGGTAGGATTGTGGAGGCCAAGGGCGCAGGAAAATTAAAGTGGGCCATTAATGACCAGTTTTGGTCTGGGAGTGTGTGGTTGGTGACAAAAGATATCCAAGTGCCAAGTATCATAGTATCGTGGGCCTCAAAGTTGAGCAGTCCCATACCACCACTATGGCGAGGGCCAAACATGACATTCAGGCGCACAGGGGGAAGGCGGACTAACCAAAGCCACCCTTGCAGGAGGGCATATAAAGGGTTGAAGTAAGAGGGGAAAAAGAAGGCGTGGGCCACAAACCAGACTTTTGACAGGAGCATAGAGTTGGAAAGCACAACCCAGCCTGGTAGGGTATTCTGGCAGTCTCTTAGGGAAGCAATGCGCTTTGTGACATTGTCAAGGATGTGGTGCTCCATTACTGATGAGGCGTACCCTCCTACCTCCAGCCACAAACTTAAATGGTGCACTAGATAAGCAGTGAGTCTTGTCATGAAAGAAAGCACAAGCGGGGTGGTATGGGGTGGGTGGGGCAAGTGAACTAGTGAGCTAGCTGCTGAAGCAGGTTGATTACGTGGTGCTGGTGACCAGTGGGCTTGGTACTGGCTGAGGTGAATAATTTTGGTTTTTTGGAAGCTATAAGGGTGGCGTTATGACCATGGAGTATTCCTGAATAGTTGCCTTCAGCGCGCGTGCATCGTGGTTGTTAGACACCCCAACTCACACAATTGTCAGCAAATGCCAGAATCTTAACTGGTGCTTGGCCTTGCACATGGACACCAGCAAGGCGTACATTCACATTGCGTAAAAGTGGGTCAAGGCTGAAGTTGTACAAGAGTGAGCTTAGAGGGTCCCCTTGGCGGAGACCCCTTTGATGGTGAACCACATCAGTGAGTAAATCAGGGCCATGCACAGCCATTGTAGCATATTCCGTGAGCAACATCACCCAATTAATGAACAGTTGGGGGAGGTGGAACTTGTTGAGGCAGGTTTTGATGTAATCCTAGTTAACCCTATCATAAACTTTTTGTTGGTCTAAAAACACAAGCGCCCAAGTAGCCGTGGATTGGCAGATGCTTGGTACAATTTGTATATTGTCCCATATTGACCGTTTGGGGATAAAACCGAATTTCTCAGAGGATATTACATCAAAGGCAACTTCCCCTAGGCGGTTGGCCATAATGTTAGTAATTAACCTAGTATCTGTATTAGTAAGTGATATGGGGTGCCAGTTTAATAAGTTCAGCTTATCCCTTCCTTATACAGCGTTATCATGTAGTCCTCCTGTCCCCCAGGAAGGAGGCGCTTCTAACAGAAACTGTTCATTGAAACAACAAAGAGGATAGTTAAAAAATTTTCTCTTGTAGAACTTATACGGAATCCCATCTGGACCTGGGAACTTCCTGTGCGGTGCACCACAAATGGCATACCAGAGTTCATCCCCAAGTAATTAAATTCATTAACTTCAGGTATCAGGAAACATGCAGATATGTGCACCATCAAGAAACTCAAATTTTGGCTGATTTTGACTGGATCAGATTGATACAATTCAGAGTAAAAGTTTTGACTTCAACTGTCACTCTGAATGGAGTATCTAAAATGGAGTTGTCCATCCATCTTACCCGTGTGCAGGCCAAGCTTGTTTCGGCGTGAAAAATTTGCAGAGAAATTAGGCAGATCACATGTCCCCCTCCATAATTTTTTTCCCTAACTGAACATAAACACAATATTTGTGTTGTCTTACCTGTGCGTTGAGACGAGCAGACACTTCTGCCAACTTATAACCCAAGTTGAGCTTTACCATGCAGTAGGGACAATAGACTCCAGGTGGTCCACTTCTGTGAGAGTGCACTTAATGACTGCTTAGGCAGCCTGAGAGCAATGCGATGAGATGTGTCATGCATGAAGTATGGTGTTTGCTTTGAGGGAAGACCAGGTAGAAAGTGAGTCTGCTCAGACGGTGTGGCGAACTCTGGTGCTGAAGTTTTGGTATCCTTCCATGAGGAAAACCTGGGTGACGTGATCTTGGCCAGACTAAGTTTGTACCACTTTGGCGCCTGTGCCGCTGGGTTTGATAAAGTGAAGGATATCAATAGCATTCTGTGGTCAGAGAAATGGATTTTTGTCATTGAAAAGTGCGCAATTTGGGGGTAAGCGTTCAACAGGGAAAGAATAAGGTCAATGCAGGACATAGACCTCAGCTGACCGTTGTGCACATGGGGACGGAACATGTTGGGTATCAACGGTGCTTGCTTGGGGAGGGTATCAAATAACCCCAAGGTGGCTTTTAGAACGCATAGTTTAATTTTCCCCTTCAGGGGTGTAGGCGTTGAAGGCCAGCCGTTGGTGGCCAGATTGGCCCAGCAGTTCAGGTCGCCCACCAAAAATGGATCAGGTGGAATTGGGAGTAATTTATGGCTGAGAGGGAATCCTGGAGAGCCATTGCACAGGTCAAGGTTAAATATCAACAATTCCGTGCACTTCATTTCATGAAAAGTATATGACCATTGCACGACCATCAAGATGCAAAATTTTAATGTAAATTTAATGCTACAGGTTGCATGTATAAGCACCCCACATTGCATTGACCAAAAATAAAAGGAGGGAAGAAGTTTGATTTTCAAGTGTCATTGGCACCGTGTGATCAGTGGAATTCCTGAACATCTAGAATATCTATAGGTAAGATTTTTTTATAACTCAGTTTCCTAGCCCAGGACAGAAAGGCTTTGAGTCCATCTATGTTCAACGTCCCTATTGTGAAGGATCCCCCATCGCACCTTAGGTACAATGGGAAGGGCCCCCTTGCCCTTCCTGCGCCGCTGTTTCAGAAGCTTTGGCTGTAACTTCATGGTAGGCGGTGTATATAAGTCCTTGAGATTATCATTTACTTTGGTTTAAGTTTTGATTTTGTTGTTTTTTTAATTGACTTCTCCTTTTGATGTGCTTCTGCGGTGCACCATTGAATGTTGACAATAACTCAGGGGATTGGGTTAGGAGAATCAGTTTAAATCAGTGCATACTAAATTTGCGCAGGTGAATCCAACTCAAACATTTGTTCTGCAGGTTATAATCTCATTGGTGAGTGGATTCTATAGCTGCTTCAGCTGAGAATGACTTAATATCAGCTTGGGTCTAAGCATGCGGGATCACAGACACTGCTGATGCCGCTGCATTGGCTGCTGCTCTATGGGTATGTTTGGCCTTTTTGCGCTCTTGTGGGGACACATTTTCTACCTGAATGTAACACCCATGCGCACCCCATGGGAAGGCTGCATTGGTGTCAATGGCAGGTTCATAATGGGAGTCAGCGCTTCCCATTGCGTCGGGGAGGATTTCATTTTGAGTGATTCCCTCTTTAGAAGGACAGGTGTGTGCCTTATGGCCAAAAGCATGACAAAAGGTGCAGATAAGGGTGCACTACCCACTGTAATGCAGAACGGGGTATTCCTGACCATCAATATTTATAACAGCAGTGTGGGGAATTTGGGTTTAGTTTTTCATGATGACCACATATGGATAATCACTGAAATTGCTTTGCCCATGTTCAGCTCTGGAATAAGCGTGAAGTGTTGCATTTCAAAAGAGTTAAGTTCCTTTTTTTAGTACTAAATGGTCAAAATAGTTAAGTTCCTAATAGCTTCAAAGCCCAACCAATAGGTAGTGCTCCAGCACTTCACGCTTCATCATTGTGGGGAGGAAGCCAAAAATGACAAAATATTTGGTTGGATTTAGTCCAACGTATGCACTTTGTTTTGACCACCCATTGAGCATCTAGGAGATCAACCATCATGATCACCTGTGCAGCATCATCCGCTGCTTGCGCGGATTCAAACCAAGATCCAACCACTTGAGGGTCATAGAGTGTAGTGCAAAATATACAGCAGCTGGGAAGTGTTTGTGCACATCACCGCAAAACTTTTCCTAAAGTGCTATTAAATTAATATCAGAAAAACTCGAACCTCATGCTCCACTGACAACAGGGGCTGGAAATGTGGAGTTTTAATGAGTTGGTTGAATTTTGTTTGACAGACTAAAAACTCTGGTTAATTTTTACTGCTATTTTCTTTGTTATATCTTGGACATTGGTGTCGCTGGGGAATTTTAAAACATTAAATGGTGCGAATACCAACCATATTTCTTTACTATGCTCACCCAATCTTTACTGACGTTGAGTGTAAACTCATCTCCTCTTGTTGATTATCAAAATTACATAGTTATGAATCAAATCAGTTGCAGTTAGTGATTGCAAGTGATGAGTAAAAGTTTAAGGTATAATAACATTGATAACAAAAGTATGCCAGGCCCATTTAGACTTGATGAGTTGAGAGGTAGTGGAGGGTTTATAAGCTGTTGTGATTGAAGAATTTGACAGATCATTATAATGTCCTGAAAAAGCTCTTTCCTCTTGGTCTCACATTCAAGAAAATTTTATAAGAAAAGTTTATTTTTAACACAGCCGTCTGGCCACACCAGTTTTCCTATTAGTGTCAGCAGATCCGCTTCCTGCTTCTCAAATGTGGGGTAGCGGTGCTCCACTACCTACCGTTTTATGCACTTCAGGCAAAAATGTTTGCATGGGGTCAAATAGCCCGCCAACTTCTTCCATCCGTTTTGACCCCCCACGGAGCTTAGCTTTCCACCTGGCGCACATCCACACTTCTTTACCCCATCCTCTCGCCCTCCCTCACTCCACTATCCAATTTTTCCTACAAGAGGTCTATGGGCGTTTATTACCATATGCTGACAAAGCAATTATCAAATTGGTCATTGCTGTATTTGCACTGGCAGGATTTATTTTTTTCCGCCCATTTAAGGGCTATTTCAGCATAGGCTTCCAGATATGGAGGACGCTGAAGCAGCAGCTTTAACTATCCTTATTTACAAAAATACTCCCATCCCTAATACATGTACTCGCCTTCCTTCAGACACCACATTGTTGGTGTCCTTTGCATCCCTCCCATCTCACCTCCCACATCAGATTTTCTATGATCAAATGATGGTGAGGCTTCTGGCTTATGAGACACAGCCCAACCTTGTCTTCACCGTGCCTTCTGGTGCAGAGAGCCTTGTTGCACCTTGCATCACCGCCACCATAATCCCAAACCACCCTGCCAAGCCCAACCAATCCCTACATGCTTATATTTCAGTGACGCCTGAGCATGTCTTTTGGGCTTGGGTGAATAATGATCACCATATTTGTCCCCTCTGTTTTAGAAAGAGCATTAAAAAATCCTGCCCCTAAGCCACTTCCTCTAAAGTGGCTTCTGATGTTAAGAGAGTGTCTGTAACTCTATCATTCCCAGCAAGGTGGTGTAGTATGCAAACCCACACTGCTAGGGAACTAGCCATTAGGAGAATGGAAACAAGGCACCTCAAATGTTAGTACAAAAGGGACTCAAGACAAGGTTGTAGAGCGCAGTATACAATACCAGATAAGTGAGAAACAACACAACTTGAGTGGACACCAGAGGGGAGTCCATAATCAAGTGTAAATTGGTACCAGGAGGCTTGGGTGCCTCAATCTGGAGGGCCTGAGCGGCCCAATAAAGCACCTGAAACTTGTATTATTTTGGATAGTATGTAGTGGCCAACATAGTTGGAGACCTCCTTGAAGAGGTCTGCACCCAAGTTTGCCCAAGGATTTTATAAAGAAAATGTAAAAAACGGGTAATTTTATTTGTGAAAAGTTGACCAACAAGGAGTGTTGGTCACGAAAACATATTTAAACAGAGTCAGGGTAACTATGGGTCTGCAGGAGCGGGCACAAGCCTTAAGGCTCCCATTGATAAACACCTCCATCCATTTTAGTATAATATACCAAAATTGTCTTCACTCAAGTAAGTGACTTAAGTTGTATTCTCCCTGAACGCATAATTTTGTAATTAAAATGGGTTTTGAACTCCCGTTCTCCAATCAACCAAATTGAACCTTCTTCGTTTATCAAGTAGCTTGTCCATTTTAACGCCTGGGCCGACACAAGGGGCTGGGCGTTTTGCACCTCACTAGTACCAACCTGGGCACATTTGGCTTGTACCCAGAGTTGGTATAGTGTGTGCTTGAGGTCAGGGAGGGCCTGAAGTTTCACCTTCTGGGCCTCCTGCCACCCAGCCTTATCCTTGGGGTTGGTGCCCACTATTGTGTCATTTGACCATGACATTACCCTCTCTTCCTGATGGGTGCTCAACCCCCCTCCAGGGGCTTGCGCTAGGGAAAGTTCTTGTGGGCTGGGGCCAACTTCATTGCGGCAACGGTTGGTTTAGGTTGAGATCTAGCAGCCTGGGAAAAATGCTTATGGAAGGCTTCAATAAAATCTTGGGCACGCACACAGTCACACGCTGGGACCCAACTGTTCTCTGCAGCGTCAAAATCCTTCCAAGATACCAGGTACTCAAGTCTTCTTTTAACACAGCGGGAGGCTACTATTTTATCCACTTCTTACTCTGGCGCCCCATCCACGAGATAGGCCTCAGGAGTCTCTGGTGGGGGCCCTCAAACAACGTCAATTTGCTCTCATGAAGGACAGAGAAGATCTGAAATGAAGAAGGAAGATCTAACTGGTATGAGGCATGGCCCACCTTTCTAACAACGCGGTAAGGGACAATCCTCTTTGGTCCCAGATTTTTGCATGGCTGCTTGATAGGGATGTTACAAGCATCAAGCATCATGAGATCCCCTTTCTTGTACATTGGACCCACTTGGCGCTTACCATCAGCGTTCTCCTTATAAACTTGCATTGCTGCCTCCAAATTTGTGGAAACCCCCTGGTGGACCTTCTTGATGGTCTTGGCAAGGTCCACCACCACTTCAACTTTGGAACCACATCTGGGCTCCATGTTAAAGGTGGGGTTAAAGCCATGGTTGGCAAAAAAGGGGGAACAACCAATCGAAGAATGCAAAGTGTTGTTATAGCTAAATTGGGCCATGGGAAGGTGAGAAACCCAATCTGAATGATTCGCAGTGGTGTAACACTGCAGAAACTGTTCCAAGCACTGGTTCACTCGTTTGGTCTGCCCATCTGATTGAGGTGATAGGCAGTTAACGGCAGGGGCGAATATGAAGAGTCTTGAGACAACTCTTCCCAAAAAAAGGAGGTGAACTGGGTCCCCGGTCACTAATGATTTCTTGTGGAACCCCATGAAGTGCAAACACATGTGTGACGAAGAGCCTGACCATCTCAGCAGCGGATATTGTCATTCCGCAAGGAATAAAGTGGGAGAACTTTGTAAAGCGGTCCACCACCATGATGGCATCATACCATAAAAAATGGGCAATTCCACAATGAAATTCACTTATAGGGAGGTTGAGAGCCCTTCCGCCTTTTGTACTGGTACCAACAATCCCACTAAGAGTTGAAAATTTGGTTTCATTTGATTGCAGATCAGGCATTCTTTACAATACCGTCCCACCTGAGCAGGCAAGCCCTTCCAATTATAAGTGCATTGTATAACTCCAAGGTCTTTGTTTTCCCATTATGGCCAATGGTGATTCCAACATGATAGCACCAGATGATTTCCGTGTGCAGTGGTCCAGCAGGAACCCATAGGCGCACCTGAAACCACACCATCCCATCCTTTATGTGATAACCCCTGGATAAATCCTCCTGATTTAGAGCGCTCTTAGTGAGAACTATAGTATATTCAGATGATAGCGGCTGAGAAAGAACTACCTTTCTGAACATACTATATTCCTCCGCGTTTTCCAAAGGTGCAAGTGCTGGCGTGTTGGCCATAGAATCGGGAAGTTGAGACAGAATATTACCCATTAGAATCATCAATTGGGTATTATAAACCTCTACCTCCTTTGGATCATGCGCCAAAGTAGTGTTGCAGCTTAAAGCATCCGTCAAACCATTCTCCATGCCCTTGGTGAACTCATAGAAAAATGAAAATTGGGCAAGGGTCTCATGTCAACGGGTCTGACATGGAGTTAGGACATGAGGAGCGCGATAGTACAGCACTGCACGGTATTTTTATGTATATGGAAAGGTTGGGAGGAGCCATGCAGGTGCGACGCCAATAAGTCAGTGCCTCCACCACTTCTAGTAGCTCCTTGTCATAAACAGCGTAATTCAACTCAGGCATAATCATTTTCTGATAAAAATATCCCACTGGATGATCAGTCCCATCTTCGCCTACTTGTAACAAGGCAGCCACTATGGCAAAGTTGGAAGCATCAGTAGACATAATGAACTTCTTTTCAGGGTCAACGTGGCGAAAAATGGACGTGGATATCAGTGTGCACTTCACTGTCTGGAAAGCGTCCTCCAAAACGGAGGACCACTGGAACACCTTTGCACCACTAGCCCTATATAAGGGCACTGCCACCTCGGAAAGATTGGGCGTGAACTTCTTGAGAAATGTACACATCCCTAAAAAACTTCTCAATTCCTTTACTGACGTGGGGGTGGGCCACTCACGAATCGCCTTCTCCTTGTCTGGAATCATCATATGTCCTTGGTCAAACACAACGTTGCCCAGAAAGTGACCTGGGACTTGAAGAATTCACATTTGCTTCTCTTTAGTGTAAGACGGGCTGCCCTTAACCTCTCCAATACTTGCCAAAGGTGTACTGCATGTGACTCACCATCAGGGGAAAATACCAGGATATCATCCATGTAGGCAACCGCGCATACCCCCAGCTTTTCCCCCAAAGCTGCATCAATGCTTTGTTAAAAGATGGCAGGGGCATTCTTAAGCCCAAAGGGAACGACCTGAAACTGTAAAAATCTTTTCTGGTATGGAATGCAGTTAACCACTCCTGTCCCTCCTTTGTCTGGATCTGATTGAACTCATTGAGGCAATTCAGCTTGGAGAAGACTTTAGCCTTCTTTATATAACGCGCAATCTGTGAATCTAGAGGAATTGGATGGGGGTCTGGTACAGTGACATTGTTTAAATTCCCATAATCTACACAAAGGCATAAAGTTCCGTCAGCCTTCTTTACAAAGAGAAGTGGGGAGCAGACAGGGGAGGTACGCTGAAAGATTGCACCTTTGGCTAAATGCTCCTTCACCCACGCATCTAAAGCCTCTTCCTCCCTGACAGTCAATGGGTAAATGGGGGAAGATATACACACCAGATCCACAATGAGCTTAAACTCACAATCTAATTGGAATGATCAGGTAGTTCATTATATGAATCTGCATCAAATGAAGACTAAAATTCCTCCAAACAGGAAGGTAAGGGAACTTCCACTGAGGGCTTCAGCAAAGGGGCAAGATTAAGAGTGTGAATATTGAGCCAATGGAGCAATTTGCCCTGAAAATGGGCATCAGCCAAAGGAACAATCAACTTGTGACCATTTAAAAAAGACAAGGGTAAGTTGCTATCTTTAAAATTAGTCATGACTTCAAACTTAATCCACCACTCTACACCCAAAATAATGGGGAACAAGAGGTTTTTGATAGCTTAAAAGTGGTCGGACAGGAGATAGGAGCCCACCTGGTAGTCCACTAACCCCATGACTTTCAGCGTGTGAATACCTTGAGAAGCTCCGCCTCTAACCATACCACCTGTTAAGTAGCTCAACTTAAGGTAGTCAGCAAGTTCTTGGTCAATAAAATTTTCAGAGGCACCGGTGTCCAATAAAATAGTTATGCTGAACTTCCCCAAGGTGGATGTAAGGGTAGCGTTCAATAAAAAGTATTCAGAATGGGATTTATTCAAAGCAAAAAACGCCACTACCTCACCTGAAAATTCTTCCTCTGGATTGAGCAATCCGTCAGCGTATGTTTTGGAGCCATAGAAGGGGGAGGGATAGTTGGCCACTCTTACTACTGAGGCCACATATCCCACCACACCTTCTGCAGGTGCATATACTTTATCATATTTAAAAATAAAGTTCTTTATCCACTTCCTAAGTGCCCCAGATCATGGTAGGGGTCAAACAAGGGTTCTCAGGGGTAATCTGATATACAGGAATAGGGTCCTCATCCAAGCCATATGATCTAATAAACGGCTCATTTTGTGATATATCATTTGCTATAAATTTGGATGGTATTGTTAGGATCTGTCATGTTATTCATACAGGTCAAACCCACTGAGCAACAGACAGATGATGTGGGGATTGTCAGTCCTTCATACATGCTTAAAAATATACTTAAATTAGGAGCAATTGCCCCAATCGATTCTTATTATATTTTTAGTAAATACAGTGACCTTTTGCTGTCCTAATCTTTCTCTACTATTAACAACCTCTCTCTCAATCGCCCATCTCACTTATATACAGTGTCTTCAGTAATACTTCTCTCATGGCTTTGTCTATTCTATTCCGCCAATTCTCCTCAAATTCAGCTTGTTATTCTCTAATCCTATAACACCCTAATTGTAGGCAATTTACTTCGTATTCATCAAATGTTGACATTGCCTTATCACCTTATATAGAGGTGATCCAATAAAAATCTGTTATTTCCCAATATCGCCTCATCTCAAGGTACTCAAATAATCATAACTAATATAATTTTTGGCAGATTCCGCCCTAGATGTCCCAATATTATCATACAGTCATATCAGAATTGCGACATTACCCCCTCTTTAACTGTACAATAAGATCCTATTGTTTATAAGGTCGGAGGAACTTTGCGAGTACTCAGTTAATGATTCAACCACTTGCAGGATCCTTGATGGTATATGTGTCGATATCATTTTATCTATAGCTTCAAATGGACCAATCCAAATACTGGCCAACTTGTGTTTCTGCCTGAATCCATGTTGATCATGGAAGAGAACCATATTACCTTCCTTGAACAGCGCCAGCCCACTATGACATGCCTGATCAGCGCCCTGATTCCTGATCTTCTTGGTTAAGCTGAAGGAATATGCTTTGGTTTGCAGTTTGATCAGAATGTTCACGAGGTTAGTCAAATAGCGGTGGGGTTCCAGTCCACTGATGTCTTCTACACACGAATAAAGTAATGCCAGAAGAGCTGGGTGTCAGCCATATAGTAGTTGGAAGGGACTATTCCCCATGGCAGAATGGTAACTAATGTCATAGGCAAACGTGGCAGTGGAAAGGAGAGAGCTCCAATTGGAAGGTCAATCCGTTACTAATTTTTGTAGCATGTTCACCAGAGTTCCATTCACCCATTTGACCATTCCATTGGATTTGGGGTGGTATGGTAGTCAGTCAGAACCAGATTCCTATAAGCTCATTCAGTTCAGGTAGGATGTGCGAGGTGAAGTTGGTTCCATTGTCAGTGAGAATAAACTGAGGGCAGCCATGTCACTTAATAATGCATTCCATCACGAACCTGGCCACAGTAACTACCCCCAAGTCTCATATCGCCCTCACTTCAACCCACCAGGTCAAGTGGTCAATAGCCACAAGAATGTACTTACACTGGTTGGCTCCTGTTGGCAAGGGGCCAATGACATCAAGGGAAACTGTGTGCCAAGTGAAATGTGGTTTTACTAAACAATATGAAGTCATATGTTGAAATGGCTTCTCCACTTGACACTGATGGAAACAGGAAATAGTTTTGAGCACATCGAAGCTCATAATTTCCCAATAGTACTGGGGGCATAACAACTCCATAATCTTATGCACTCCACCATGACCAACTGCCTTGTGTGCACTCATAATGATTCCTGGTCATGCTGAGGGGTGCAGAAAATTCATCGTAGAATTGCCAATCCTCTTGTACAGTTCCCCATTCTGTTGGAAGGTATTCATTCACATCTCATTTAACACTTTGATCACTTGGGGAAGTTCGTCATCATATTTTCCGCTGAACATCTTATCATACATCACATCGCTGAGGTCCACTGTTACTGCAATAGTCATTAATTGAGATAAACATTCAGCGTTCTGATGCTTTACTCCTGGATGATGGAGAATCTCAAAATCATAATTCTGCAACTTAAGAGCCCATTGAGCCAAATGTCCTTCAGGTTCTTTGAGGTTCTGCACACCAGCATAATGACGCGTTATCTGTTATGACTTTAAGCTTTACACCATGCAGATAGACTCTGAATTGCTTATATGTGTAGATCACTGCTAAACACTCATGCTTGGTCACAGTATAATTACACTCATGACAGTTCAGACTTCAACTACAGTACACTACTGAATGTTCCTATCCCTCATCATCTTTCTGAGAAAGTACAGCCCCAACAGTGTAGAGGGACACATCCATCTGAACGATAAACTCCTGATCAAAGTTCAGATATCTTAACACCAGTGCACTGATCAACGCCGTACAAAGTATATTGAAAGAAGATTAATGATGTGCCGTCCATTTGAACACAGCGTCCTTTTTTAACAACTCAAATAGCGGCCCCCCATTACGGCTAAAATTAGGGATAAAGCACTAGTAGTACCCAACCATTCCCAAAAATACCTGTATGTCATGCTTACTATTGGTAGTAGTCGTTTTTTTGATGGCCTCTACCTTAGCCGGCTGTGGTTTCAGCCCTTTAAAGTTTACTACAAACCCCAGGTATTCCAGCTGATCTTTGAAGAAGTTACATTTTTGAGGCTATTTAATGTTCGCCTCAGCCAGCTGGCAGAATACTGCTTCTAGGTGGTTGAGATGCTCCAAAAAGGTTTGAGAGAATATATTATTATTGTCAAGGTATATAAGGATGCATGACAGTTTCAGGTCACCAAGGATAGTATCCATAGATCTCTGATATGTAGCCAGGGCGTTGCAAAGCCCTTGAGGTATCCGCGTCAGTTGAAAAATGCCTTTGGAGGTGATTACAGCGCATTTTTCCTGCTCTGTCAGGGGTAACTCGATTTTCCAGTAACCTGATATTAAGTCCATTGCAGAAAAATAATGGGCTCCCCTAATTGGTCAAATTCATCATTAATTCTTGGCAAAGGGTAAAGATCCCTTTTTGTAATACTGTTGAGCTTCTGGTAGTCTATTACTACATGGTTGGTGCCATCCTTCTTTTTTACAATTAGAACAGGCGAAGCCCA
The DNA here is from genome assembly GCA_022478985.1 of Massospora cicadina. Lineage (NCBI taxonomy): Eukaryota > Fungi > Entomophthoromycota > Entomophthoromycetes > Entomophthorales > Entomophthoraceae > Massospora > Massospora cicadina. The sequence goes on from JAKSZP010000021.1 coordinate 240,157, forward strand.
TGGGCTTTTGGACAGTTCAATCATCCCTTGCTCTAGCAACTTTTTGATTTCATCAGTGACAACATCTTCCGCTGCCCGTGATCAGCAGATTGGCTGAGACCTTATAGGATGATGATCCCCTGTGTCTCCTCGATGGACCACCCCCCAAGCACACCCTAAGTCATGATCATCAACAGCAAAAATCCCCTTAACTTCTGTAATAAAGCTATTGCTTGGTCTTTTTGTTCTTCTGATAGCCCTATTAAATTACTCCGCGGTACCACTGTTAGTACATCAGCAGGTGTCTCAGCCAGTAGACCAAATTTATCCAACGACCTGAAATCATGAACCTGATGGACCTCATCTATTGGAATCAGATGTAAATACGCTACAATCTGGTGTCAGTGTACTTGCATTGATTCACTCTGGAGGTTTGCTAACAAAACCTTAATCTCTCCATGTCCCAGAAGCATAATCCCTGGAGCCACATGCAGCTCAAACCATGTTTGATGATAGAGCCCAATGAATTCCCCATATAATCCACTAGCAATTTCCACCTCTAACTCAGAGTTCACTAGGTCTTGATGGCCAGAAGGTATAGATATGGGCCCTGCCGCTTGAAGAGGTATCCCTTGATATTCATATATCTGCTGGGGAAGTGGTTGAGTCTTGCGCTTTAGTTGGTGATATTGAACTGGAATCACCCCATCACTATAGGCAAGGTTGATATGGCTCATATGCACCAGATCCTTCAGTACTCCTCTAGTGGTAAAGTAAATTGGGATCCTGCTGACCCAGAATGGTGAGGGTCTCCTCCGTCATATTAATGACAGCCCCAAAATGGCGCAGGAAAGTGGTCCCCTTTAACAGGTCATAGTTTTCATTTGGCAGCACAATTGTTGGGGCTACAATGACAATGGACCCAAAGCGCAGAGGTAGCACACTGTAAGCCCCCTCAGAGATGGTGCTTACCTCTCCAGCAATTCCGTACACCATTCGATGGTCTGCATCAGGTTTCAATGTCAACTTTGCCATCAATTTAGTGGAAACTATGTTGACTGGAGCACCAGTATCTATTATAGCGCGAACTCTGTTTTTTGCTAAAAAAATATCACAGTATGTACACTCAGAATAAGAAGAATATTGACTGTCTAGTATGTGAACATTTACGGGCTCTCTTTTTAAGAAAACTCATTATCCCTCACCGACTTGGGGGTATACTTTGGCAATGGCATCTACCAGAAGGACGACTTTTACTCCTTTCAGAGTTGGTACATCCACGGCAGAATCAAGTTTGTCCAAGGAAGCTTGATCAAGAATTTGACAGGCATACGGCTTTGTTTTTCAGTGGACTCTTCTTCCACCACCGCCTTGGCTTAAGCTTGGGTTACTACATTTACTCCTCCAACTAGCTGCTGGTATAAAATTCCGTCATTGTATTGAGGGACTTTCGCAGGGTATACTACTATTGATTCAGGGACATTTTGTGTTGGTATTGTGGAGGTAGAGGGTCTGTATCTACTCCGCTCCGTCTTTTCCCTGATAGTATTGATCTTGGTGTACTTAGTAGACACAGCGGTTATGGCATAATTTTGCCAAATAACCAGGGTGACCACATTTTTAGCAGTTAACCCCATAAGAGCCACGTCCTTGATTATCATAAGAGGGTCCAGACTGGAAAGTTTGGGTTCATTCAGCGTAATCAGCCCCAGGTTAGTAAGCTGATTGTTGACGGTTGGCATGGCTAGGCCCTGGTCAATAACTGGGTTGCTGACAGTTTTAATTTCCAGACCATTGTTGCTGATCGAACTGTTGAATATAATTTGGCCAAGGACGAAGCACAGAGTTATAGAAATTCTGAGGATTACTAAAAGTAGAGTCAGACGAGAGTATTCTCCTGAATAAGAGGGTGCAGTAGTGGTGGTAGTCTTCTGTTCCATATTTGGTGGTGGAAAGTTAGGGGATACACGATGCAAAAACTGTACAATATTGAGCAGAGGTACGTCATCATCCAGAAGTGGTGAAATGTCATTTATGAAGCTTGCAATATGGCTTCACTGCAGAGGTCATGGCAATGCACACATCAACTTCCGCTAAATACCCTGCTCCAATCAGCACATGGGCTTCTGTTGTGAATAAATCAGCAATCTCCAGGAGAGTCTTGTTTTGACAGAATCCAATCATTAAGAATTCTGCTTTTCACTGCGACATCTTTGAAGTACCCCCAAACAGGCAGAGTATGGTATCCTTCACGTCCTTATAGGTGACAGAGATACTTGGGAGGTAGCATGTGACCTGATTGGCGCTTCCAACATCCAAGGAAGATGTTAACAACTTAGCCTTCCATCTATCAGATGCACCTTCCACTGCAGACTCAAACTGTTTGAAGAACCCATGAATGTTCCTGCTGCAGTCAAATGGAGGTAATTTTTTGATATTAATCTCCTCATCCCGTTCACAGGGTTTTGGGCCATACTGAGGAATGATTTGAGATCTAAAAGCGGTTTCTTGATGAGGAGCTGAATCAGTGGAAGTTGGGATGTCCACCACTTCAGGGGTAGTGTGACCTTCTGCCATGGGCAATACCGCCATTACTTGAGGGAAGTGACATTCCAACTTGTATTCATATCTGGTACTACCATCATGGGTGTAGTAGCTCCAATCAACTTCATATTATTCCTCGTATGATGCCCCCCTTGATGGTCATCCTTGTTCCAGTGAGAAGACCAAGAGGTATTGGTCAATCTTTGTTCTGCACACTGCATTCAGTGGTATTATTCAATCAGTTGGCGAGTTCTTTGTTTTGTTGTCCCAATATTTGCATTTGGTTAAACGTACAATCAAGTTGGTGCATGACAGCATCTCATTCTTGAAGAAGTTCATCTCAGTTTTTAGATCACCGCATCTAAAGTAAGTTTGAGTTCCTCATATCCAGCTGGTGCGGTGTTCTGTGAAGATTCCCCAGCAACACAGCTTGTTTAAGGCATGGCTGGTGATTGGAGTTCCAGAGCATTAAGTGGTTGATCAATGGGCCCTCTGTAGTGAGCACCACTGTTGTAAATTCAGATGGTATTGTTAGAATCCATCATGTTGTTCATACAGGGCAAACCCACTGAGCAACAGACAAACAATATGGGGATTGTCAGTCCTTCGAACACACTTAAAATATACATAAATTAGGAGCAATTGCCCCAATCGATTCTTTTTTATTTTTAGTAAATAAAGTGACCTTTTGCTGTCCTATTCTTTCTCTACTATTAACAACCTCTCTATCAATCGCCCATCTTTCTTATATACAGCAGCTTCAGGAGATAAGTTCTCATGGCTTGGGCTATTCTATTCTGCCAATTCTCCTCAAATTTGTCTTTTTATTATCTAATCCTCTATCGCCCTAATTGTAGGCAATTTACTTTGTATTCGTTGAATGTGACATCACCTTATTGCTTTATCACCTTATATAGAGGTATTCCAATAAAAACCCATTATATCCCAATATTGCCTCATCTTGAGGCACTCAAATAATCATAACTGATATCATTTTTGGTGGATTCTGCCCTAGCTGTCCCACGATTTTACTGTATAGTCATTTTGGAATTGCAACATCATTTCGATTTATTCAAGTACGCCAACCAGGGGATGGACAGTACCAATCACAACACTCAAAACGGCAAAACAAACTACTAACCAGGTGGGAAGCAGAAACTGCTTAACCCACCATGGCAGAGGGTGAGGAGGGGTTGGGGGGTTGGTTTTCAGAAAGACCCACCTCGATCAAGGGGTGTTGGTTACAGTACCAGATCAGAGCAGAGAGCCAGGGCGTTGGGGCATCTGCATAGTGGGGGCTGAGGTCAGCGTAGTAGGAGTTTTCCACTTCTGCATCAAGATAATGATGGGAAAGTGTTTCAACAAAAGCTGTGAGGAGAACTTCAGCTTCTTTGCGGGCTTCAGGAAGTTGGGTGAAAAGGGAGATACTGTGGCGGGTGATTTTGGCTGAGGGGTTGAATGAAGCCAGCGTTGCGACATTCATAACAGCAATTTCAGCATCATCAAATAGTTTTGAGATGTTACTGCAGGGAGATTCAGGGAAGTCAGGGGGGAAGAAGATGGTGGGCAGGCCATGCTGGAGCTGAGCCACTGACTGGGCCACCGCGGTGCGTAGTTTTGGGCAATGAGGAGAGGCCACCGCAGCTAAGGCGAGCTGGTGGTCACTTTGGAAGGGGGCTGTATTGGGTAGAGGAGCAAAATGGCGAGGGGTAGGGGTTTCATCGAAGTCGTGAAGGAAAAATTCTGCCTGACCATAATTGCCATGGCAGAGAGGTTGACCTGTATGCTTACTAATGAGGACATTACCTGATTCGTCAGTTTCAGCCAATAGATCCCATGGATTTTGGTTCACTGGAATAGTGGCGTTTAAATTTGAGTGGGTAGGATTGGGCGAATGGGCAGCTGCTTGGGTGCAAATGTTGGTCCAAGCATTGCTCTTATTGGCTGGCGTAGATTTAGGTGGGAGAGTGAGGATGGAGGTTTTGGGTGGGGCTGATTTCCATATGGGCCCACTGAACGAGATTGGAGGGTGGGAGGGGGCAGCAAAGCGCCCCATACTGAACCTCCAGAGGGGGCTCAGAAGCTGCAGCAGCAGATTTGGCCTTAGGGCACGCTCTTTTTGCATGGTCGAGGCCAAAGCAGAGGGAACAAATCTGCCTACCATTATCGACCTGAGCCCAAAAGAAATGATCAGGCGCTGCAGCCACACTAGCGCGGGGTGGGATTTGTTGGGCTATGGTAGGGTGGTGTGGTATGATGGTGGCTGTTGCACGAGGAGCAGCAAGGCGTTCTGCACCAGATGGAATGGCAAAGATGAGGTTGGCCTGAGTGCCATAAGCCATGAGCCCCACGACCAACTGGTCATACAAAACCTGGGGTGGAAGGTGGGATGGGAGATTTTCAAAGGATACCACTAGCGTGGTGTCTGAAGGGAGGCGATTACGGGTTGTGGGAATGGGGGTTTTTTTATAAATTAGAGGAGTTTGTGCTGCCGCTTCAGCATCCTCCTCAGATTGGAACCCAACGTCAAGGTATCCCTTAAAAGGGCGGAAGTCTATAAAGCCAGCTGGCGCAAAGGCTGTAGTGGCTAAGTCAATAATTGTCTTATTGGCATATGGGAACAAACACCCATAGTTTACTCTGAGGCAATAGCGAATAGCAGAGCGAGGGAGGGCGAGAGGATGGGGGCGAGAAGGGTGGACGCGCGCCAAGTGGAGCGCTAAGTCCTGTGGGGGGACAAAACGGTTGGAAGCAGTGGGCGGGCTGTTTGAGCCCATCTGAACGCGCTTGCCTGCAGGGTGGAAAACGCTAGGTGGGGGTGCACTGCTGCCCCAAACTGGGGTGGCAGGCGGCAGAGCCAAGGACATCAAAGAATAGGTTTGGGCAGATGGCTGTGGATAAATAAACTTAAATTTAAAATCGCTCAAAAGTGACTTTGAGCAGTTAAAGAGAGTCGGAATTGCAACATCATTCATATTATAAAATGCATTTTTAGGATCCAGTGAACACACACCTGCTCCTATGGTTTGGTGTGCATTGTTATTCAGGGCCATCACCCCCAAGCCCATTACTGATTCATCATCTTGCACCATGAAGATGCAGTGAGAAGAAAAAATGTTATCAATGTTCCATTTTTGGTTAAATTTGGATCTAGACTCTCCTAGGCCCTCAATTTCTGCTGAGATGGGGAGAAAATCAGTGGGAAGCTCCTTACAATTCAGAGAAATATCACTAGTCATGGATGCAGTATTTATAGGGGTGACTACGGGTGACATCATTATGGTGGAATCATCTGAAACCTTTATTTTAGACTTGGGGCAGACCCCTGTATGGCTTCAAATTCCACAGAATTCGAAGGTTTAGAAGAATAAGATTCCATCATTGTGAAAGACATGCATGACTTTTTGGTTCCCGTATTTATAGAGGCCAACCCAGGAGAAACCATGATGGATAAATTACCTTGCCCCTTCTGAGTTGAGGCAGGGAAACCACCCCAAAGAGCTTCAATCAGATGATCTAAGTTGGAAGGGGGCAACTGCCATATTGGGGAGTTCACATGGAGAAGTCCAAGGTAGATCAGAGAAACAACGTTTTCACAACTTTGGGCAAAGGTAAGGCCTGGGCTTTTTCAAAATTTATTCAAATATAATTTCACTGGAAAACCCACTTGACACAACAAAAAGAACTCGTAGAAGGAATGGATGGATGCTCTATCAGGATGACGTTGCTCCAAGACATTCTCCAAGCCCTCCAAGGATTGCCACAAGAGCAGATGTGCATGGAATATGGCAAAACCCAGTTGACCACTTCTGGAGACAGCCAATACAACAAATCTACTCCCTGTAAAAGTGGACATGAGCAAGATAAATTATTATTTTCTAAAGAAGGTTTTGGCTCAAGAGTACCCAAGGCCTGTTGAATTTCCAAGTAAATCTTAGGAGAAAGGTGGGGAATTGCAACAACAGGATCACAAAAAGTCTGAGACCACCAGGTATGAGCAGGAAGGGTGGGCACTTCCCAGTTGGTAGTTTCAAGAATAACGCCAAGATGCACCAAAACAAAACAAAATGAGAAACTGTGGTGAGCACCATTGTGGTGGTGATAAATGGCCAGCGCACCCAGTTTACACATAATGGAAGTCCTACATGGATAATTCTGATGTACGTATAATAAAAAGGTTGGTTGACTAACGTTAAGAGAGTGTCTGTAACTCTTTCGTTCCCAGAAAGGTGGTTTGGGATGCAAACCCACACTGCTAGAGAACTAGCCATTAGGAGAATGGTAAATAAAGCACCAAGAATGGTGCTGGTACAGAAGGGACCCAAGGCAAGGGTGTAAAGCGCAGTATACAATATAAGGTAAGCGAGAAACAACATAACTTGAGTGGACACCAGAGGGGAGCCCATAATCAAGTGTAATTCAGTACCAGGAGACTTGGGTGCCTCAATCTGGAGGGGCCTGAGCGGCCCAATAAAGCACCTGAAACTTATATTATTTTGGATAGTATGTAGTGGCCAACATAGTTGGAGACCTCCTTGAAGAGGTCTGCACCCAAGTTCGCCCAAGGAACCATAAAGAAAACTTAAAAAATGGGTAATTTTATTTGTGAAAAGTTGACCAACGAGAAGTGTTGGTCGCAAAAAAATATATTTAAACAGAGTTGGGGTAATTATGGGTCTGCGGGAGTGGGCACAAGCCTTGACGCTCCAATAGACAAACACCTCCATCCAAATTAGTAGAATACACCGGAATTGTCTTCACTCAAGTAATTAGCTGAAGTTGTATTCTCCCTTAATGCATAATTTTGTAACTAGAACGGGTTTTGAACTCCCGTTCTCCAATCAACCAAATTGAACCATCTTTGTTGAGTAGCTCATCCATTTTAACGCCTAGGCTGACATAAAGGGCTGGGCGTTTTGCACCTCACTAGTACCAACATGGGCATATTTGGCTTGTACCCAGAATGGGTCTAATGTATGATTGAGGTCAGGGAGGGCCTGAAGTTTCACCTTTTGGGCCTCCTGCCACCCAGCCTTATCCTTGGGTTTGGTGCCCACTATCAATTCATTTAACCATGACATCTGAACCCTGTTCAGCGATTTCTGAATGAGGCGTTTTTTGCCCCCTTCCACCTAATGTTTTCATTTAATGGGCCAGAGTGGGAAGTCAGTTCCCACCAAATCACCTGCCCACATCAACCCACCCAATTTCACCCACGACAATCAGAGTACAACCTGGACCACCATTCACACCCAAGCATCCCATTCAACTACTACCCACCCAAAATCTTTGTCTACTATTATTGTGAACCAAAATCCATGGGACCTATTAGCTGATATTGATGAATCAGGTAACTTTATCATGAATGAGGAATCCGGTGAAACTCTCAGCCAGTTTGATTATGGTTGGGCCAAATTTACAATTCTGATTTTGAAAAAACCCCATCCCCCAAATGATCCGCTTTAAACCCAATTCTGTCCCCTACCAAAGTGACCACCAGACCACCTTAGCAGCGGTGGCATCACCCTATTGCCCAAACCTCCTAAAAGAAGTAGCCCAATCAGTGGCTCAATTCTTTGGATGGCTGACCACAATTGTCTTGTTCCCTGATTTTCCTGAAGCAGCTCAGGATGAAATCAACAAATTGTATGATGATGCCCTTGACGCAGTCATACATGTTGCAAAAAAAAGAAGATTTTGACTCATTTTCTAAAATCACCCACCACAATACTACCAATCTGGCAAAAATCCTGATGCCCACATCAAGCTGAACATCACCCCACGGTATTAGTTGAGGCTGACTTCCAAGTTGATCTTGAGGATGTTAACCAATTTTTCATCACCATCCACCCTCACCACGCTGATGCCCCAACGCCCTGGCTCTCTTCTTTTGTCCATCTCTTCAACCATAATGATAATGTCCTAAAGAATATGTCTGTGGAAGAGTTGCCTGACCCCTCCTCACCCTCTGACATGGTGGGTTAGCGTTATTCTGCTCCTCTGTCTGGTTGGAGGTTTTTTGTTTTGTTTTATTTTTATTGTTCCATTTGTTCTTTTATTCAGTTTTTTTTCATTGAGTAATGGTAATGTCCATCCCCTGGAATTCATACTTTGGATAAATTCATTGAAATGTCCTGAACATCAACCTCAAAGACTACATATAGTAGATCTACTGTACTTGCTTTAGCGTCATGGTGAACACTCCAGCTCTAAAATTTGTTTTTATAGCTATAATAGACTCTCAAAGGGGGCTGGTTATAAATTTTCATGCCATTCTTTCAATCTTATAAAGCATACCATTATGAATCTCAATATTCTGTATTAATTGGTCTATAGTTCACCATATGATAGGTTGTTAATCTTTAGCTAAACAAGCCTTCAGCTATTCTAGACATCTGATCTGCAAAGGAAGAAAGTGAATAGATAATAGGAAGTCTGGAGAGACCATCAGCGTTCTAATGTGACAATCCTGAAAGTTTTATGACATCATAAACAAAATACTGGAGATTCATACCCATCTTGCTAAGCGAACAATGGATCCCATGAGGTTGTGTAACCACCATAGCAAAGTGTGATCAGTTACAGCTTAAAATTTGTAACCATTCAGATAGACGTTGAATCGCTTGCATGGAAAAAAAGATGGCCAGACATCTTCATTCTGCTACCATATAGTCCCTCTCCTGTTTAGTGAGGGTACAGCTGCATAAAGTGGGTGAATTTTCATCCCCATAAGCATTGTATTGAGACATTACCACACTAATGGCCTTAAACAAGGAATTCAACTTTACAATAATCAGAAGGTCAGAGTCTGAGTAGCAGAGGATGGTTCTCTTAGTTAATGGTTGCTCAAAAATTTATTAAAAGCGTCTTTACACTCTGTAGACCATTGAAAAGTTACTCCTTTAAAATGGAATAAAGAAATATCTTAATGTTCAAAACTTTAAGTAAGTTGACAATAAAATACTATTATCCACATGAATACCTGCACATCTTGTTTATTTTCAAAATATTTCATGAAATTACAGCTCCTAATTTTGGGTTGCTGTAATATTCCTTGTGCGTCAAAGATGGACCTAGGTATTATATATGAGTCTTAAAGAATTGATATTTTCTTGAGTTATCTTTCAACTGAGCCCTATTTTAGAATAGGAAATTTTCTCTTGAGATAGATGGTGAGATAAATCACACAAAAACAAATTGATAACTTTATGGCATATGTCAGACAAATTCAAGTTTTAAATTTATTATGAGGCATGCTGACCAGGGGATGGACATCATTAAAGTGCAGAAAGTGACAAAACAAAACACCAAACTAACCCAAGGCGCTCATCCTACCATGGAGGAAGGTAAGGAGGATCGGGGGGCTCATTCTCAGACTCATTCACCTCATTGGCAAGAGCACAAGCCAAGGAGGAGAGCAAAGGGTGGGGTGATCAGCGACATGGGTAGCGAGGTCAGTAACAAGTGGCTGCTTGAGGAATTGGTCATACAACAGCAAGTCGCCTATGTATTTGGCAAGGGTGGCTTCTGCCTTAATGTGGAGGGCCAGGAGCTGGGACAGTGAGGCCGTGGAGGCATGGGTAACCCAAGAGTTGGCTTGCGAGGTGGAAACCACTCTCTGGATGGCTTCCTTGGCGCGCCTGTGGGCAATTTCAATGGCAAGTTTGTGGTTTACAGGTGTGGATGGCTTGAGGAGGGGGGCGGGATTTCCATGGCTAGTGCTGCTACTGATGACTCTGCCATTTCATGGATAGAGGTTACATAAGGGTGGGTGGCTGCTGTGACAGCGAGCTGGTGGTCCAAGCAGAACTTCATGGTGTAACAGTTGGAAACGTCCCAGTTTCCAATCGCCATCTTACCTTAGGTTTGACACAATTCACGCTGAACGTCCAATGTGAGCTGGACTCTCAAAGTAATAAACCTTAGAATTAGTGAAATTCAGAGCGAGAAATAGATGAAATAGGTAAGTGATGTTGCAAACCCTGGAATTAACTTTATTCTATTTATTATTGAATAAAAAGTCACTGACGAACAGGATCCTGATAATCTGATGCCACAAACACACCAAGGAAAAGACAGGATATTTGAGGAGATTAAACCCCAAAAACCCAAGTTTTTGTTGATGTGACAAAAACTTGTTGTGCGCGGATCATCAGGTAAGATAAGGTAAGGGCGGCCCTGAGGCCACCAGAGAAAGAGAGAGAAAGAGAAAGAGAGAATTCCAAATGAAGTTTGGAATTGTGCGGGCTCAACCTCAAAGGTCGCCCTTCTGGGCCTCACCCAAACCATTGATTAGGCTCAAAAGAGCCTATTCAATAATTCAGGTGAGGCACAACCCAGCGCCCAAACCTGACAAACACCAAAAATCTTTTTAAATGAATCAATTTAGATTTGGAAAATCTGAACCCAGATTGAAATGCAATGAACGGATTAATACCATCTGTTACACATGGCGTTTGGTTGGGGGGCATAAAATCATTGAGCGACCAGTTTGGGATTCTGATTTTGGATAAATTCATTATATGTGGGTTGTGATGCCTTGGTAAAATTACCCATCTCATCAGTCTCAGCCAATGAGGACCATGGGTTCAAATCAAACTCAAAATTTGGGTCAGCAAATTGAAGTGGAGTGGCTGGCAATTGCAGAATAATGTGGGAACCCACATTAGTTTAAGCCAATCCCTAATTGGATGAGGCGCCAATGGCACTGGGCGAGGCGCATGTGGTACTGGCCTGAGGGAGGGGCTGATTGGCTGCAGCAGGCACTGAGGCAGCAGCAGGCTTTGGGGGAGAGGGGGTAGAATTGTACCCCATGTTGAAAAGTATTGGGGTGTGAGGAAAATTGGGGGCCTTGCAATGACCGCTCTGGGTCCAAGGAAGTCACGAGGGAGGGGCATTTGCGCTTTGAGTGGTCTAATTCAAATCAGGAAGGACAGATTGTCCTTCTGCCCTCTACACGGGCCCAGAATGGGTGGTCAGGGGCTGAGGGTATGATGGCGCGGGGTGGATTTAACAAAGCAATTTTAAATTTATGGGGCTGATTATGGCAAATGTTCAAGGCCCAGCTAGGAGAGTGGCCCCATTGGGGACTAAGAACTGAAGGATGGGGTAGGAGCTGTACGCGCCTAGTCCATCCATTAATTCCTGATGGAGTATTGCGGGGGAGGTGAGTGGGCAACCCTGTGAACTGAACCACCATAGTGGTGTCAGTGGGGAGCTGGGTGCATGTTGTTGGTATAGGGGTGCCCTTGAATACCAAGGGCACAGTAGCTGCAGTGGCAGCGTCAGCTTCACATGTGAAGCTGAGGTCAAAATACCCCTTAAAGGGGCGGAAGTCAATGAAGCCAGACAGCTTCATCACCGCCTGGGCCAGGTCAATAATTGCATGTTCCTCATATGGGAACAATTTACCAAACTCGACCCAAAGGCCAAAATGGAGCTGGGAGTGGGGGAGAACGAGTGGGCTGCAAGGCACCACCTGGGTTTGTGCCAGGTGGATGGCAAGATCCTTGGGCAGACTAAACTGACCCAAGGACTTATTTGGACTGGACAATCCAGACTGAGCGCGTTTTCCCACAGGACAGAAAATGCTAGGTGTGGTTTTGCCGCTGCCCCACACTAAAGCAGCCGTTGGCAAATCTGACATTATTGGGGATTGAACAGCCGCAGTTGGCATTTGATCACTAATTGTTTTACTTACTTTTCTGTTTTTACCAATAAAAACGCTCAAAAGTGACTTTGAGCGGAAATAAAAGTTTCACAATTTCAAGTTTAATTTGTAAAAAGAGTGATTTGGAGGTCAATGAGGATAATATCAGCCAAAATACCCTGGTCAATTCTTAGTGGAACCCCTCAAATAGGGGTAATTTTTTATTCATTCCCCTTGGCGAAATGCTCAATCGTTGGTAGTTGGGTTGTACCAGCCCTGCGGCGAAATAAGGGAAATTATTCTGGGGCCCAGATATATGATTGGGTAAAATATTAAATCTTTTCCCCACGGATTTAAACTGCCTGCTACTGAACCTCCATTGTCCTATTCCATCAAAGTGAGGCAAAGTTCAAGAGTTCCATTAGGCCAAAACTTAATATTCTCTAATTCAGCTATTCCTAGCCTAGTCCAAATTTTGTGGCTCATTTGCTTTGAGCATCAATATGGATTAAAAACTAAGCATTGAGACATTAAGAGGCTTCTCTTCTTGACCTTAAGATTTGTACTAATAAACAACTTATAAACTAATTAACCCTTTATTAAAATTAAAGTATTATTATAGTAATTGGTAGTAAAACAAGCCCCCTTAAAAGATTTTAACAGAAGTAAAGAGTGAAACTTCTCTAGCAAACATTGTTGAAATTCAGGGTGCAAATCACCATGGAGCATCCCAATCCCCTGGATTCTAACAAGAGGTGCTCACTACAGGGGAACCTGTACACCACAAGCGTACAACAACAAATAAAGAGCATTTTAGTGAGTACCCCTCTTTCTCCACATTAAAATGAACTAGGATAGTTGCTCTTTAGCTGCAACTAGCCAGCACACTGTCCCATTTTTGAAAAACTTGAACATCGCCCCCCCTTCTACTTCAGGTGAGGCCATATCTGCTATCCCTTTCAACCCCCTTTAAAGTAAAATTCACCCATGGGGAGAATAGCGGTGCCTCATTTCTCTTCATTTATGAGTTGGCCATGGAGAACATGACTGACCATCATATAATCAAGTATATTCTTCCCTGCTTTTGCCAAATGTCCCAAGAGATAGTGGTTCCATACATGGACACCCTTAATAACTGGTCAGAGATTACAGAAATGCTTTTGAATAAGTTCATCACCCCGCAGAGTTTGAAGTGAAGAAAACAGGCCTTAACGCACCTTAGTCTGAAAGAGGGCGAAACAGTTGCTTCATTTGTTGATCAATTCTATGGTGAAGCTCACCCCCTGCTACTCAAAAAAATGCTCTCTTGATGACGCCATTGCTGCCATTCTGAGTGGGTTGACTTATCACTCCACTAGCATTGCATATTATCTCAATTAAACGGCATATATGGAATATACATGATGTAAGGGAGCCTTTATTTTAGGTTGCAGATCTTTATGAAGTTGAAACCCCCAAAGAGTGGGGTTGAAACCACAAGCCTTATCATTGAGGATATACCCACTGTAGCCTGGCCAAAGGAATCCACTCCGACTCCTCTGGACTCTCCTGTGCTTGTTACTACCCCAAAGCCTGTGCCAGTGAGTCGATTTAAAATAGACCCCCTCCCCTACATGAGGTTGGCAATAATGCAACATTAGTGATAAGGTCAGGTTTCCACACGTCAGTTGCACCTCCAGTAAATCCTATGCGCTCAGTTGAGATCTTACCTCAGGCCATGCTCGCCACTAAGGGGCTCATCACCGTGGCTCCATCCTCACGTCCTTCCAAACTGCAGTCCATAAACACTATAATTTCTTCTCTGGCTGTGGCATAAAGTAATTTTCTTACCAAGAGCAGACAAAAGTCGCTGAAGCTCTACCAAATTCATTAAAGATCAAAAGGGTAGGTGAGCCCCAAAAGGACAACTCCTGTGATCCAAAAGACCTGTCTACCTCTCGCCTTCTATTGGACCTCTGAGGTGCATAGAGAACCCCTCTGATGACAAATCTGAAGGGGGTTATGAAGTTGTTGACCATTATGTACTAGGAGCACCAAGCGAAGTGGAAATCCCAAACTAGGTGAACCCTGAAAGAGTTGCCATGGCCACAATACCCCTTGGATCTATCTCCACCAAGTGCTGAGGTGTTTTGAGGTTATTAATACTGTTAGTGATGCTGATCTGATCATTACCACAATAATTCAATCTACTCAGCAGTCCAACACGCTACAATCCATTAAAGACAAATACTCTGACGCTGCTTATAGACTTGTGTCCACTTTCCGTATTGAGGAAATTCTAGCTCTCTCCTAACCTTGGGGATATCAACCAAGGGGGAGGTTGTCATCAATGGGGAACGGGTCCTAGCTATCATTGACACTGGCTCTCCAGTGAACGTTGGCTCAAAAACTAATTAAGAAGATTAAGCTGGCCCCTGACTTGTAATATACTCAAGAGTTTGGGACTTCAGTTCCCAACAAAACTTGCGCCATTGTGACTTACTTCTCTCCCCCATCTGATTTGGGAAGTCTATCCTGTCAGCCCCAACGGTAATTTTATCTAGTACCACTTAAAACCTGCTCATTGGGACTCAATTTATACTCTAGTATGAAGTAATCACTAACCTGAAGCAGGGCTATCTCTCCCTGCTTAATTACAAAGTTCCCTTGGTTCTAACTAACAATGAGTTTAATAAAAAGAATACACTTGCTTAATTTAGTATCCTTCATCCTCCTTACCTTTGCATTATACTACAGCGGGGTGAAATACAATTAAGTTACCCAAATCTGTGGATACGCTAGAAAGTATCTCCTAATATGCAAAAGAGGAGATAGTAAAAGCAGTAGAATAGAAGGTGATTGACACCAAGATTACCTTGCAGATCCCCCACAACTGGCTATTGCACATCACAGTCATTGTGGAGATAAGCCCTTTAGATCCTCGATTGTTGCTAGGTGTATTAGACCTAGACTATCACCAACCCATCAATATCCTGCTGTGGAATCTTACTAAGAAGGACATGGTCATAAAATAGCACCAGGGGATTGGGAAAAGGCCTACTGATCCCAATTGAGGACATCCACCAAGTCCATTATATTGGTTCTATGTCATACATGAGCTTACCTGCAGATCAATTGCTATGTACCTTGCCTTGTGTTCACATTTCTGATGTGCTTACCCTCAAAGAGCTCAAAAAAGTCCACGCTTTACTGGAATCCTACATCGAGATATTCTCTAAATTTGATACTGACTATGGCCACATGAAGGATTGGAGCCATACCATCAATGTTGGTGATTCTCATCATATCCAATCCAAGTCCTATCAGAAATCAAAAGTTGAGGATTTCCATATAAGGAAGAGTTTAAACAGTTACTGGACGTGAGGCTATGGTGCCTTCTCAAAGCCCTTGGTCATCTCCTCTCTTGCTTATAAAGAAGAATAATAGAGGTCATCAGGTAGTTATGGACTACTGCAAACTGAACACCTCACCAAAAAGGATAGTTACCTTATACCCAGATTTGTGACGCTTTGGCTCAACTTTCTGGATTCAAGGTCTTCTCCGCCATGGATCTAGCTAGAGGTACTGGCAGAAGGATCTTTCTCCACAAGATCAGGAGAATTGTACGCTCATCTGTAGTGAGAGCCTATTTAAACCCACCCGTCTACCTCAGGGGTCTTGCAATAAGCCTGCCACTTTCCAGCAGGCCATGGATCACATGCTGCAAGATCTTAATTGGAGTTGTGTGATCGTCTATATTGATGACATCACTGTATTCTCTAAAACCTTCAATAAGAAACTCGCACATCTGAAGAAAGTTCTTAAAATCTTGTGGGCATCCAACATAAAGCTGAAGCCCTCTAAATGTACGTTTTTCCAGAGAAGTTAGGCTTCCTTGGACATGCCATCTCATAAAAGGGAATTCAACCCTTACATGATAAGGTCAAAGCAATATCCAAGATGCTGGCACCCTAAAATCCTTTGTGACATTCAGGTATTCTTGGGCATGATGAGGCACTACATTAATCCATATCAAGTTTACCCAAAATAGTGAACCCCTCATACATCTTTTTGCTATGAACTCTCCGTTCAATTGGGTTGCCAAACAAAAGGCCACATTTGAGACCCTGAAGAAGTTTGGTGTAACAAAGACCTATCCTCCATCACCTTTACTAGGGAAATCCCTTCATGTTGCTCACAGAAGCCTCCAAATACGCCGTTGGAGATATCTTGAATTAATTGGATGAAAATGGGGTTGAGCATCCTGTGTCCTACTTCAGTAAGATGCTCTCAAAAGCTGAACGCAATTAAAGCATCACTGGAAAGGATTGCCTTGCCATCTTATTTGCTGTAAAATACTATCGCCCTTTTTAGATGGGACTTATTTAAAGTGATTACTGACCACACCATATTAAAGTGATTACAGAATATGAAAGATTTCACTGGACGGTTATCTTGCTGGGCACTTAAGCTCCAACGATATGATATGACAATTGATCATTGGGCTGAAATCTGCCACATGAATGTTGATGGTTTTCATTGCCTGCCTATTCTTCACTTGGACATTAGTGAAGCAGATAGGTTGCATGAACTTTTAATAATTCCTGAATTGTGTGCTGATGAAGATGAACAAGTACAAAATATTCTAGCCCTGCACTCCCACAACACCAAGGTGGAAATCGGAATGTTGTATAAGGAAGTAGGGGTAAATTGGTTGCCCTATCTCCAGCCATCTGAGCGAGTGCCTGTCATTTTAGAGTCTCACACTATCATGGGGCATGGAGGAGTATGAAAAACATGTGAGTGGATAAAAGATTGGTACTATTGGGAGGGCATCATGAAAATCATAACTGAAGTCTTATATGCATGCCTGACCTGTAAGAAACAAACCAGCTTTAAAACCTAATATCAATATCAACCTACAACGCTCCACCAACCCTTCCACACCATAAGTTTGGACGTGGTAGGTCCTCTCCCTCAAACTAAAGGTGTAAAACGCTATATCTTGGGTAGTATTGATCATTTCACCAAGTGGGTTGAAGCTGTTGCTCTTCCCGCTCAGACTGCTAAAGCTACAGCTACCTTCTTACACCAGTACATCTTCACCTGGCATGGGTGCCCCCAGGTTCTCCTATGTGACAATGGAAAGAACTTTACTTCACAAGTGGTAAAGCTCCTCGCCACTACTATGGGAGCTCAACAACTCTTCTCAGCCCCATATAACCCATCCACAAATGGGGCACTAGAAAGAGTTAATGGGACCCTGGTCTCAATTTTACACAAAATGGCCACTTCAGACCCTCTCCACTGGGATCTCTATTTGACCGGTGCACTCATATCCTACTGTAGTAGCTACCATTATATCCTCAAGATGTCCCCTTTCTGTGTGTTGTATGGAAAATAACTGGGGTACCAGCTTTATTAGCCAAGGATATTTTCTCTGATTAGACTGATCCTGAACAAGCTATGAAAATTTTGGTCCAACACATCATTCAATTACAATCAGAGGCCATGACTAACTTAGCTAAGACTGTTACCAAAGAAGGCCAAGCCACAAATAAGCTCAGGACCCCTTTTCCTTCATTCCAAGTATCCAACTTGGTACTCTATTACCATAACTGAATCCCTCCAAGAAGTGAAAAGCTCATCTTTATCTGGAAAGGGCATTTTCAGTCATATACAAGCGAGGGGATGAAATTCTATCAAATTTCTCCCATTTAGACTCACCATCAACTGAGTTCATGGCTGCTTCCTTTGGCCCTATTCTCCCCCCAATATTCTTGAGGGGGGTAATGTCAGACATTTTCCTCCTAGGCTTCAGAATAAGAATGTAGTGGGTAAAGCTTGGCTTAATAGAGGCAAAGTCAGACATTTACAAGTTTGCAATACTGAAGATATTGATTTTAATAACGATTTTCTTGGATAAAAGACCTTGGCCAATCCTTGGTGGAACCAGGAAAATTGGGGCAACACTTTTACAAATACTAATTGGGCAAATAGCACCAACTTGGGAAATCAGATTCCTCTGACCTCACAGCCTATTCTGGGGCACCCATCAAAAGTTTTTCCCAGCCACATCTTATCCCCTTCAAGAACCTATGTGGGGACCAACCCCTTTTATAGGTGCTGCAGGGGTCCCCAAGGTGCAATATTTTAGCAAAAGGAGAATGGCTAGAATATATTAAGTCATTACCCCACAGGTACAACTTGCCCCAAAATAATCTCCCACTTATCATTCAGCCTAAAGGAAGTGAGATTTCATAGCTTCAATAGGCTAGAATCACATATTACTAAATTTGGAAGTTCCCAAGCTGTATGAACGTTGAGCCTTGATGTTTTAAATACCTTTATCAATTTATTAAGAGGATACTCTCTTTTGATCCCTGCACAGCGCCTAATAAACCTCTTGAAAATTAAACACTTTTAGTATTTGTTTATTTTGTTATATCAAGTGGTGAGTAGAGCCCATCATTCCTATTGTTGGATTTGTGGTAAAAGAAGCACCAGTGAGCCTTTTCCCAAACCAAAAATCCAACAGCACTATTTTATTATAGTTATAAAATTGTATAATCATCATATTGTTATTTAACATTTGTATCTTGATTTTAGGGTATTATTTTTAAGATTAGGGTACAAGTTGTCATCTACAAGTGCATATTGAAGATATTATAAGTAAAAACATAAAAGTTTCATCTAAGCTTATATGAGTGATTTATGCCTATATTTAGAAATAGATAGATAATAAAAGCTCACTCCTTTACCACGCCTAGACACTGGTCATAGGTTGTTATTTGATTATTAATTTTTCACTAACTTAAGTTAAGTAAATTGGCCTAAAATACATCTTTATATAATGTTCTTTTTATATGTTTTTTGTATAAAAACATATAAAAATTGATAGATGTTCCTTAAAAACTCAAACATTGCAACTTAATTTTTTTGGACAGTATCATACACACAAATATCAGTTTTTGGCAAAAGTTTAATAATGTAAATATTTGAAAAATGAAATGTTGTTCCAATTCACTTTTAATTATGAACTAATTTACTAATTGTATGTTTCTTACTGTTATCAGAATAATTAGTATATTGTCTTGTAAAAAAGTGTTAAAGATAATCATAAAACCTTAGTTCATTACTATCATGATTTATTTCTTTGTTTAATATCTTATAAGTGTTAACAACAAACTAGTATAACAATATGGTAAATCATAACTCATGACATTAAATTTTAAAAGCGTTTTGATAAAAATTATGTTAAGGCCTATATATCTACATAGATTAAATGAAACTATACTAAATACAAGCAACTTTAAAAATAATACTTTTCAATTTAATAGAGGTATAGAGCTTCTTCCAGATCAAGGTCTAAAAAGGAATTTATAATGTTAGAAAGTTTTCTCCATATTTATTTAGAACTAGCCGATTTACCCGTGCTTCGCTACGGTGTCTATAAAATTTCAGATTTTCAATTTATTAATTTAGATTTTATATTATATATAAACAAAACCACTCAGCCAAATCTAATTGCTCAATCGAATCAACTAAAAACTACCAACCACTTTGGTAAACCTAGCTGAAATTATCAAATCAACCAATAACTAATCACCCCTCAAAACTAAACTGTGTCCTATCGATTCGAACAAAAGCCATCAACCACTCGGCCAAACAAAATAAACCTATCGAATCAATCAAATAACACTAAACTGCTACCCGAAACATCTCTGTATACTTAAAATCATTGTGTATGTGACATATCTTCCAAACTACTAAATCAACTTCTACTTAACTTATCCTATTTTATTCGAGGTGGGCCAACATGGGGACGATACCGCATCGATTAAGGGAAGCGAAGAAAATGGGAAAGGAGGATAAAATCCGGAAAACCTCCATGCGCGGCGTATGATAGGCCAGGAACTCCATGAACCGCCTTTGCTATTCGCTATCTCGGTTCGGGGCATTGGTGCGCAACGCTAAACAGTCATAGTCGTCCCCTACCCAAAGTTCCTGTACCGGAATCGAACTCGAGGAGGCAGTGGTAGAGGTCCCTATTCTACCACTGGGGTATCCTCCCCACTTCTACTTAACTTGCCAAAAGTATTTTATTAATTAGGTGAACCAAATAAGGCAGGTTTTTAAAATATATAATCCTAACATCCAGATACCCGTGCTTCGCTACGATATTTAATTTATCAGATGATAAGCTCACATTGTAGCCTATAGGCTGTGCCAGCACTAATCTCGAGCCACTCAGACTAACAGCTTCGCTGTTGCCCTCGTGGCTGGTGAGCTGATTATCCTAACTTTACTTAATCTACTTAAACTCTAATACTGATTTTTGTTGAGTTTCAGGTGAGCAATTTGGTGAATTATTAGATAATATTCGCCAATTCTCACCCACTCACCCAAATAGATTGAACCCATCATACTCGATAGTTTCAGATTTGATCTTATTTGCCAATTCTCACCCACTCACCCAAATAGTTTAAGCTTATCAGACTTGATTAGCTTCAGGTGAGCAATTTGGTGAATTATTAGATAACTAGCGGAGTTGCCCGTGCTTCGCTACGGTGTCTATAGAATTTCAGGTGATTCGAATTGATTAATTTAGATTTTATATATAGTTAAGCAATAACTACTCGGCCAAATATAATTGCTCAATCGAAGCAACCAAAACCACCAACCACTCAGCTAAATCTAACTGAACTTATCAAATCAGCCAATAACTAATTTCCCCCAAAGCTAAACTGTATCCTATCGATTCGACCAAAAACCATCAACCCACTCGGCCAAATAAAATAAACCTTTCAAATCAATCAGATTCTAAATTATTTTAGTTTTTATATTGGTAGATAGCTATCAATAAGTTCAGAAACCATTAAACCTATTAAAAATTCCAACTTACAACCACTTAGCCAAAATCAATTAAGCCTGCCAAATTAAATAAACCATCAATCACTTACCTGAAACTATTGAGCCTATCGAATCGACCAAAAAATAAACCACCACTCAGAAAAAACCAATTATTGAACTTACAAAACAGCCAAAAACTAATCACTTATTAAAACCTATGAAAAAATTGAAGTAAATGGATATGAAAATACCCGGCCAAATTGCTATATAATTACCAATAGAATATACGTTCTAGATCTTATATAGAACTGATGTTTAAATTTATATGATTATATTAAACAATTATATATTAGCATTCCGTTCCCAAACTTTATAGAATACTTGTGCCAAGTTTGGTGATTTTTGGTTATTTGCTCGAGATAATGCATCTATATAAACAAATTAACATACTGATTCTTTTGTAAATAAAATTTAAGATTAAGTCTTGTTGATACCCAGTTTAACACAGATTTGTTTGTGGGCTTAAAGTTCATCTGATAATCTCATAATTTTTATATTTGTAGATGGTTATCGATAAATTAAGTAATCAAATTATACTGAATCAATATAAATTTTTCAACCTTCAGCCATACCCAATTAAACCTATCGAATTAACTAAACCACTAAACCACTTAGCTAAAACCATTAGATTAAAAATCAACCAATCACCAACCGCTTCGTAAACCAAAGCTAAATGTATCGAAACAACCAAAATCACAACTACTTACCAAAACCAATCAAATTTATCAAATCAACCAATCACTAACTTTATTTAAACCGTTAAGCTCATTAATCAACACAAACCCACTAACCGCTCGACAAAACATTTAAACCACCGAATCAGCTGAATATCAAACTGCTCAGCTGTAGCAATATAGCGAATACCATCGAAGTATATATAGGATTTTTATTTGTTACATATAAAACTTTTTATTTTACTATATTTTTCCCATGTTTTAAGTTATTCTGCTATTCGGGGCGGAGACAAATCCAACAAATCAAAGATCATAAAAATCGGTCCAGCCGTTCTTGAGTTATAAATGGTGTAACTAACACGACTTTGTTTTATATATATAGATATTCGCCAATTCTCACCAACTCACTTAAATAGATTGAACCTATCATACTCGATAGTTTCAGATTCGATCTTGTTTGCCAATTTTCACCCACTCACCCAAATAGATTAAACTTATCTGACTCGATTAGCTTCAGGTGAGCAATTTGGTGAATTATTCAATGACATTTGTCAATCACCCACTCGCCCAAATAGATTGAACCCATCAGGCTCGATAATTTCAGATTCGATAAGATTCGCCAATTCTCACCCACTCACCCAAATAGATTGAACCTATCAGATTCGAAGGTTTCAGATGTCAGTCAGTCAGTGAGTCAGTCAGTCAGTCAATCAGTCAGTACATCAGTGAATGTGTTTTATTAAGTAGATTTTTACCCTAATCTAACTGTAATATGTGATAGGATCTAAGAAACTCATAAGGCATTCCATAACAATTTTCAAGTTATTAGATATGTTGTTTCTAAGTGTAGGCTCTGTAAACCTATTCTTGTAAGCATATTGAGAAAGGTGCTTAAGTCTATGCAGTATTACATTATGTTTAAAAAACATAATTGTAAACTGTTTTAGTTAATGTAATAGCAAGGTATAGACTAACTGAAGCACATTTATTATCAGTAACAAAAGAAGTTAACTATATAATAAGAGAACTTGCTTCTGCCCTGGATTTTTAACCATATGTTCGTAAAACTTTGAATCAGAAAAATCCAGTTTAAAAAATCATTGTGACACAATATTAGTTATCACTTAAAAAGACACTACTTACTATATAATAATTGGAACACAGTTATCAGGGTAATTTAAGTCATTTTAAAATAATTAGACTGGTAAAAAATTAGGTAAAGCTTAATTGAGTTTAGAACTATTGCATAAGATAACAAATTCTGTATATTAAATCAACTACTAATTTATATCAATTATAGTTCACATGGATTGTAAAAATTCCAGGCAAATATTGATTTTCATAAACTACTCCATATTAGATACTTACAAATTGAGAATTGAGCAATCAATTCATTCAAGGAAGCATGAGATTGGTGTAGGAGGCAAGTTTTTGCAATTAGGAATCATGAAACGCTAGTATGATGCCACTCATAATGAATTTTTGATGAAATGGCTTCCAATCTTAAAAATAAATTCTAAGAAGCTCTAGCACAATAAGTAAATAAATATTATATGGAGTTATGTAAAAAGTTTATTTATTTTACCTCTAATATGTATAAGAACTGATCTTAGAGTAAAGGAGGACATAGAAAGCTTTATAGCACCATTTTCTCCTATTTAATATACATATGGACAGATTTATACAATAACAAAGTATGTGTCTATTTTATCTTGCCTTTTGTTAGCACAAGCTGCTTCCAACTTGGGAGAATTATTGATATTAAAAAATAAAAATGAACAGAGTGAGATTCGAACTCACGCCTCCGAAGAGACCACGGCCTTAACGTGGCGCCTTAGACCGACTCGGCCATCTGTCCTTAGAGCAGGAATTTTATTTTGCGTTATTTAGGTTACATTTCTTAAGGCTTAAGAGATCATAGTGTGTTGCGAGTCTTAAGCATAGATAGTTTCTCATGCGTATAATTTCAAACTAAAATTAGAATATGTAATTGTATTCATAAAAACCATAACTTAAGAGCCATCCCTAAATAGCTAGAATATCCAGTTAAGACCTCTACACCACCCCAAAACTTTTGTTTGCTAGTTTGCAATTATACAAGACCAACAATTGATTCTCATTAAAAAACCTTAAATTTATAATATGTAAATATCTATTATAACATGATAAATTAATCTATTAAAAAATATGTTCCTTTTAGAACAGTTTGTAATGTAATAAGGTGGCTTAACACCTCTCAGTATGAGGTACTTCCCATGAAGCCTGAGAACCTGGAGGCTTGAGTATGTTTGAATTTACCTTGCCCATCATAAATCCAGAACAATATCTGAATTCAATATAAACTTATTAGAAACAAAATATTATGGGTTTTTGGATGGAATCTACCTAACCAGGAGCTATTCTAATTGATCCTGGACATCTAATGTTCCATCCACCATTAGATGTAAGGCCTTTGGCTCTATATATCAAGCTGGACTGGTTCATGTACCCTTTTTAATACAAAAAAAGAGCTAAATCCCCAAGGACCTGTAACTTACTGAGATCTTTAAACTAGGGCATACTCTGGATGAGAGACAAGTAGCTGATGCCCCTCCTGCTTGCCACATGTCTTCACCTGACTTACTCCTCAGCCCAACCCATTTAGTATCAAATCTTTAGAGTTTTACTTATAAAATTGGACAACTTATTGCAGTCTTAGGAAAAATTAGAAAGCTCCACCTCATGGTCCCCTTACCTGTCCCCAACAAGTGGCTCAACCAAGAGTCAACCTGAATGGAAATAACTTACCTAGTAAGTCAAATTCAGGCAAAAAGTCGAAGAAAAGAGGCTTAAAATGGGGATTGAACCCATTACCATATTTAAATATTGTCAAGATGAATTTGGACATTCAGAATTTACAAAAACAGCCCAAGAAAATTGTAAACTTTGGCTGATATTGTTGCTGCTGGAAATCAATTGAAGCAATATTTTTCAATTTCTTTGATGGAAAATTGGTTTAAAACTGTTAATCACAGTACTTAAGGTAAGCAACTTTCATTATTTTTTTGTACTATTGGTGTTTAACCTAAGAGGGGGTCCTCCACACATTTTTATTAACTATGTTCCAAAAAAGGGATTTTTTAACATAACAAAAAACCCTAACATGGTGCTTTGGTGTTGGCCTAAGAATCTATAATAGAAGTGGAAGAGGGTTTGGGGTGATTCTTATCTGGTAAGTGCTTCAGGTGGCGGGCAATAGCAGAGAGAAAGGGTTGGAGCATCAGCATCATGGAGAATAAGAAGATAGATGTGTAGGTTCTCCTCATTGAGAGGCCAGTGGTGAGCATCAGCTTGATGTATTGAGCAAGATGGTGTTCACCAAAAGAGAGATGAGTTCAGTCATGCATGTATATGATTTGATGCATTGGCAAGTCTGAGGGTAGTTAGATCAAACAGTAATGATCTTGCCACATAAATGTACATGTGGCCTACTGAAAATGTGAGTTATTCAATATCAAGTTTCAAATCTTTGAGAAGATCACTGGGGAAATTTGGTATAGGGATTGCCTTACAAAGTGGATCAATCACTGCATGGAGGGATTTGATGAGAAGGGAGTTAATGGGGAAAAGCCTGCTTTGACAGCCTTTTAGTGAACAAATTTTATAAACTTGAAAACCATTAAAAGGATGTGTTATGATGGTGGGGAGTCAAATTAAAGGGTTTTTGTGAAAAATCTGTCCAGTAAGAGTCAGGTTTGATGCTGTAGGATCGTTCTTAAGCATCAATCCATTTGAGAGCTTTAAAATGTTTTATTTGGACAGAGCTGGGCCAGCGACAGGGGTTAGTTAGGTGGCAGGAGCTGAGTGCCCATGCACAACTGACCATGTCAATTCTGCTGGCGCTTGAGCTTCAATATACTAAGCAATAGTTCTAGCAGTTGGGCTCTAGTTGGGAAGAGCGGTGGTAGCAGCGTCTACAATGATCAAGGGTGGGGGTTGGAGGATTGATACCCATTTGAAAATTTTCATTGAGGAAGTACAATGATGATGCAAGAGGGAGGAGCGGCAGAAGCAGCTTCAGAAGAAAATGCTGACCACCTGCACTTTGAATGGTTGATATTAAAGTAAAAGGGACAGATGGCGTGACTGTTCTCGCCAAGTGCCCATAAGGTTTGATCAGTGGTAGATTTGATCAAAGTATGGGGTATTTTGAGGTGGGTGTCTCTATGGTAGGGGCGGATTATTGCAAATGTGAGGCCTGACAAGATGATTGGTGACGTTGGGCACTGCAAACTGCAACACCTTGTCAGTGCCATAGCCTTCCAAGCCCTCCATGAGTTCACAGCAAAGGCGTTTGGGAAAGAAGTGGGAGGGAAAGCTGGCAAACTGGACTACCAGTGTGGCCTCATCAGGCAAGTAAGTTCATATAGTTGGGATAGGAGTATTTTTATATATTAAAGGCATCTGTGCTGCCACCATGGCGTGGGCTTCACATGAGAAGCTAAGGTTGAAGTACCCCTTGAAGGGGCAGAATTCTATAAGTCTGGTAATTTTGTAAACTGCCATGACCATCTCAATGATGTCTGCACTCATATTGGGGAAGAATTTCCCATACTTAACCAAAGGCCAAAACACAGGTTACAGTGAGGGAGCACCAGAGGGCGTTAAAGCACTACCTGGGAGAGTGTGAGGTGTGGGCTAGGTTCTGAGATGTGGTGTAGTGATCAGAAGTGCTTCAGTGGCAGCTGATAAATGCCAGGAGGCGGCACACCACTTCCTCATGCAGGGGTATCAGGCATCAATTACATCAACATAGGTTTAGAGCGGCACAGGCAAAAAAGCTGGTTAAGAATAATTTTCATATTTAAAATTTTGAGTTAATTGAATAGGTTATCAAAGAGAAAGAAAGAGACTGTTACATTATAATGATTTTCAGCTTAGTAATTTTTTCCCCTCAGCACAGCATAAAACTCAGCACCCTGCTAATAGTAGGGTGTTGGGATTTTTTTATTGCTTTCCCATATAAAAAAATTTTTCTATTAAATTTTCTCTAAGTTTATTATATACTTAAATATATAAAATAAATGGTTAGCATGCATGAATAAAATATAATTGTGTAACTTTCTGTTCAACTTGCTGAGTGCAGTAGTTTGAAAACTTTGAGACCTATCCTTTTAACATTCACCAACGCAGGAAACTCATCACCCTTCTCCAACTTCCCCTGAGTCAAAGCCCAAAGGTATTGAGTCACATGGCAATCTAGAGTTACTGTTGGGGTGTTCAAACACTCACGCCAACAGCCTACTTTCTCTTTGCTCATCTCTATCCTAACATCATGGATCTTTATTCTTTCTCAAAATTTCCCATACACAGGTTAAATACCAGAAATACCAACTACTATGCACTTCATGAAGCTTTGGATCTATTATAACCTTTAAGATCATGTTAATTCACCACCATGAGGTGGTTAAACAATTGGAGTTAACCCAAAATTCTATAAAAATGCAAGTGGATTTTTTATGAAGCTGCCTCAGCGTACATCAAAGATACATGCAAGGCCGCCATGGACAACCAAATTTCTAAAAAATTGGAACCAAGTTACTCTTCTCAGCTTTGTACTTTAAAAATCTTTGATGGCCAATTAAACCAAAGCATATATGATGTTATATTCAATATGAAGAATTGGGTTTACAACTTCTCCAACTTTAACAGCCTTTTACAGATTCTCAGGTCCACAAGTCCCAAAGAGTAATTCATCTTAAGGAAATGCTACTTAGTTGTAGTAGCAATGTCAGGGTATAACATGTGGAAGGTAATCAAGGTTTAACTTTCCCCACAGACCTACTAGACACACAGGTCCTGCAGTTCACCTAGGGCTCTCAAAACCCTCTGTGCCCCATGAACCTATAGGACCTCTAGCACCATCTGGACCCTTGGAACCACCTGGCCCACCTGAGCCTCTCAGTGCCACATATATAATGACTGAAGGTACTGAGGATTCCTAGAAGAAGGATATAATATTCATGGTCCAGGAGCTACAAGGTCAGATGAGAGACTTATTTTGATGATGTGGCGTCCTTGTAGATGGGAACTTATTTAATCTGACACTTACTTTAGAAACTGTCTAAAGAATTTGATAGTATGAAACTGTTTTAAGAAATGACATAATACCAATATACCAGCTGGAGGAACAACGCAGCAACCCAAGGCCTGAAATAGTAGCTAAAATTGTCAATTGCAAAGCCAGTATGATGAGCTCCAGGCAAAAAAGGAACAAGTGGACATGAAAGCCTCAACTGCCACCTTTAACAAGTATGGGAAAATTTTAGGATGACATGAAGGATTATGCCAGCAAATTGACCAAAAGGCCTTCTAGTAGTACGCTGAGATAGAATCATATAAGTCTAAATCCAGGAGCACCACATGCTGTTGATACCCTCTTGGTTTCAGTGTATTCAATTTAGCCAAAGTTTAATGATAAATTCAAGCCTAGTAAAGAGTGCATTGCCTCACTAATGTACATTTTGTGAGTGTAATGGGAAGGTGAAGACTGTCAGAAAGTAAAACATTTCTAAAGTGCCTCAGCCATGGATATCAGACTTCATGGCCCCATTGTAAGGAATGATAAACTGGGGAACAAGTTGAGACGGCCTTAAATCATGAGTTAGGTAACAATCAAAAACTGTAAAACAAAAAACAAGCCTTTATGGCGATGTGACTACAGAAGGGAAAAATTCTAAATAAAAAATAGGGTTTATGATGAAGCTCTATCAGTGATCATTACAAATCAAGTTGCTTTGGATGACACCATTACAGACATAATATCTGACATTGCAGAAAATCCTAAACTGCAGATGTATATGATTATGCAGAAAGAGTTCTATCTCTAGTACTAAAAAAAGAGTTCTATCTTTATCCATGATATAGTAGACTTAATTAAGATCCCCCAGCCCTGGTAACTAAGGCCGCGGCTCCTTCAAAACCTACTAAGTGACATCTAATGCATGTAGTATAATAAAAAGGGACTTAAAAATAACCAAATGTGCACTTATCACCCCTCTTGGGCTGGGCCTCACTAGTACTGAAAAAGTGCACTTATTGTCAGGGATGACAATACACAGAAGAATAATGTTACCAATGTGCTGAGGAGGCAAGCAAAAAGGCTTCCTATCATGTAAAATTATATGCTGAAAAAAACCAAGATGTCTATAAACAAAACTAATTTACACATTGTTTAGTATGATGTTGCTACCTCCAAGGATCTTAGGGAAATAATATTCATTTATAGAAATTATGAACTTTATTACCTATGATTTGCTCCTAGTTTTCCCATATTCTTCACTCACCCCAAAATTAAAAAGTATGGTCACATGAGTTGCAATAGATGTCCACAATATATATGTCCTCACTATTATCAAAAGCGGAACTTTGTTGAATTTCATCTCATCCAAATTAATAATCAATTTAAGAGTTACTCAAGACCTACCTTACTAAATGGTATATGGCACCTGCTGACTGCAGTGTACACAATCTATTAGAGTATATCCTCACTCCTTATCTTGTATAAAGTTTTGGTAGTTTTAGACATAGAACTAGAGAATATGAGCTATAATTTCGTGTAGTTAGCCAGTTCCTCTGAGAGTTCTCTACAATCATAAATTACTTAAGGGTTTCCTTTTGTTGATGTGATACTAATCCACCTTGTGTTTGAGTCCACTTGTATAAAAAGAAGGGCATCAAGACTCAGACTTGTATATCAGAAAAAAACGATTGTTAAGTGCAGTGATTATCATGCAAGAGGGTCCCAAGTTCAATTTTCTCATCGTTGGTCAACATTGATGAACTAAACTCATATACACGCCAAAGATTACGCTGATTCCTCCAAAGTTGCAAATTATCATAAACACCCAAGTACATGTGAGTATACCTATAGGGCACTTGCTGATATGGGGTAGACAATCTCTTAGTAAAAAGTGGTAATTTTCTTAAGGGTACTTGACCCTGTATACATGGGCTCAATATTAGAGTTGCTGACCAACATCACTGGAAACTCATAAACTGCATAAACCAGTAGCTTAATCATCTAGACTTTTTGTTAAATATGCACCAAATTGACAGCAATTAATATTTTTTTGAGCTTACATATCTTTGTCTTACCAACCCCCAATTTAGTTGTACTAGAGGCCTCTATTTAAGAAAATTGACCAAAGTACAAAGGAAAAAAATTGAGGAATTATTGGAGGATTACGCCAACCTTTTCTCCTCCATCACCCATGATTTTACAAAGGTGAAGGGCTTCACCCACCATAATAAAACAAGTTACGTTCTATTTATAAAAGCTTAACCTTTGAAGAAAAGTAATATTAAAGTAGTTCAGGCTGTAGTGGAACTTGATCAACCTTTGATGCCAGAATACTCATTCCATACTGAAGCACCTGTGCATCGCTCTTCCCATTAGTTTGTAAGAAATATGTTATAGAATGGGTGGTAACAAACTATTGGATGCTCAATTTGGTTACCAAGTACAATTTTTATCCTCTGCTTTTATTGACATCTCTCTTCGCCTACTAACCAGTGCTCAGTATTTTTTAGCATGTATTTCTTTAAGGTTACTAAAAGACTAATATTGAACAAAAATATTAGATTAATTGTGTAAGTAGTTTTAAGGGTTCTAATTTTTGC
Source organism: Massospora cicadina (assembly GCA_022478985.1). Classification (NCBI taxonomy): domain Eukaryota; kingdom Fungi; phylum Entomophthoromycota; class Entomophthoromycetes; order Entomophthorales; family Entomophthoraceae; genus Massospora; species Massospora cicadina. The sequence goes on from JAKSZP010000021.1 coordinate 270,556, forward strand.
TGGCACAAATGCCACAGGGCCAATAATATACCCCAGAAATATTCTTCAGGCAATAGATGGATCTTGGGTGACTTGGAGTTCTTATAGGTTCTAGTTTGTTTTTATATAATATTATTTTTCAAAAACTTTTTGTATAGGCACCTCAACGAGCTTCAGGGGGTAGTCGTTTTATCTATGCCATTCCTCATTGAAGCTAAAGCCTACCGAGTGCTCATTCTTCCAATCTCTTATGTGGTTTATTAGACATAATGTCATAAAAAAGAATACAACTATACAAAGGTAAGTTCATGGAAATAGAAAAATGACTCCTCCATATAGAATATAAGAAATTAAGTATTTTTTGGAATGGTGGGTATTACATATAAATTTCTATTGGTTTTAAAACCTGACAGAAACCCAGTAGATCTCTTATAACAAGGTTTCCATTTGAATGAGATTAAGATAAGGTTCAAGCCTTTAATTTACTTTGGACTGCATTGACTTTAATTTAATCCTCATTCACTAACAAATTGACAGCCATTACTTTTTTCAATGTTGCCAGAAATACAACACTAGGCTTCTATCTTAATCTGACAATCAGTAGATGAACCTGTCAGGAACTGGTAATACTTTATCCCAGTTTGTGATAGCAAGCTGCAAACTTGCTAATCCTGAGCTAAAGGTCCAGTATAACAAAGGGGCAGTGCGTACCATATAGAGAATGGCAAGGGCAATTGGGCGGTTTAGCCCTAAAGAAGGAAGGATAGCTTCAACCACTCCCATTCCTGTTAAAGCCATTAAACCAGCTATGTTTGGATGTGGAAGTAATGAAAGAGGGATGTTTTCAGATATAGGTGTTTCTGAACCCATGGTTATAGGTTTTATGGAATAATTGGTTAGACTGTATAGCTTGTTTACTATACAATATATGGAACTGTTATAATGAGAATATGAACTTAAAGGGTTTAGCATATGATGATATTTTATTGAACGCAAAGGCTAACCATCTGAATAGTATAGTTTTTTACCCATCCAACTTCCTGGACTTTCCTAAGCTTAATTGATTTTTGAACGGAGCACTAAAATTCTTATGAGCTTATGGGATTGTGCCTTGCATGTGATTTTGAAAGCAGTGGGAATCGTCTCAGTCTCATTATAAATTCGTTTTGGTGCAATTAATCAACTCAATATCATTGCAATTAGGGTAATTTAAGCGATTAATTGAATGAAACTCATTACAATCATGATTTGATATGAAAATAATCAATCTAACTTCAGCACAAATCCTTTTGATATGATGAATTGTATCTGAAATCTCAGGAAGTCCTCTAATGTCAGGCTTTACCCATAAAGGACCATCCCATGCCGTATATCAAAGATTTGGTATCTGACTGGGCAGTAAGACTATTTACTAGATGGAACTTAAAGAACTAGTAAGCTATTGAGATATATATAATGAAATAATTTACAAGAAGCAATGGAGCTCTGATGGACAGCTCAAATTCTACCTGAGTAATTTAATGCATTAAATTACAAATTGAGAAGAACTTGTCACAAGTTCCCTTAACATTCTAACCTAACTGGTTATTAGATTGATGGTTGGCTCTGTCAAAGTTATGAGATCTCAGAAGGGACTAAGGAAACGCCAGCCTAAAGAGACTTATAGTTATTGGCTAGGTGACCTGGGTCTGAGCTTATTTTAAAAGTATAAAAACCTGCTAGTATGATTCTAGTAGGTTATTATCAACAAAAAAGTATTTGAGATGGGTTGACCTTGGTACAAATATACCACAACAAAGTTTTTTTATAGCCAGTACAGGTTTCAAACTTGTATTGAACGAAACCTGCAGTAGGGTGAAATCAGGAATTACCCTGCCAGGCTAACCATCCTTAGAATATTATCATCTAATATTAATTAAAGCTTAGTGATTATTGAAGATTATAGAGAATAAGAAATATTGTCTTAGAGTAGAGATTTCAGTAAAAATTTCAGGGGAATGGCACTGTGATTCTTCCATATAATAAAGATTACCATTTATTATCATTACTTTCTATATTGTGTGTTTGTTTTAAAAAAAAGTTTTTTATATTGCTTTCCCATTATACCAGTGTGCCTGAACCCTGTGCCACTATCTGCCAGATTCTCTACTTAAGCAAGTAACTACCAGCACATTTTTAAGTGGTTCTCACAATAGGGGGCATCTATTTTATCACAAAAACTACTTTTTGTACAACTAGAACCATGTCCAATCATTACATTTCCAAAAACGGTTCTTTACACAGTCTCTGTAGAGACACAGTGGGCTTCAAGGAAAAGTATGCAGGAGAGTCCATAAAAACATCAGATGAGGAACATACTACTTTAAATTAGAAACCCCTTCTGGCTAAGAAGAATGGCAATAAAGAAAACCTGTGGAAATATATAAATTTATAAATCATCACAACAAAGGAGAAGCACCAATGTTACTCTCAAGAAACCCATACACATAGAGGAATGGCTTCTTATAGGATACTGCTTGAACTCCAGTATACCTAAAAACTAAATGAGAATTTTTTGTTAACGTTATCAAGATTAACGCTATGATCCTTATATGTATTATATTAAATCAACCTCAACCAGACTTGTTAGAAGACATAGTTTGCAGCAGTACAAGATGGTGCATCTTATCACTTACGTTCAATTGTCCACTAACAGCTATACAAGTGCTGGCCCGCCATAATATTAAATTAGAAAAATAATGAGTTTTTCTAAACCCAATATAATGATGGCTGCCTTCCTTGGAATGATATGACAACGCTTGAGTTCCTATTGTAATATTTCTGACTCAAGATTGCATATCAGAAGCACATGATTGTGTTGATTAACTTTTCAATTAGTTTAGCTTTAGACTTTGACAAGTTGTGGGTTAACTCATAACACACAGATATTTTCAACTCAAATGATCTAGAATTTTAACATTATTGGCGCTACTACCAAAAGTTTCATGCAAGAAATAACTTGTTGGATGACTGTCAGGAATTTAACCTAAACAAATAATTTGGATATGTTAGATAATGTGAATTAATCCTGAACTGACAAAAAAGCCCTAACTTCAGTTGAGATTCAAACCCATTTTGATGAGATGAGCTCAATCAAATCAACCAGGTTAACTATGCTTTTATCAAATTTTCAATTAGTTAACTATATTAGATCTAGGCTTGGGAAGCTTAGATATCCTCTGAAACACTTCCCCACTTTCCCATTTATATTTAATATTATGCAAGTAAACCTTACGTTTTTTTCTAGTACTAAAAAAAACAAAACCTTACGTTTTTTCTCCTTTTCATCAGGTTTAAGTTAAAATTGATTTAGTTTAGTTGGGAATTTCCTTACCAACTGAGTATCAGGATAAAGACTTCTTGACCAAAAAAAGACAGGTATTTTTCAACACCCTTGAGCTTTGGGTAACTTGGCTCATAATCTTAAAAGGGATATGTGGTCACAAATCCCAATATCATGAATAAACTGGTGCTTTCTACCAGGTTGCACCCTGAGTTTGCAGTGAATATTATAAAAAATAAACAGCACAAGAAAATATGGATAATAATCATTCTGTTTTGGAAAACTACTAAGATCATGAAGCTGCCCATCTTAGTAACTGGGCATCCCTATCTGCTTTAATATGTGGATTGGAGCACAGAGTGCTCACCACTGAGAAACATCAACTCAACTTCCAAACTGCTAATATCGCTTTAAAAAAATGAAGTACGCCAATTAAATCAACTTGTTGCCATAAAGTCAGCTCTCAGTGCCACTCATGAAAGAGTAGACATAATAGTTGATGATCATAATGATCTGTGGCTACAAGTAGATGCGCTTCAACCTCAAGTGTATTCCTAAGATACCACCTCTTCATTAGGTGAAAGTGCTGTTCCAGTATCTGCTCATGTCATTCATCCTCTAACTCCCTCCCCAAATGGTACATTTAAACCTTTGTTCAAAGAAAAATATGTCCCTGGGGAGGGAAGTATTTTTCTTTCATATAATGCTATGAAAGCTTTATGGAGAAAGAAACTGACCATCAACGACTTAAGCATTTGACTAACTGTCTTAGCTGTATGGCTCAAGACATTATGGTCCCCCATCTGATGCATTGCTATACTTGGAATGATGCCAAGGCTGCTTTGCTTCAGGAATTTGGAAGCGACTTACCCTTAAACAACCAAAAACAGAGCTTTATGGGTATCAGCCTTAATTTGGGGGAAACTATCACCAAATTTTCTCACTGTTTAATGGTTGAATGGATCTAAATCATTGTTATTTATAAACCAAAAATATCACAAATATATCTGAACTTAGGATATGTGGCCTAGCAATTTTACTTAATAATATTTGACTATGATGACATGAGCTTGAGGGCTTTGCTGGTTAGGTCAGACTTAACATTAACTTTTTGACTTAATGACTTGGGCACATGGGCTTTGTTGGTTTATGTCAAAAATAGTTTTTAATGTCAATCAAGTTTTTGATCAAATTAATTACTAATTAGTGGTACAAATCGCCTTGGTATGTGCTGCCAATTGCTTGAGAAAGCGAATTGGTTCAGCTATTTGCAGACATGTCTGAAATGCTGTCTTGAGAATATTGACAAAATTTGACACCAACCCTGAGGTCATGTGAGATGCCCTGAATCAAAGGATTGTAGACCCTCAAACGTCCATTTTACGTGTTCCTCAGGCAAAGTGCCATTGAAAATGAGAAGTCATGGGTAAGATGTGGTAAACATTGAACCCTATAAATTATCTCCAAGTTGATACTAATAAAGGACAATCAACTATTACTACTAGTTTATAGCTTAACTTAAAAAGATTTTTGTGTTTTATACTTTAAGTTTTATTAAGTTAAATATTTTACTTAGGATCAGTAAGATCAGGGCAGCGTGCCATTGTCCAATTAACGACAGGAGAATATGACTTTCAATTGCTATTACCAAGGAGCTATATCTTGAACTAGAGTCACCATCTGGTCTATTGTATTCATACAACAGACGTTTGAAACTCCACCATACCGCAGAAGAAGAACCAGCCATCCAAAGTAGACCAAAGATTCAACACCCACCATTTTTACCTCAAAGCATAAATCCTGGTTTCAGGGAATCGTCTTATGTTAGATGCTGCCATTACTGCTGCGTTTTCAACATTTAAACATATGCTTAAAAACTTACTTTATCTTAAAACAGAGAAGTCTAACAAAACACCAACTTCCATATTAAAAAGGCTATCATGGAATTTCTGGCTGAACTACATAAACCCATTGGGCCCCTTGTTTTTAACAAATTAGTCCCAGTCCCAAGTGTTGGCTGTTACACCCCCCAATTCAACAACAACTGAATTATATTGCACTAATTGCAGAAGAAACAACCACACTGTAGCTGACTGCCACATCCTTCAACGTAAGTCAGCAAAAGGTCAGTCAGTATAGGGCAAGAGGCTCCATATTCTGACAGAAATCCAGTGCCTCAATACCTTTGTACTAGCTCTAGCCCTCTCCTCAGCACTCCAGGTTGTTTTGTGTTAGCTGCTCCTGCAGAAGTTGATGTATCCTTTTCGATCCAAGGAAATAAACACCTCTGGCTTTCTTATTTCTATGTTGGTCAGTTACCAAACAACTTTTGACAGTCAACTCTTCTAAGGAAAGTCATGCGCTTGCAGACACAACATTCAAATGCATTGCACAGACCTGGGCTTGACCACATCAGAATCCTCCACTTGCTTCATTGCAAATTCTTACCAACGATCTACTAGATGTTAATTCCAAGTTTGGATCTTAAGTGGTTCAAGTTGAGGTAGTCGTACATAAGGTTAAAGTCTTGGCAATAATTGATACTGGCTCACCGGTTAATGTTAATTCCTCCCAACTTATCCAAAAGATAAAAATGGCTCCAGACTTGATCCACAAGGCTGAATATGGAACAGCAGGTAGTCATACTACTAAGGCGATTAGTGCATATTCTGCCTTACCTATTCAATTTGGGAAACTATTAATTACTGACCTGCCATCTTATTAGAAAATAATACTTATGAGTTTCTTATTGGGGTCCAATTGATGGGAGTTCAACTGCATCATCAAACCTAAGGAAAAAGTACCTATCCCTCCTATCGTATCAAATTCCATTAATATTAGAGCTCCCATCAGAAGTAAAGGAGTCCCTAAAAAACGGACATGCCTCCTCAAATACCCATCCTCCATTTGCAAAGTTGAATACCAAGTTGTAGGGGGAAAGACCATGTTACCCCCAGAGGCTGCGGTTGCCAAATATGGTATCCCTCTGTATGCCCCCATCCTATCAAAATACCCTCTGGCTCACAAGTTATTGTGGATATGGGGATTCAGATTCTTACCCCTCCTGATCACATCTTGGAGCTTAGGGGACACCCAAGTCCTTCTATCAATGAAGTGCTGACCTGTCCTGGGATTTTGGATTTTGCCTACGGGAAATCTATCTCTATATTATTAGAGAACTTAACAAATCATACCCTCCAAGTTCCTCAAAATGCCCCTATTGCATACATAAGACTATGTCCTATTGAGAATAATGTCAATGTGAGTTATTTTGGATCATTATGAGATTTAGGATTTGATCCCCTACCAACCATAGCTCTGGTTGACAGTCAAATTGGGGACAATCTCGCCCCTAATGAATATAAAACTATTAAAGACCTTCTTGAAGAGTATGGCGACATTATTTCCTCAGGACCAAGTGACTATGGAAAAATGTCTAGGGTAATTCACAAAATTTAGCCTGAGGCTCACCCTCCATTTAAATCCCAGCCTTACTGAAATTCCAAAGTGGAAGAAGCTTAAGTAGCTGTTGAGTTACAGCAACTTCTGGATGCTGGGTTACTCATGCCTTCTAAAAGCCCATGGGCTTCCCTGCTCCTATTAATTTTAAAAAAGGATGGTGGCCACCGTGTTGTTATGGATTATCGCTACCTTAATTCAATCACACAAAAAGACAGCTATTCATTGCAGCGTATATATAATTCCTTATGCTTGATGTCAGGGTCTCACTATTTCTCAGCGATGGATCTTACCAGTGGGTACTGGAAAGTAGATTTATCCCCAGAAGACCATGAAAAATGCGCTTTTATCACAAGTGAAGGACTATTTATGCCCACTCAAATGCTTCAGGGGCTGTGTAACGCTCCTGCTACCTTCCAGAACGCCATGGATGGACTACTAGGTGATTTAAAACGCTCCTGCGTGTTAGTTTATCTCAATGATATTACCATATTATTGAGAACTTTTACTGAACACCTAGATAATCTTAGGCAAGTATTCCAGTGGTTACAGCAATCATCATTAAAACTAAAGCCATTAAAATGCTCTTTCTTTCAGAGTGAGATGGATTTTTTGGGCCATAAGGTAGGTAAAGCTGTATTATCCCTAATGTATTACAAGGTACTGGCCATTTCCAAAATGCCCCACCTAAATCTTACAAGATGTACAAGTTTTCATAGAGATGGTGGGATATTATTACCAATTCGTCCCCCACTTTGATGACACCTCCAAGCCTCTTGTATATTTATTGAAGAAAGGGATACCCTTCCAGTGAAAAGAAGAGCAACAGCAGGTTTTTGACCTATTACACGTCTCTATCTCCCAATCTCCAGTACTTATACATCCTAACTTTGATAAAACATTTATCCTGTTTACTGATGCTAGCGATATAGCCATTAGAGCCATCCTATCGCAGCATGACAAAAACTTGGTAGACCATCCTATCGCCTACTATAGCAAAACTCTAATCAGAGCTGAACGCAACTGTAGCGTTACAGAATGTGAATGCTTAGCGGTATTATTGGCTAATAAACATTTTTGACCTTTTCTATATGAAAAATATTTCACTATAGTTACTGACCATGCTTCCCTGAGATGGCTACAGCAAATAAAGACCTTGATGGGAGGTTATCTTGATGAGCATTAAAACTTCAAAACTATGACTTTTCCATCATCCATCGACCAGGGCCCATACACCAAAATGCAGATTGCCTATCCTGGCTGCCCATACTAACTATAACTGCCCCTGAGGAGGATCAACTTTAAAACCTCCTAATGCAACTGCACTTATGGAAAGACAAATACCCCACCTTGAAAAAAAATTAGCAAAAAAATTGGTGGGTCTCCAAGTTATAAATGGCCAACTGTGCAAACTTGTGTCCCAAAAATGGGTGCCCTATGTATGATCATCAGAGCGAACTGACATCATATTGGAGGGACATTGGCAAGTCAGTCATGGAGAAGTTCAGAAAACTTGCCAGTGGCTCAAAAACTCAATGTTAATGGGAAGGAATGATTGTTACAATCCAAGATTAATTTTAGTCCTGCTTGGTATTCAAAAGTCAAGCTGGACCTAATCACCTGTCCCAACATCCAATGGTTCCACCATGTGAACCCTTCCATACCATTAGCATTAGTATTTTGGGACCTCTCTCTCAAACCTCTAATGGTCACCAATTCCTCATCCTGGCCATGGATCATTTAACTAAGTGGATTGAAGCTGTGTCTCTACCTTCTGCTTCAGCAAAAGCTACCACCATGTTCTTGGATAATTGGATTATCACCCAGCATGGATGCCCTCACATAATTTCTCCAATAATGGGTAAAGTCTCTGATCATCACTGGTAAATGATTTAGCTGAGCTGATGGGATCCAACCAGGTATTTTCAACTCCCTACCATCCTGCCACCAATGGAATGGTAGAGTGAGTGAATAGTACCCTAATGGCCACCCTTTGGAAAATGGCCTTGACCAACCCTCTGTCCTGGACCCAATATTTGCCTAGTGCAATTATGGCCTATTGAATAAGCTACCACTGAATCATCAAGATGTTGCCCTTCCAGGCTTTGTATTGACTAAATCCCAGTTGCCCTTCAGAGTGCAGGCCATGTTGAATCAAGCTTCTCCTAATGCCCCTGAAGTTACTATGTGAAGTATTGCCATTGAAATTATCTGACTCCAGGCTTTAGCTTCCAAGAACTTATCAGCTACCAACAGTAGAGAAACTAACCAACTATATGATAAGCACAACCACCTACACACCTTCCATTAGGTGACCTCATCCTATTCTACCATCACCAGCTTGGAGGTCATGATCACAAACTGGGCACTAACTGGTCAGGGCCTTATAGAGTCATATATAGATGGGGTAACGAACACTCAATTATAAATGATGTTCAGGGCACAGTTGTAAACTTCATTCATAGCCGCTTTCTCCGTCCTTTCTCCCCCCTGTACTAAGATTTAAAGGGGGGGTATTGTCAGGATTTTAACCCAAACAACCAATTCATATATGTTAGATAATGGGAATCGATCTTGAACCAATGAAAAGCCCAAACTTCAGTTGAGATTCAAACCCATTTTGATGAGATGAGCTCAATCAAATCAACCAGGTTAACTATGCTTTTATCAAATTTTCAATTAGTTAACTATATTAGATCTAGGCTTGAGAAGCTTAGATATCCCCTGAAACACTTCCACACTTTCCCATTTATACTTAATATTATGCAAGTAAACTTTACGTTTTTTCTCCTTTTCATCAGGTTTAAGTTAAAATTGATTTAGTTTAGTTGGGAATTTCCTTACCCAACTGAGTATCAGGATAGTAACTTCTTGACCAAAAGAAGCGCACAGGTGTTTTTCCAACACCCTTGAGCTTTGGGTCACTTGGCTCATAATTCTTAAAAGGGATCTGTGGTCACAAACTCCAATATCCTGACAGTAACCATAATTGAATCCACTGTAACAAGTTTACAAGATCAAGTTTCTTATGTTTACACCCACCTCTTCAAGTTTGAAGAAGGAGTAGCAGTCAAACTTGACAAATTCCACCAAAAGATAAATAGCATAAGACAGATGGTGACTATGAACCCCATCTTCACTGGTACTCAAGACTATGGGCAACTTATGGACTCCTTGGCTTAGCTAGAATCCACTCAGATCTCAAGACAAGCTAGACCCTTGAATCTAACATCTAGTAATATTGTAGAGTATTTCAGAATCAGAAATGACATCGACGCCTTTTTCCGGGATAACAATGAACTAAGATGAGAACTTAATACCTATAAAATGGTTAGATGAAGCAAACAACTAACTTCAAAATAGTGTTAAGTTTAATAACTTGTAAGCCTCTTAGATGACGTGTTTGAGCATAATGCAGTATTGAGAGAAATTTTATATGGAAAAAAGCTATTGTTATTTTTCACACAAAATGGGTATATTAGAAGTGACTTTATTGATGGAAAATGTCATTGTAGTAGTATTAAGGTTGAGAGATTAGCTAAATAACTATATAAGAACCAAGAAGGTGACAAAAATTATAACATAGGTAGCAATGTTTAGTATATAAAGAGTTTTTTTTCTCTTTTTAGGGGATTCAAACATCATCTTACATTTTATGCAGAAGCTTCCACAGAAGAACATAGAAACGCAGATGAACCAAGTATTAGCTTCTGACCAATTTTGATCTCTCATCCCAGTACTACTTACAGAATCTCAAGCGCAACCATTTGTGCTAAAACCCTGTAGATTGGAGAGTATGAAAACTTTCACGTTAATAGGATATTTTCCTTCAGCAGTAATGGAAATATGTAAAGATTAATTAAACTCCTGAGTTCACCAAGGAATGGCCTCAGATCAGCTTAAAAACAAACTACTGATATCTACTTTAAAAACTGAGAGCAAAATCAAGTTATATGTTACTTTTAATAAGAGCAACCTGATTCATCAGGAGGTCAAACAGGCATATAGAGATTCTTTGGAGATGTGAAGAAGATGGCACAGTGAAAGAATGATTTCCTTACCATTGATTTTCATTGAATTTAGACCCTTACCAAGTAGTTCTAAAAAATTGACCCTTACCAAGTTAAACAATTATTTTACTCAAGTGCCAATGTATCAGTCTTTGTAGGGATACTTTCTGAAATAGATGCTCGGATAGTAATGACTTCAATGGTAAAACCTCATTGCAAGCTCTTTTAAGTAATGGTGACATTTCTACAAGGGGATACGTCATTACATTAGATGTGCAAATACTACTCCAAATGTCCGCCACGTTTTAGCCTCCAAACATGAAATAAAAGCCGCATGTTGTCCCTACTGTGCCACAAGAGTCAAAGTTCCTGACTGTCCCCCATACAACTCACAATGCACCCTATGGTGGGGGATATAAATGACTACTAAAGGCATGGTGTTTTCTTGATAACTTGCCATGATTTCAACAAAAGGGCCACTATACAATGTTTTTCCTGTCAGAAAACTATTACATGTAGTGAAGCTACCCCAGCACAATATAGAAAAAGAATTGGAGGACTAGAGTTGGGACTCTCTACTTTCACTAACAATATCATGCTAGTCCCACCCAAGAGAAAGGTGATTTTTACAATGAACCTATACATCCACCAATGATATGTTGTATCAACAAACCGCTGATGATGTACACGTGGTAACTTGTGCACAAATCAAGAATTTGGAAGCCCAGGAATATCATAAAGAAATTGAGAAACATTACATGTATCAGATAGTAGAACAAGATAATGCCAATGTAACACTCTTACAGCTTATGTACCATCTTTAAAAGACTAAATGTGACTATCACAGGAGATACAATATCTAAAGAGTACCCAAAGTTGAGAGTAATCTCAATCACATCTTGGACAAGAAAGATTTTTTTGAACATACACTTAATTAACAGCCACTGATCTCTTATTATGAGAGTAATTATCGTGACATGTTTGTGGCAAAAATCAAAAATTTGAGCTATAATAAGCATCAGAGCACTGGATTATATTGTATCTATTAGGATGATGAACAAGTTGTTGATAAAACCAGATGTCAAGAATTGCAAAATATATGGAACTACTGGTCAAGAGTGCAATGTATATGAAGTAGCTTATAGCTTGCTGCCCCTTCATTTTGGATCAATCACTATATAGAGCACCCACAATTTTGTTACCAAAGCAACATTATGATAAGTTGCTAGGTGCACCGTTCATGTGGCACTTTGGCGCCATGAAGAACATTGCGGATAAAACGCTCAAAATCTTGAGTTATAAATGACAACAGTTTATTCTACATTAAGTGACTTAACAAATGATTTTACATACATTTATCAAGTAAATTTAGCATATTTGGATGTAAAGGCCATCCGCTACCAATGTTTGAGAAAAAACCAGTTTATTCCTAATCAAATAAATGAGTACATAGGGCTATTTTTATGCTTTAGTCAAAGCGTCGTGGTATCCTCTGGACATCAGTTAATTGTAAGCACTGAACTGGAAGTTGAGTTACTTTAAGTGCTGTATGTCTATTTTATTGCACCACACTAACGCTCACGGTTGGAGCCCCATGTAGTTCCTGCTTGATATAACAAAACATGATGATATAAAAGACTTGTTAGACGACTTACAGAAATAGCCTATGATGGTGACAAAGGCATCAAATGGTAGCCTAACTACACCTGGTTCTCATCAAAGAGATTAGAGAATATAATAAATTTTGATCATTAAAGGAGTTTAGACTTCTCAGTGGCTGTCTGACCAAGATCTTGCTATTTATTGCAAGAAAAAAGATTAACAATATTGACAAAAAATCTGAAGAATCAAGCTTATCACTATTTGAGAAGTATCGTGGGATATTTTTCCAACAATGGCCATGATTTGGGAAGCACTTGCGTTGTCAATCACCACATAAACATGGGATATCATAATTTAACCACTTGCAGCCAATCTGCCAATCATGCACTTGTAAAAAAGTAGAATCTAAAGAAACTAGGAAGCTCCTGAAACAATGAATGCTGAAACCTTCAGAATCCATGGGCCTCCCCAGTGTTAATAGTAAAGAAGAAGGGTGGAACCATTTAGGATGGTATACATACCATAAAATTGATACCATAGCAAGAAAAGGATTCATAACTCCTTGTTAGATTTTCCAGGTAATAAAATAATTTCTGGTTTTCTTAGCTACAAGATTATTAGTCTTGGAAGAATCAGCAAACTTTTCTTTGGAATACCTTGTGTAAAAATTTACTTAAGGATTGATTATCAGTCATCAACCCAGTAACCTTTTTACTGCACAGGTTCAATTTCCTTGTGCATTTCGCGTTGTTTAGAATGTATTATCCAATAATAGTATGGAGACTATTATCTGTAGTTGAGTTAGAACTATTATTAGGCCCAACGCTTTGGCCAGTACTTCCAATTAAATACTCTATAAGTCATACTTGTGGGGATTTGTTCCCTATATTACTGTCTACTCAATCTTTGTCCAGATACTCCAGTGACAGTCTCTTTCAGCCCAACACACAGTCAGCAGCTATCTCTGATTGTGGTTCCCTTTGTCTCTAGATCCCCGCTTGGATAATTACCCTTCTCTCTGAGAGTCTTCCAATTATTGCCCTCAGCAATAATATACTTGAGACAGAACAGCACAATAGAAGCTGATGATAGTTTAACTATATACCAAATGGATAACTTAGAACTAAATAACTCTTATTATCTAACTCTAACTCTAACTATTAATGTTTTTAATAAAGTAAATCTAGGGAATATATATAGTGGGGAATTCAGCTGTCTAACCTCAATTGATACCTCTTCGATGAAATGGCAGCCATTGCTGTTGGATCACTCTTCCTTGTCTTAGCAGCAATGGTCTTCCCCATCCTGGCTAGGATTCCGTCATTGGACATCCTTGAGACCTCAAACAGAAAGAGTCAGAAAACGTGTCCCCAACGTTTTCCTCTCAATACAAGCAAACCAACCATAATTTGCTAGCGACCTGATTAGGTAATTGGACTTAGTACCCATTATGGCAGGTCACTTCACCAACCAATTGATTTGCTAGTTGCAGGTGGCATCACTCGCCTCACAACTCACTATTCATTCCTGATCAGTTGGTGATGAAACCTGACTGATCCCAATTGGTACACCTGATAGTTAATCACTATCAGATGCCCCTATTTCGTTGGCCACTTCGCCCAATGAGATCTTAGGTATTCATCCAGTTTGATCCCCAACAGATACAACCAGGTGAATATCCCAAAACCCCCAAATGTAGTTCCTCCAAAACTTGGGCCAACCAATTTCTGATTCACTTCGCCTTAGGAAATTTTTCCTAGTGACACCAGGTAATCTAGTAGGCTGGGAATATGAGCAAAAATCCCAACACATCCCCTCAAGCCTAGATTTCCAGCAATAAAGGACCAGGGAATGAGAACACTGCTTCTGTAATGAACGGTATTAAGCCATTCATTGCATTTTGATTCAGGTTCAGATTTTCTGAATCCAAATCAATTCATTTAAAAAGATTTTGGTGTTTGGCAGGTTTGGGAGCTGGGTTTTGCCTCGCCTGACTTAATGATTAAGCTCTTGCAAGCCCAATCAATGGTTTGGGAGAGGCCTGGAAGGGCGACCTTTGAGGTTGAGCCCACGCAATTCCAAACTTCATTTGGAATTCTCTCTTTCTCTCTGGTGGCCTCAGGGCCGCCCTTACCTTATCTCACCTGATGATCCGCGCACAACAAGTTTTTGTCACATCAACAAAAACTTGGGTTTTTGGGGTTTAATCTCCCTCAAATATCCTTTCTTTTCCTTGGTGTGTTTGCAGCATCAGATTATTGGGATCCTGTTCATCAGCGACTTTTTATTTGATAATAAATAAAATAAGGTTAATTCTGAGGTTTGCAACCTTGCTTACCTATTTCATCTATTTCTCGCTCTGAATTTCACTAATTCTGAGGCTTATAACTTTGAGAGTCCAGCTCACATTGGACATTCAGCATGAATTGTGTTGAACCTAAGGTAAGATGGCGATTGGAAACTGGGATGTTTCTGACCGTTACAGCTTCAGACACCTGATCAAATACTTCATTGGTTCAAGTGAAGTATACTCATCAATACTCAATGCTGCTCGGGATGACCTTTGGCATACAGCGTTCTTCCTCTTCCTCCTTGCTACCACCTTCTCAGAGAGCAGTCCCCATGAACTTCTGTCATGCTGGGCTGATTGATTTACTTGTGATGATATTAGTCCTGGGATCTGGTTTTCCCCATCAGGGTATATGACCCTCTGTCATATTCAGGATTCTTGGTCCAGCGTCCTTGATTTTCTGATTCTCTCCTCATCCTATACAGGAGACTCTTGCCATCTATGTTTGTTTCATGGCTTGATTAAAAATACTTATTTCTATTCACCCTCATTATTTCTCATAATCTCTTAGCTGTAAGTCATTCTTAATTCTTCCTTCAGAAAGCTTATCTCATTAATTTTGAGATTAATTTCCCTGAAATTGGAGTTTAATGGATTATAGAGTGCATAATGTCAACTTTTATATAAGTCCAACATCTCCCCTCTCATTCAGCTCATATGTCAAATTCAGAATCTCGTTACCAGCAGCTCCTCAACAGTCTGTCTGATCCAGACCTTTATCTCTTCCAGCAGATGAGTTGGGATGCTCAATGGAACCTCTTCTATGGTCCTTCCAGGACTCATCCACCTAGTCTGGCACAAGCAGCTAGTCCTTCCATCAAATTACCAGAAACAGTAACCAATCCCTTCAAAACCAGACTTGCCATCATTTTAACAACTCTCAGCTGACTCTTCCCTTGAAGTTGATTCCCAAGTTGGACTTCAAAACCTCCTAGATTTGGCTCCTTTCGCTGATGCTTCAAACATCATCATTAATGCTCAGAGATCATGCCGATCACTTTGGATTGTTTGTTCTTGGCTGGGTCAGACTTGCTCCTGAGTTCCTCTCTGACTCGGTCAATTTTACAAACCTGCTGTACTGGTTTCTGAGCTCTCAATCGGGAACAGCATACACTTTGAGCTCCCCTACGCTGAACTCCAGGCCCAAGTTACCAAGGCTTTGACATTAGTGCTGAATCTCTCTGATATGAACAACCTTCTGGATTGGGATACTGCCGCTTATACTCTTCTCTTTGCTGGACAAGTTCTTTGAAGTTGGTCAATGAAGCTTCCAGCCTCGCCTGGCTTCCATTGGTCATTCATCTTTAGCTTCTGTGAAGCCTGTAGTCTCTGTTTGCAGGATGCAATCTGCTCTCTGCACAACTACCTCTTTTCCAGAGCTTCCCATCACTATCTTCCGCTGATGGTTTAATTGGGGCATGATTTGACAACACCCATCAAGTATTCCTCACTGGAAGCTCACATGTCCAGTGTCCTTGATGAAGCCCATCGGCAGGCGCTCAAGGCAAATCTTCTGGCTCCAGTGCCTTATTGGGATTACTCAGGGTTATTCACCAATTGTCTCTTTCTCTATTGCTGTTTTTCACCACGCTCCAGGGTTTTGCAATTGGCATCTTCCAACATTTCAATTTCCCTTCCCTAGTCACATTTTCTCAGGGCTTGGCATCTGCTCAACAAATGTGGTTTCATGTAGGTCTCACCCTCACAAGTGTCCAATCACATATTGATTTCATTGGGCTGTTTCTTCCTACCACTATCCATCCTCCCTCCCCTAAGAGGCAACATAGGCGGAATCATCCCCATACTGAGGATGATCAATAAAAATAGAATTATAAAAATATATCAGCTTTTTTTCTATGCAGTTTTATAATCTTTTTTCCCAATATTTTCTATCAATTTTTTATCTTTATTCTTCTTTTTTTTTCCTATGGGACTTGACCTTGTTTTGGTTCAGAGGTCCATCTTTTCCCCTAAACTGGGTCCTGGGTACTTAAACCTACCAGTTTTCCATGGTTCAGAGGTCCTTTTTTTGGACTTAACCATCTAGATTGGTTCAGAAGTCCTTTTTTGGACTTGAACTAATCATCAGGACATAATCAAATTAATGGTTCATCGGCCCTTTGGGAACTCTTTTATTTTTTTCCTCAATCCAATACTTTAAATACTTAGTGTGGACTCGATTTACAACTCTTCCATCCAAGAGATTCTTGATGGAGTAAGCATCAGTCACCATCTTGGCGATTACTTTAAACAGGCCTGACCACAACACATCCAATTTGTTTCTTCATCTGAAACCATGCATATTGCAATAGGCAGCTCTTTATCCTATTCGATATTCTTCCAATGCCAGTCAGTTTTTATCATCTGTCGATTTTGCTTGTATCCTTTTCTTCAAGGTTGTATCAAATGCTTGCATTACATATCAATCAGGATACTTGTAAGTCAGTTCAAGTATTACTCAGTACTAATCCCCAATGTAGGTTCCACTACCAAATATAATATCAGCGGCAACGCGGCCTTTCTTCCATATAGTAATTCAAATGGCATCTTTCCTGTTGCCATGTGATGACTAATGTTGTAGGTGAAAATCACCAAACTCAAGTACATTCCCCACGCGGAAGTTCTCCCTGCGACTAGCTTCCTCAGCGTCATGGCCAGCGTCCCATTGACCCGTTCTACCAGTCTGTTCATCTCCAGCTGGTATGGTACTGACACAACTCCTCAGATCCCCATTATTTTGTTTAGCCTTGGGATCACATGAGACGTGAAGTTGGTCCCATTGTCACTCAGTAGGACTTGCGGACATCCATGCTGGTATACTACTTGATCCTGGATGAATCTCGCAGTACTGGTAGCATCAACTCTGGTTAGGGAATGTGTTTTAACCCATCTTTTCAGATGGTCGATGGCTACTATGATGTACTTGACTCCTCCTGTGCTCATTGCCAGCAGTCCCATCACATCAATGGACACTGTGTGCCAGGCAAATCCAGGTTGGACCAGTCAGTATCCAGTTGTATTCTTGTGTGGTTTATGCAGCTGGCACTCCATGCAACAAGCCAGATGATCCGTGACATCATATTTAATTGATTCCCAGTAATAATACTGGCAAATATGGTCAGTTGTTTTTCTCAGGCCTCTGTGACCAACAACCTTGTGAGCTGCTTGTACTATTGCTGCTCTTTCTGACAGTTTTGGGAATAATAGCCGCTTCCCATTGATCATCTTGAATACTTTTCCATCCATAGTCTCAGTGTTTTCCATTGCTTTTTGAAGCACACCTTGGATTTCTTGAGGCTCATCCTCGATTCTTCCTTCAACCATTCTCTGGAATAGCTCATCCACCTGCAGGTATACCCACTGGACCATTGGCAACTGCGATAAGCCATCTGCGTTCTGATGAGAAGCCCCCACTTGGTGGACTATCTTATAATAATAAGCCTGAAGCTTAAGTGCCCATTGGGCCAGTCATCCTTCCATTTATCTTAGATTGTGCAGCCAACGCAGCAAAAAGTGGTCCATCACCACCTTAAAGTGTGTTCCATGGACATACACCCAAAGCTGCTTACATGTGTAAATGACCGCAAGTCATTCACATTCAGTCACGGTGTAGTTCCTCTCAGCGGCTGAGAGTGTCCAGCTCACATATGCCACCGGATGCTTGTCCCCAAGTTCATCTACTTGGCTCAGTATGGCACCAATCGACATCAACAAAGCATCAGTTTGAATGATAAACTCCCAATCAAAGTTTGGATATTTTAGAATTGGCGAATCTATCAAATACTGGCGTAACTCATCAAAGGAGTCCTGGGCCTCTTCATTCCATACAAATCCTTTTTTTGTATCCTTTAATATTGTGATAAAAGCTTGGCTGTTTGGGCGAAGTCCTAAATAAATCTTCTATAGTATCTGACCATCCCAAGGAATACTTGGATGTCTCAGACACTCTTTGGCACAGCCATGTGCTCTATAGCTGCTATCTTCTGGGTTTGTGGCTGCAATCCATTTGTGTTGATCACAAATCCCAAGTACTCCAACTCTTTCTTGAAGAAGTGGCACTTCCTTGGCTTGATCTTCAGGTTAGCCGCAGACAGTCTCTTAAAAATTTAATCCAAGTGATGGAGGTGATCAATAAACGTTCTACTGAACACATTGATATTGTCCAGATATACCAGGATGCATGACAACTTCAGGTCACTCAATATCGCGTCCATGGCCCTCTGGAATGTCGCGGGCGCATTGCAAAGACCCTGGGGCATCCTCGTTGGCTGGTATAACCCCTGCGCGGTTATAATCGCACATTTTTCTTGGTCTTCTTCTGGCAAATCGATCTGCCAGTATCCCAAGATTAGATCCATTGTGGAGAAATACTTCGCTTATCCTAATTGATCCAGTGCATTTTCAATCCTTGGTAGGAGATATGAGTCCTTCTTCATAATTTTGTTCAGCCTCTGATAGTTAATCACCACCTGGTTTGATCCATCCTTCTTCTTCACAATCAGAATTGGAATCGCCCAGGGACTTGATGACAGAACTGAAGCCCATGCTTCATTAGTTTGCTGATCTCATCCTCTACTACCACTTTGGCAGCTTTTAATCTTTGGATCAGCCTCATCCTTATTGTTAGATTTCCCCGGTGTCAACCTTGTGAATTACATCTCGTGCGCATCCCAAATCATGGTTGTCCTAAGTGAACACTTCCCAATACTTCTCAAATAATTTGAGCACCTCATCCTTCTGCCCTTCCAGCAGATCAGCAAGCTGCTCTCAATCAACCAATAGGTTGATGCTTTTGGCCACCATGGCTGGTAATCCCATTTCCTCAAGAGACCCAAAATCCTGGAATCATCTCAATTCTGCCATGATCAAATGAATAAATGCGATGATTTGATTCCTCTTGATCTTGATCAGTTTTTCGCTCAAATTCGCCAAGAGAACTCATATTTCTCCATGGCCTGGCATTATTATCCCAGGAGCCACCCATGGCTCCACTCTGGACTTCTTCCAGGGACTTCCAACTTCTCCATACAACAGATCCAAAATCTCCAAAGTCAACCTGGTGTTGATTATTATCTGCAATCCAGCCGGTATGGTCCTTTCCTTCTTGATCCTTAATGGAATTCCCCAGTTTCTATGATTTCCGCCAGCATCTCTTGTTGCCTCCTACCAACTAATTGGTATCAAATTGGTACAATGCCGTCATTGTATATCAGATTAATGAAGTTATTTCTTCAGTTCAATGGAGCTTCACCATCCTTCTGGTATACCAACGGTTTTGTCTGACCCAGGATGGTCAACGTATTATCCTCAAAGTTACATTTAACTCCATACTTCTGCAGAAACTCTGTTCCAATCAGGATATAATAGTTTTGGTTCGCCAAAACTATCCCTGGCACAGATACCACCAACAACCTGAATTGTAGTGGCAGCGCAATATACGCTCCACAAGAAATGGTGGTGTTCAGCCTAGCTGTTCCATATTCTCTCTTGTGTTCCAAGTCTGGAGAGATCTTCATCCTCTTCACCAGCTTGGTTGACACAATATTGATGGGCGCTCCGCTGTCAACTATCGCCCTCACCCTCACTCAATTCACTTGAATATCTATATATGTACACTCAGAGTATTTTAGTATAGTATTTACTGAGTGAATTGCGGCATTATTAGCTGAATTTAGGGTATGAATAATATGCGCTGATAATTCAGGAAATGATTCCTTTATTGCGCCGAGGGGGATCAAAAGATTGGCCTCATAAAATAAACATCTGATAACTCATCAGTATTTTTGGCAGTCCAAATCTTCTCCACCAGTTGTCAGGTGTATGGCCGGGCAACTTCCTGAATTATCTTGGGGTCAATCTTCTCCACCCCAGCTCTGGTCACAGCATTTACATCCATGTTGACCACTTGGTATAGCTGATCCTGCTCATCATCTACGAACGGATCACTAATGTCTATTTCTTCATTAATGATATCAGGAGGAACAGGTTTCTCCGCCGCTCTAGACTGTTCCTTGTCTAGGCATTGGGCCCTTTTCCCAAATCTTTGGTGGCTGCTGTCTTCTTTGGCCTGGACCACATTAATTTAATCCTTTGGCTTTTTACAGTGTGCGGCGAAATGTCCTTTCCCGCCACACTGAAAGCAGACCTTCTCTTTCTTGCTTAACCATATGAATGCCTCGCGCTTATTTCCCAGCATGGTTCAGTTGGTAGCCTCTTGTGCTCCTTTGCTTCCCTTCATGGAATTTGGATTTTGGACCAGATTAGACTTGAAGCTTCTATTTTAGGGTATCAAACGTCACTCCCAAAATCTTCAGGTTGTCTACCATTTGTGAGGTAGTTATCTCCATCGCAAATACAGAAGACATCATTTGATGCAAATTGTGATAGGGCTGAAGGGCCGCTTGCAAAGCGATTCTAGCATCAAAGTCATCTAACACTTTTGCTCCAGCCAGGATCTGCGACTCCTGGTAAAATCAATCCACGAAGCTAGCAAGAGACTTATCTTTATGGAATTAAATTCCCATAGATTCTTTCTTGCATTTTGACATGCAGATTGGACTCCTGAACTCCTTCATTATGGCCGCCTTTGCCTCAGCATACAACCAGCTGTCCCCCTCCAAGTGGGGTAACACTAGGTTCTGGCAGTTAGTGTCCAAGCAGTTCATGACCATCAACGCCTTTTGACGATCCCCATATCCATTCATAGTCATGTCAAACAGACAGAAAAACTTGGGCGTTATTCTGATGGAATGTTGGCAATTTTGGTATTGCTCTAAGTTCCTCTGAGTCATTTAAGGCCAATTCTCCTGGTTCAGCTACTTGGCTAACTTGTGGAGTGACTTTGGGCATCATCTCCAAAATGGCATTAAAGGTGGTTGGCATATTTATTGAGGTATTCAACTTCCCAAGTATCATGCGAGGACTTCTCTCTTCAGCATCTCTGGCCATATTGGGCTCACATGCACATCTGTGGGCTTTCAAGTTCTCTACTTCTTTTATCAATTTCTCAATATCTGCACCAAACTTTCTTAAATGAATGCAATCCACTTCTCACTCCATTTTCAGGAATAGGACCTCTCAAATGAAGTCTCCCTCTTTCTTCTTTAATGAGTTTATTTTGCTAAGTAACTCATTCCCAAAGTTGGTTACGTTTTCTACTCCTTTCTCCACCTTGGTGACTTGCTCTTCCAATACTGCGAACTCCCAATGGTCTGCTGAGTTTGGGCATTCTGATTCACAGTGGCGATCTCAGTCCACAACTTGCGCATTTCTTCTTTATGACATTATTAATAAATTCTTTACTAAAATACCCCTGTAGTGAGCACCAACTTGTAAAAATTTACTTAAGGATTGATTATTGGTTATCAACCCAGTAACCTTTTTACTGCACAGGTTCAATTTCCTTGTGCACTTCGCGTTGTATAGAATGTATTATCCAATAATAGTATGGAGACTATTATCTGTAGTTGAGTTAGAGCTATTATCAGGCCTAACGCTTTGGCCAGTACTTCCAATTAAATACTCTATAAGTCATACTTGTAGGGATTTGTTCCCTATATTACTGTCTACTCAATCTTTGTCCAGATACCCCAGTGACAGTCTCTTTCAGCCCAACACACAGTCAGCAGCTATCTCTGATTGTGGTTCCCTTTGTCTCTAGATCCCCGCTCAGATAATTACTCTTCTCTCTGAGAGTCTTCCAATTATTGCCTTCTGCAATAATATCCTTGAGATAAAACGTCACAATGGATGCTGATAGTCTAACTATATACTGAATTGACAGTATTACTACTAATACTAGTAATACTAATAATACTGTTTTCCTAAATACTGCTGCCTTTTTTTATTATAGTGAATTCTAGGGAATCATATAGTAGGAAATTCGGCCATCTAACCCTCAGTTGACACCTCTTCAATGAAATGGCAGCCGTTGCCATTGAATCACCCTTCCTTGCCTTAGCAGCGATGGTCTTCCCCATCCTGGTTAGGATTCTGTCATTGGACATCCTTGAGACCTCAAATGGAAAGAGTCAGAAAACGTGTCCCCAACGTTTTCCTCTCAATCCAAGAATTTAACCATAATTTGCTAGCGATCTGATTAGGTAATTAGATTATTACCCATTATGGCAGGTCACTTCACCAACCAATCAATTTGGTAGTTGCAGGTGGCATCACTCGCCTCACAACTCACTATTCATTCCTGATCAGTTGGTGATGAAACCTGACTGATCCCAATTGGTACACCTGATAGTTAATCATTATCAGATGCCCCTATTTCGTCAGCAACTCTGAACAATGAGATCTTAGGTATTCATCCAGATTGATCCCCAACAGATACAACCAGGTGAATATCCCAAAACCCCCAAATGTAGTTCTTCCAAAACTTGGGCCAACCAATTTCTGATTCACTTCGCCTTAAAGAATTTTCCCCTAGTGACACCAGGTAATCTAGCATGCTGGGAATATGGGCAAAAATCCCAACACCTCATCAAGGCAATTAGCTCTTTGGATCCTCTTAGTGGAATGATTTTATTAATAAGACATCGGTTATAATCAGATGAATATAATGGGACTTAACCTAAACCTAGGTTAGTGTCCAAGAGAACTTCCAAATTGGATATAAATGTAATTTTATATTAAAATTATGTAATAAAAATTTTGAACTTTAAATAGTTCCAGAGAAAAATCTACAATAAAATAAATTAGGGAATATTACAGGTTAAGTCCTGGAAATAAACTAGGATAGTGAATCCTAGTCTGATATTGGGAAGTTAGTACACAAGGGCAAATTATATAATGTTATGTAGCATCTGGGTGAGGTGATTCTTAAATAAGGTCTTGCCATTATATGTTGCTATAAATTTATAATTTTTGGGGGTGTTAATTTAAACTTTTTAGTCAGTGGAGTTTTGAGAAGCAAATTAATTAAAATTTGGTCAAAAATATGGTATATTACTGTAAATTTCTCTGTTCCACAAAACCTAATGTCAATAATGATTATAGGCCTTAGGCTTTATAAACCATTTACCCAGTAGTTATAAATAAAAATCAATGTAAATTATAAGTATTTTTAGAAACCTAAAATTTCAGGCTTCATCTAAACTAGGGAAAATCTTGACACCCCTGGTGCAGATCAGTTGTGCGCAGGACTGTTTGGGTGGCATTAGGAAAATTTTATTAGGTATGGATTCAATTTCTAGATAAAAAAATAGAGTTGCTGAAGCTGAACAAAATTTGGGCAATAATCAACTCTCAAGGCCTGTTATTACCTACTCAAATTACCCAAGGATTGTGTGTTGCTCAAATAATAGTTGAATGAGTTATGGAAACCATCCTTGGAGATCTCAATATGAGCTACATACTTGTACATTTGGACAACATAAAATTGCTCTCTTAAACTTTCTTGAAACACTTAGAACACTTGGAGGAAGTGTTCTGCCAACTTTCTGCTGTTAACCTAAAGATAAAGCCTCAGAAATGAAACTTTTTTAAAAATTAGTTATAGTACTTTGCTTTTTAACAGAAGTTTAATTCCTGAGACTTTAGACTGCCAAAGTTGAAGCTATAAAACAAAGGACTAAGCATTTTAACTAACACAATGTACAGGTTTTTGTTAAATGGTAAGATACAACCAGTGTTTTATTTTTAACAAATATGTATTGGTAATCCTCTTGGTAGTATTATAAGAAAGATTCACTACTTACCTGGACAAAAAGAAATCCAGAGTGCCTTCAACACCTTCTGAACAGCAGAGTCAACACGCCAGTGTTACAATACCCTAATTTTATGAAAGAATTTTAGTACATACTTAATCATCACTTTACGCCATCAGGGAGGTGCTTTCAGAATGTGGTGACAATAGTGCTAATAATAAGGTCACTTGCTGTAACTGGAGTCTGAACATTTTTGAGCAGAATTATACTATTATCAAACAAGCATTCTTGTTCTTGATCTATGCTTACAAACTTTTTTGATGTGCCTGCATGGAGAAAAATCTAAGGTTGTGACTAGTCACTTATAGCTAAGCTGGGTCATAAACCTTAAAGAACTAGAAGATCAGATAGTGCGCTGGGCCCTTAAACTCCAGAATTACAATATTGATATAATCCACCGCTCTGAAGCCAAATACCAAAACACAGATTGTTTATCATGGTTACTAACTGTAGCCCTAACAGTAATTTTGATGATTAGAGTAATGAGAAGATATTTGTGGAAGTTACTCTAAGGAAGTTCCACAAGTAAAATAAGCACTGGATGAAATGCAAGAAAATGCTTGCAGAGGAATGGCAAACTACTTGAAAAATTTGGTCAAGGTAACCTGAATTTTCTAGACCATTGAATCAACTGAACATCATCATTATGTACATAAGGTGGTAGGACATGGATGGTTGTGCAAGACAATGAAACTCCAGAAACCTTGGTATTACTTAGAAATCATGAACTTCATAGTTCGAAATACAAACTTTAAGTTATCATCAGTTCCAGGTTTAGAACCATTATGAAAGAACACAATTTAACGCTTGATGAACCCTCAATCTTCATGATACACTGTATCTATGAATGTTGTAAGCCCTCTGTAAGATGGCACAGTGCGTGTTAAGTATTTTATAGTGGTCATAGACCACCTGGAAGAGTGGGTGGAAGCATAAGCTTTTTGAGACTTGGGTGCAGTAATCTCTACTAAATTTATTATGGAGTACATTATATATAGAAATGGTTGCCCTAAGTTAATACTTACTGATACTAGAACTAACTTTACTTACCATGTCATACTCAAGTTAAATGATCTGATGTCAATACTCTAAGTATTAATGACACCTTACCACCCTGAGTCTGATATAACCATCAAGCAAGTAAATGGTACCTTGGTATATATTCTTCAAAAATTATTGAAGCTTAGTCTCTATATTAATTTCACTTTTACCTGATGCCATTTATACATACAATATCAGTTACCACTCCATGGCTGGGAAGAGCCCATTTCAAACTATTTTATTGAGTCATATGGCCTTACCACTACTGTTATATCTCTGTGCTTAAAATAAGCTGGTCTGGAACTAAAGTGATACTTATAAGCCTAACTTCATTGATTTAAATTCAGACTGAAGCTGTTTTATCAATTTAATGAAGAAGAATAAAGGTAATATTGCTGATCTAGGTGGAAAGCTGATTTGCCACAATATGAGATAGAAAATTATGTTCTGTATCATGACAACCATGTCTTTTAGAGAAAAAACATACTAACAGGCATATGGAACAGACTTTTTTATAATAAATGATCATTTACCAATTCATATATGCTAAAGAGCCTTTTGGGTGGGCGGATCATCATTATTTCATGCCAAATTTATTAATCCATATAACTTTAGTTAAAATAGAAAAAGAAAAGTGAAAAAATAATAATAGTAATATCTAATAAGTGATAGGAATCATTAATTAATGCAATGGGTGATGAAAAGTGATTTTGTTTTTGTTTTTTATAGATGTACTTCAATGTTCCAATTATATTTAGTGCTGATGTTACTTTATGACCGCTCCTTGTACAAACCTCCATCAGAATGTGCTTCCTCTCAGAATAGTTGACTAAATAGTATTGCTTTACTTACCATATCCTGTTTGGGCTCTAGTCCATGTTTGATTTCTGGAGGTGGTGGTGGAGGTTCTAATTTTGGTAAAGTTCTTTGGCTTGGGGGAGAGAGAGCCCTAAAGGCAGGTTTACAGATGAGTGAGGATATGGTGCCCCCAATTTAGGGTATGGATGAAGAAGGTGTGTGAGACATTGAATAATATGGAAATGCAACTGTGACATGATATTTCCAAAAGAAGCCTTCAAGGATACCTGAGGGCAAACAAATTCTGGTAAGATTTCCATTTGGGATAAGATGGTGTGGTCGTCCCCTTTGACGTTTGATTTTGGTATTGACGTCTGAGAAGCTCAACAGCGGAACAGGGACTTTCTCTCTTGTGTCTTAATCACGCCAGTGGTTCAAGAAGTAGGAGGCTATATTGATTGATAACTAAACTAGGGATTTTCTTGACAGTTAAATTCTAAAATAGTAAGAGCAGTGTCACTGGGAGAAATTTATAGTTTAGTCAATGGCGAAGATTTCAATATTTTTATTTTTGACTGATAGTAGTAAACCTAATTCATCAAACAGATTCATGGGAACCAATCCTCCATTGAGAATAATATACTAAAATAATTTAAAAAAGGCATTATAGATCCAATGGATCAATTAAGCGTGATCTGAGTAAATTGGTGCCTCAAATGACAAATTGGAAGGGATTTATCACAAGTCTCACCGCAATTTAACATAGTCAATTAGAAGATTTAAGGTTAGTTTACCATAGATTAAAGATTGCATCTAGGAGTTAAATGCCAGTCCCAAGAGACCTATGCAATATGGTTATTGGCTAAGTGTCCTGAGTTTGAGTTTAGTTGGAAAGCATAAAACATGTTAGTATGATGATAGTAGTTTATTGTCTTTGTAGATATCTTTGAGAACTTATTGATTACCAAAGAATGTAAAAATAAGTCATAAATTCTAGAATAGAGAATTTGGAATGAATTTTCAGGGGAATGACAGTGTGATTCTGCTATATAATATAGATAACCCATTAATATCATTACTTTCCGTATCTGTGTTTTTTATAGGGACAGAAATATTCATATTGTTTCACATTTTATCAAGGTGCAAGAACACTGTGCTACTATCCACAGGATTTTTACCTAAGCAAACAACTACCAGAAGAATTTGATAAATTATTTTACCAAGACCTTAACTAGATCATAATAGATTTCTATTGTAACAGATGGGTGTGCTTTACTCTCCTCCTAGAAAAAAATAATTTCATCTGTTTCTGTCTTTGATTCACTTCACTGTAAACTAGCCATATATATCTTTTTTGGATGCAAAAATGAAGGTCTCAGATATTAGACTAGCAATATGGGTGCTTTGACCGCAGATTTGAAGCTTTACTTTTTTCTATTTTCAGCGCTAGATAGCATGCCCATGAGAAAGGCGGCCATGCGTTTTTATTTTGCAGGTGTCAAATAAAGCCAAGGTAAAAGGCTGACAAAATGGCTCCAGGCGACTAGCTTAAGTGGAAATGTCAGTTGAGGAAAAAGATTGTGGAATCATTTCCCAGAGCAGCTTTAAGAGCGCGCGTTAGAGGAGACAAATGGGAGTTAGGGCACAGGAAGAATGGGGCAAAAAGTAAATAAAGTTTATTATTAACTCATCAAGGGTTCATGCAGTGTGCAGCTCCTTAACATACTGCAACAGCTGACTTTTGATATGTTTGAGAAACTCCAGCACACAAGAAAATGATATAATATTTTTAACTAGCTTGAGTTAGTAAGGGGCAAAAAAAACAACTTAGCTGCACCAGTGCATAAGTACCTGTGGCAAATATGAGTTCCTTGATATCATCCTGGGTCTCCTCAGAGAAGTTGACTGGGAATTAATACTTGGAATAACTTCAACTGGTGGCTCCATGGCCACATGGAGGTCTTGACGGAGGAGGTCGTTGGGGCAGTGGCCACTTTGACACCAAGCGGATGGTGAGACCAGTACATGTGTGAAGCCCTATCAAGGGTGGAAGTGGTACTGGTGAAAGGAATTAGGAGAATTAAAAAAAACTCTGGCCAATTAAAAAAGTTGGTTGATGGAGTAGGAGCAAACAGCATCGCTAACTCATGTAATTCATCAGGTTGGTTAAAGTTGTATACTGCTGATCCAGCAATGGACTATAATGGATATGAGCAGAATTGTTAGTGGTTTGAAAATCAATGGCCATGCAATTTAATCAGTCCCAAGCAGTAATATTCCAGGAACATTGTGAGAAGTTTGGTTATTATTGGATGGCGTTGAAGGAGCTGTGCCTGGAGTTGTGAAGGGAGGGGGAGGGTGGATTGTACTCTATCTGAAAACTCTGATAAAGAAGTGGTGCAAGTGCTAGAGAGAGGAGTGGTATAAGCTGTCGTAGCAGCTACAAAAGGACATTTTTGCTAAAAATGATTGAGTACAAAGCACAATGGAAAGATATCACAGCCGTTTTTCACATAGGCTAAAAAGAATGTCATGGGCAGAGCAGACCATGATGTGAGGGGGAATAGCTATATGTGGCCCCTGTGAAGGGGGCGAATTGTCAGAGAGGTGTGGGGCCCTGTGAGGCGGCTGGCCCCATTGGGAATTACAAAATTCAATATTAAGTGACATAATAAGAAACCAAAATTACAGAAGTTCATGATGAAATTGTTTGAGGAGAGATCATTGAGCAGGCTGGTAAACTGAACCACTAAATTGGCATTTTCTGGAAGCTGAGTGCAAGTGGTTGGGATGTGAGTGATTTTTGCATATAAGTAACATTGTTGCTTCAACCATGGCGTGGTCTTAACAATAGAAGCCAAGGTCAAAGTACTTCTTATGAGGGCGTAATTCAATATAACTGGCAACTTTGAACTACTTGAGCCATCACAATTATTCCTGTACCCACATAAGGAATAGTTTTCATACTTAAACCAAAAAAATATAGCACAGATTACTTTTGAGGAGCACCAAGGAGTTTCAAAGCACCCCCTGGGAGCACGTAAGGTGGTGGTCTAAGTCTCAAGGAGGGAAAAAGTGACTATTAGGATTTAGGGGCTAGAATATCTAGCCCTGTTAAGCTTTGGCAGTGGCTTAAAGATGCCAGTAGGTGGCGCACCATCACACCACATGGTGCAGCAAGCGTCAAACTAATCAACGTTTTTTATAAGACAGAGTAGCATTAAGAATTTCATATATAAACTTATAAAATAAAGCTAAATAAAGTGTTCAAAGTGAAAGAGAGATACTAAAGCGTTACCTTTATCCACTTTTTGGAAATAATCATAATAAAGATGACAGGATATTATAATCTAGTCTTAGATGTCCTCATAATAGATGAAGATTGGCTGTATGGCCTAATTATCAGGCAGAGATATGTGTGTTAGAGAGCTAAGAAGCGTAAGAAGAGTGAAAATGATAACCCAGAATATACAAATACAGGATAAAAATGCTATAAAAGCAGTTTAACAGTAATTGGCTATCATACATATGACTCTCTTCCTAGACTTAGTTTATTTTTAGAAAATTTATAATTTGAGACACATGCTGTTAAGAAGACATATAAGGGTTTTTAGAAATAATGCCACTTGTTCCTCAGGTTGTGATCATCTTATACTAAAAAGAAGCAATGCTACTTTTAAAGAACAAGGGTTTAATTTTACGTTAGTTAGCATTGCAAAGTTATTGTAAAACCACCTGAGTTTAAGAATAGTAATAGTTTGGCCTTAAGCCCTCTATCTAATGAGGTTTCAACTATTTTTTGCAGGTGCATGTTGTTCATGATTTGCACCATGATGCACAGAAATGTTAAAAAATAGAAAAAAAATCTTCAAAGTGGAGATTTTGTTTAAAATAAAACTTGGTAATGAAAAAGAGAAAAAATAGACAAGTACCCTCACAATTGATAGAACTGTCTATATAAATAGGATGGGCATTAGTGGGAAGCTGCGCTGTTCTTAGAGTACCACAAACTAGGTATATTCCCCAGTTGTAAGTTATTCAAGTGTTCACTAATGGTTAAGGTGGTGAAATCTCAAATCTGCTTTAAGAATTGTGGGTGGAAGGAATGATAGGGAACGCCATGATTGGATGCTTCCAAATTTGGCTTTTTTTTAAAACTTTTTAAAATGATACATCTCCATATTCACAGTGTCCAGTACTTAATCAGTTCCAAATTTACATAAGTCTAAAAAAGATTATGGAAAATGTGATAAGGGAAACAATTGTCAGGAGTTGAAAAATTAGATTCCATAGAAAAAACTAAATACCTGATTAAAAATTTAAAATAAAAGATGTTCAGGAAAGTTGGAAAATGACCAGTAGTAGGGAAATAACCCATAGTAAATTTTTCCTTTTTGACGGAGTAGTTGAGGGATCTAGCTTTGTAAGGCCTGTCCTCTCAACATACAAACCACTAGCTGATGTAATAAATAGAACAGTCTTGATATAAGATGGTGGAAGGCACTAGAAAGTCTTAAATTACTTTACTTTTTTAACCTTCTAAAAAAATTGGACTATCTTGACTTCATAATCTAAGGATAACTCCATCAGTGAGGGTAAAGCAATATCACAATGCTATAACAGTTGCTCGGGTAATGGAAGAGAAAGTTTCCATTTTGTGGGAAACAGGTGATTAATGGGGGATGATAATCAGAAAGTAAATGGCTTAGGACAAAGAGGGATTGGATTATTGATTATAAGGTCAGAAGCCCCATCATTGGGTGAAAGATTCAAAGAAATTAGCATCAACTAAACAAGGATATCCTAAGTAGCATCCTGAATGACAGGAGTAAAATCAATTGTGGGACATGTCTACACCCTGTCTTTCAATCCCAAAGTAATACATGGATGCAACTGTGGTCAACTTTCTGGAACTAGATAATGATCAACCCTGAAAACAGAATCAGCATGAATTGAGAATTGGCTCCTAAATTGTTGCCATAGGAACTGGATAAGTTTAAATGAAAATCAAAAAACAAGGTTATTAACCAGGGAAAGAGTCAGGGCAGACAGGAAGGGTGACATATGGAGAGTCACGACACACTGCAGCAAAAAACTGGATTTTGACTTACCTATTATCTAAGTATCATGGGTGCCCAAGTTCACATTGGTTAGCCTTTCACAGTTCCCGTGGGACAACCTGTGGCACCAAGTGACTAGTACTTCAATGGAAATTAAGTCCTCTATCCAACAAGGGCACCCTTTTTTGTGGTTTCATGTTGGTCATGACTTGCACCATGATGCACAGAAATGCTCAAAATGAAAAACTAAAACTTCAAAATAATGTTTTTAAAATAACGGAATGAAAAAGAGCAAATAGGACAGTACCCTCATAACTGAAAGCACTGGCATAAATAAAATGGAATGGGAATCAGCGGGTGGCTGCACTGTTCTTGGAGTACCATAACATATAGTATCTTCTCTAGTTGTGAGTTATATTAGAGTTCATGCATGAGAAAGGGTAAGAATCAAAAATTGTCATATTTACTGTGGGTCATAGAGATGATGAGGCACGCCATAATTAACTGCTTCCTAATTTAGCTTTTTTAACTTTTTTAGAAAATATTAAATTGGTATATATCTCATCCATGATGGTCTGATGCTTGGTCAGTCATAGAAATTTTGTAATACAAATAGGATCTCAGAAAAATATAAAGGGGACTTAAAATCAGGAGTTGAAAATTAAATTTTTATAAAAAATTTAAAGTTCTTGCCACAAAAATTAGAAAAATAGAGGTTTGTAAAATTGAAGAATGCTCAGTATTATGAGGAAACTTACCTAAATAAATCTGCCAAACTGGCGTTTTAGTTGTGGGATTTCTTTACATAAAAGCCTTAATTCTTTCAACAAAAAAACTTCTAGGCGATGTGGGAACAATAAAAGCTTTGGAAGACATGGGATGATAGGCACAAAAAAGACTTACACTACTGGTACTGAATGGTCAAGGCCATCTAAGAAGATCTGAGGCATTTTAGACTTTCCAGAGTTGATATCTGCTATCCTAAGATTCTGAAATCAAGTAGTGGCACCCACTGGCCCCTTCATCATAATGGGCGTTTATGTGGACAGATCCTTATTAACAGTTTCTCAAGGTCTTTGATATATTCTCCTTGGTGCAGACCATTTAACTATGAGGTTGAAGCCATGTTTGTTTGCAGCAATGGCAAAAGCACCATCATTTATTTTCATTCCATCTCACCCAACATAGATGCCCAGAATCTTGCCCTTGAATAATAGGCTCAACAATACTTTGTATAAAATGTAGGAGATGAGTCCCAATCTGACACCAGCCAAACATTTGCCATTCCCTACAACAAATCAACTAATGGGGTGATAGAACTTACAAATGGAATATTGGCTCTCATCCATTATAAATGACATCAAACAAACTTAAAGCAATGGAATCACTACTTATATAGAAGCTTCTTGCTTTATAAAATGATACATCCTCAATTAATTAATACCACCCTTTTTAAGATTTTTATGGAAGTAAAAATTAGTTACTCAGCAGTATGCAACTTCTGTTGGAGATATTTATGCCTGATAATGACCAATTAACTATGCAAATACTGGATGATGCAATAATTTTATCTAATAAATTTCCACCAAAGCCATAGCACTAACCACCTTTAGGGGAACTTCTCAAATCAATGCATAATGACTTAAATTCCCTATTTACTAAAAATGTAACTTTATTTTATCCTATAACACTGATAGAGTGGATGAACATACAAGATGGTAACATCCTGTCTGGTCCCTGCCATGTTATTTATGAGGCAGGAAAATATATAATATGTAATATAGCATAATAGACTGTAGTAAAATTACCTCATGGAGGGTTTATACAAGTCTAGACATCAACAACAGGTTATGGTGGCATTGTTGGAGCTCAAGACAAAAGGAATTAAATCAACTACTCCATGATTAAATACTCAAGGTTAATAATTAAGTGAATAATCTCTGAGTAAGCATCAGATTGATGTGGAAGTGTAAAACTTTGATTAGGAATTAATAATCTAACACTCCACATTGATGCATCAGATAAATTGTTTTTAAAGTTTTTGACAATTTAATCTGGAAGTTCTAGCACAATTGATGTATGAATCTTTATACAAAGTTAGATAAAGAAACAGGTAATAAGTATTTAAAATTGTAAAGAAACTGAGCTTCCTGGTTTAGGAGAGACTAGGTAAGCTCTGAAGCACAAAGTTTAAATATATATATTTATTTATCAGACAATTACAAGTCCAATATTGTGGGAATAATGTTTTGGAGGTTGATGAGGAAAATATCGGCCTAAAGACCCTGACCAATTTTTTGGGGAACTGGCAATCCAGGGAAATCCTTCTAAGCAAACTTTTCAGCCAAATAGCTCAAATTTTGGAATTTGGGTTGTGCCAAACCTGTAACAGAGTATGGGAAGTCCCAACAAGGAACATCCACATCCCCTCTACAGTTTAGTGTAATCACCTTAGCGGAGACTACCCCTTTTTATAGGCGTGGAAGGTGTCCCTCAAGGTTCAAATATTTCCCCCCACTCTGATTGGATCAAATACATTAAATTCATGCCTCACAGATTTATACTACCTGCTATCAACCCTCCATCAGACATTCTGATGAAGTGAGGCATGTTAAGAGCTTCAATAAGTCAAAACCCAACATTCCCTAATTTGACTATTCCTAGCTTAATTTAATTTTGCAATTATCTCACATCAAATCTCAAAATAGTTTAAACACTAAACGGTGAGTTATCAAGAGAGTTTGCTTCCTACCCCCTCGCTGCCATTAATAAACCTATTATAAAATCCCAAATTTTTAATATATTTAAAGTTTTTCTTTAGTTATTTAGACAATATAAAATCCCCTCAAAAAATCAAGTCCATCTTTTGAGAGTAATATTGCTCCTGCATATTATTATTGCAATTTAGGGGGAAAATACATCAGCGAGCATACCACCAGCCTAAATTCCAACAAGTGGTTCTCACTACAGGGGCCCTGTACACCACAAATCTTCTCTTTTAAAAACTACAACTGTATTAGAACCAAGGCTAGCTGCTTTAGAGCAACAATTAGCTAGTGCTTTGTCTCTCCTCAAAAGGCTTGAGCAGCACGCTTCTCAAGGCCCTTATGGGGCCTCCCCTATTATTTACAAACCTCCTCTCAGAAACAAGTTCACACCTGGTGTGGGCAGTATTGCCTCCTTCCTTTTTGTTTATAAAGCTGCTTTGGAAAGGGCAACCGACCATTAAAAACCAAGTATATCCTTCTCTGATTGAGACATATGGCTCAAGATATAATGGTTCCAGTAAGACCAACCTTAGCACCGGGGCAGAGGCTAAGCAAACGCTTATTAAAGGATTTGACTTCTCACAGAGTTTACAATGGCAAAAACAGGCCTTTATGTGCCTTAGCCTTCAAAAGGGAAAATCTGCCACCTCTTTTGTTGAGTGCTTTTATAGCCAAGCTCAACCTCTGTTGCTTACCAAAATGCTACTTCTAGATGATGCTATTGCTGACATTTTGGCTGACTTGACGTCACATCCCTCTTTAGCTCTGCATATCTCCGCCATCAAGTGCACCTTCTGAAATTTATGAGATATCAAGGAGGCTTTGCTAGCAGTGGCTGACATTTATGAACCTGACCCTATGCTAGGAGCTCTGAGGCGAGAATCTACTTCAACTCCTTTAACCTCTTCTATGGCTGTCTCCCTCTGAAAGCTTGTTCCTGAGGAGCTGTCACACCTAATGCTCCTCCACCATGTGAGGATAGCCAGAGGATATATGGCTATAACGGGGCAGCGCTTCCCTCTCTCATCAATTCCAAAAGCTCTACTGTTGAAGGCAGTTATCCTTTGCCCTTTACATACTCCTTCTTCAGAGCGGTCTCCTAGGGTGGATCAATTGTCATGTCCCATCAAGCTGCTGTCTCTATACTATTTGTCCTCTCCTCTGGTTAGCTATCATTCAAAAACTGAGGTCATGAGGGCAGGCCAAACCTGCTGCTGAAAAGTCTAAAATTAGAGCCATTACATTCCCAAGCCTCCTCAAAAGGTTAATAAGGTGGATGAAAAATCCCAGGGCCCATCTGGCTCCCTGATGTGCATTGATAACCCTTTAATGATGAATATGAAGGGGGTTGTGAAGATGCCGTTACTATGTCTTAGAAGATCCCATTGAAGTAATGGTACCTGACAGGTTAAACTCAGAAATATTGGACATGACTAGGATACTGTAAGGAGAGTTTCTATAGATCTCCTGTTTCCAGTGTGGTGGTGCACGCTGCACAGATCCAATGCAAGGAAACTAGCCGTTAATAGTACAGCTGCTAGTGCCCAGAAGAGGGTGCTGGAGCAATAACAGCTTAAACCAAGAAATTTTAGAAGGAACCAGCCAAAAGTGTCACAGTGCACACGGAGAGAAGGGGTAAATGACCCAGGTTGGAGGGTACCTGGGCAAACCAACAGTGTGCAAGGTGAGAATCAGATTGTGTTTACAATGGTAAGGTTAATGGAGTGCAAGACCTCTTTGAAGAGGTTTGCGCACAGGATCATTAAAAAAGGCATAAATCAAAATGGTAAAATGGGGAAATTTTGAATAGGGAAGTCGACCAACAAGGAATGTTGGTCAGGGAAAAGACATTTAAGCGTTGACAGGGGAATATGGGGTTTGCGGCAGTGGACTCAAGCACCAATCCACCAATAGGGCAACGCTTCCGTCTGAATTAGTTATATACGCCAAAACTGACTTCACTTGAGTGATTGATTGAAGTTGGATTTGACCCAAACGCGTTGTTTCATAAGTGGAACAGGTTTCAAAACCCTGTTCCTTGATGAACTGAATGGAACCATCCGCATTAATTTGGTAAACCATCCATTTCAATGCTTGGTCCATTGTGAGGGGCTGTGCATTTGGCACACCACTAGTCCCAACCTGGGAATATTTTTCCCGAACCCAGAGTTGGTCTAGAGTGTGCCTCAGGTCAGGGAGGGCCTGTAGCTTCACCCTCTGGGCCTCCTGGCACCCAGCCTTATTTTTGGGGTTGGACCCCACTATTATGTCATGTGCACATGACATTACCCTCTCCTCCCAACGGGGCTTAACTCCCCCTCCAGGGGCTTGCACAATGGAAAGGTTCTTGTGGGCAGGGGCCAACTTTATGGCGGCAACGGTTAGTTTAGGTTGGGATCCAGAAGCATAGGGGAATGCTTGTGGAAGGCGTCAATCAGATCTTGGGCATGCACACAGTTGCGTGCTGGAACCCAACTGTTCTCTGCAGCATCAAAGCCCTTCCAGGATACCAGGTACTCCAGTCTTCTTTTAACGCGGCGAGAGGCAACTATTTCTTCCACATCCCACTCTGGCGCCCCATCCACGAGATAGGCCTCAGGTGTCTCTGGTGGGGGGCACTCAAACAACGTAAGTTTGCTCTCATGAAACACTGAGAAGATCTGAAATGAAGGGGGAAGATCCAGCTGGTATGAGGCATGGCCCACCTTTTTAACAACGCTGTAAGGGCCAATCCTCTTAGGTCCTAGCTTCTTGAATGGCTGCTTGATAGGGATTTTATGAGCATAAAGCATCACTAGATCCCCCTCCTTGTACGCAGGACCCACACGGCGCTTCCCATCAGCTGTCTTCTTATACACTTGCTGTTGGGACTGAGGGAGGTCTGAAGGTGGGTCCTTTGAAGCTTGCTGAGGTGGACAGGCAAGAGGAGGACTTAACCTTAATAACAGGTTCAGAGGTACTAATAGTTAATATTCAGGGACTTAACCTAGGCAGGTTCAGAGGTCCCAAAAGTTAATAGTTAGGGACTTAACCTAGACAGGTTCAGAGGTCCCAAGAGAGAAAACGAACTTCTACCAAAGAGCCAAAAGAGGTAAAGCGTAAAAGTTATTTTATTGAGTAAATCATTTGCACTTTAAATAGTGCTAGTAAAATAAGAGATAAAATAAGGGATATTAGGAATGATCAGCGAAAGCCCTGTTGGAACTGGGAATAGTTTTAGGAAATATTATCCTAAATTTTTTAGAGGATAAAGAGAAGTAGGTAACAGATAAAGTACTCATAAGATAAGGTGAAGTTTGAGATAAGATAACATTGAAATAAGGGATTCATTCCCTCCAGGGTAGAATAATAGTTGTTATAATTTATCAGCAAGGATTATCAATTAGTGGAGCAGTTTGATTATAATTTATCTTGAATTCATCCAATATTAATTGAATTTGGAAGATGATAAGTGAATTGAAGTTAATAATGATTTTGGGCTTTAGACCCAACAAAGCATCAATTGGTAGATTAATAACAGTAAATATATGTTGATATTGCCCAAAATATTTAAATAAGATCAAAGCCCCAAGTTAAGGCTTCATTTTAAACTGGTGAGAATCCCAACAACGCCCCCTCTAAGCCTCGACCAGGGGTGCCAATTGTTGGTTTGGTGAGAATGTAGAGAGTTTGAGTATACAATCAGTGGAGTGGCAGCCTTAGTCTTGGCATTATAATGAAAGTGCTGGTTAGGAGGATAGAAGGAAGTTGATTTAGGCTTAGATTCAATCAAGTTGATAGCTAAAATGATGGAGATAGAGCCCACATCAGTGTGAAGGGATTATGATGTTAATGAGATAAATGCAGGTAAATTTGGTGTAAAAAAATTTTAGGTTGTAAATAGAAACAAAGAAAAATTATTGGATAGGTAGGCGAAGGCAGGAGAATTTGAGCACAGCTTTGCATTAGTAATTTAAAGCGATCAGGAAGCATCCTTTTAAAATGTTATCCAATGTTTGCAGAAAAACCTAAGATATTAATAAAAACCAAAGAATAATAAATAAACGGTTTAGAATAAATTAAAGCAGTAAGAAAGTGTGATTTGATCTCAAGGGCACTTGGCTTGGTTGGCATGAGCAAGTTGTTGGAGTTTTTGAGAGCCTCAGCAGAGAAAAACAAGTTTGGTGTCAAAACATTTAGGTTGGCAGCTTCATTTTGATTGTCAAGAGGTTTTGGCTCAGCCACCAAAATTAACTCAAGATTTTCTTGTTGGGCTTCAGCTTTGGTAGCAATCATCTCCTGAAGGTAAATCTCAGTGATGGTGGTCTTGTATCTAGCTAAGAGTGCATCAACATTTGCCATCATCTCATTCCTTTCTAGTGTAACAAGCTTAAGGTCACGAACCATTTTATAAATATTAATCATGATGTAATGGGAGGCGATTCTAGTGTGATTGCAGATCCTGATGGCGTGGGCGAATGCAAAGTAGTTTTTGGAGTAGGCGCAGTATTTGGGATCAGATAAATTTTGATAAAGTTTTAACATGGTAGAATTGTACCCATTGGCGCGCTTATCAAGCATACTTGGGTGACATTAATGATTTTGACGTATGAATCCAGTCCAGTGTATGCTTGCTCATACTCAGCAAAATGGTCAATCACCTCTAATTCATAGATGGGGTCCTCTAATTGGTATTCTTTACTTTTTGGAGTTTGTTTAATTTCTTCCATATTGGTTGTTTGTCCTAAGAGAGCATATTAAGCTCTGTGTGCAGCTTGTAAGGGACCTGGCAGAAAGCACCAGTTTGTTGGGACTGAAGGAGGTCTGAGGATGGGTCCTTCAAAGCTTGCTGAGGTGGACAGGCGAGAGGAGGACTTAATCTTAATAACAGGTTCGAGGTACTAATAGTTGATATTTAGGGTCTTAATCTAGACAGGTTCAGAGGTCCCAAGAGAAAAAAAAAACTTCTACCAAAGAGCCAAAAGAGGTAAAGCGTAAAAGTTATTTTATTGAGTAAATCATTTGCACCTTAATTAGTGCTAGTAAAATAAGAGATAAAATAAGGGATATTAGGAATGATCAGCGAAAGCCCTGTTGGAACTGGGAATAGTTTTAGGAAATATTATCCTAAATTTTTTAGAGGATAAAGATAAGTAGGTAACAGATAAAGTACTCATAAGATAAGGTGAAGTTTGAGATAAGATAACATTGAAATAAGGGATTCATTCCCTCCAGGGTAGAATAATAGTTGTTATAATTTATCAGCAAGGATTATCAATTAGTGGAGCAGTTTGATTATAATTTATCTTGAATTCATCCAATATTAATTGAATTTGGAAGATGATAAGTAAATTGAAGTTAATACTGATTTTGGGCTTTAGACCCAACAAAGCATCAATTGGTAGATTAATAATAGTACATATATGTTGATATTGCCCAAAATAGATAATAAGTTCAAAGCCCCAAGTTGAGGCTTCATTTAAACTGGTGAGAATCCCAACACTCGCATTGCCACCTCAAAGCTTGTGGAAACTCCCTGGTGAATCTTCTTAATTGTTTTGGCAAAGTCCACCACCGCTTCAACCTTAGGCCCACAGTTGGGCTCCATGTTGAAGGCGGGGTTAAAGCCATGGCTGGCAAAAAATGGGGAACAACTGATCGAGGAGTGCAAGGTATTGTTGTAGCTGAACTGGGCCATGGGAAGGTGAGAAATTCAATATGAATGATCTGCAGTGATGTAACACCGCAGAAACTGTTTAAGCACTGGTTAACTCGTTCAGTCTGCCCATCTGATTGGGGTATGATAGGCAGTTGAATGGCAAGGGCGAATCTGAAGAGTCTTACATAAATTCTCCCAAAAACGGAGGTAAACTGAGGGCCCCAGTCGCTGATAATTTCTTGGGGGACCCCATGAGCGCAAACAAATGGGTGACGAAAAACCTAGCCATCTCAGCAGCGGATATTGTCATTCCGCAAGGAATAAAGTGGGCGAACTTTGTAAACTAGTCCACCACACCATGATGGCATCATAACCACCTGAGGCTGGTAACTCCACAATGAAATCAACTGAGATGGAAGTCCAGGGCCCATCAGCCTTTTGGACTAGTACCAACAACTCTGCTAAAGGTTGACGATTGGGTTTCATCTGGTTGCAAACCAGGCACTCCTTACAATACCGCCACACCTGAGCAGGCAAGCCCTTTCAATTGTATGTGCGCCATATTAACTCTAATGTCTTCGCTTTACCAGGATTACCAATGGTAAGTCCATCATGACGGTCCCAGTTGATTTTCAGGTGAAGTGGTCCAGCAGGAACCCATAGGCGCCCCTAAAACCACACCATCTCATCCTTCGTGTGAAAGCCCCTGGAGAGATCCTCTTGATTCAACTTGCACTCAGCAAGTAACATTTTATATTCTGCTGCCAGCAGGTGAGAAAGGACTACCTTCCTGAACATACTATATTCCTCCGCGTTTTCCAAAGGTGCAAGCGCTGGCCCATTGGCCAGGGGAGAGGGTCGTTGAGTAAGAAGTTTACTTGGAGGAATCATCACTTGTGTGTTGTGAACTTATACCTCCTTGGGATCAGGTGCTAAAGCAGGGTTTCAGCTCAAAGCATCCGCCAAACCATTTTCCTTGCCCTTGGTGAATATGTGAATGCAAATTGGGCAAGGGTCTCATGCCAATGGGTCTGCCGTGGAGTTAGGACATGAGTAGCGCGATAGTACAGCACTGCACGGTATTTGTATGTACATGGAAAGGTTGGGAGGAGCCATGCAAGTGTGACGCCAATAAGTCAGTGCCTTTACCACTGCTAGTAACTCCTTGTCATAAACAACGTAATTCAACTCAGGCAGAGACATTTTATGAGAAAAATATCCCACTGGATGATCAGTCCCATCTTCGCCTACTTTTAACAAGGCAGCCACTATAGAAAAGTTGGAAGCATCAGTAAACATAATGAACTCCTTTGCAGGGTCAACATGGCGAAGAACAGACATGTACAACAGGGTGCACTTCAGTGCTTAGAAAGCATCCTCCAAAAATGGGGACCACTGAAGCACCTTGGCACCGCTAGCCTTGTATAAGGGAGCTGAAACCTCAGACAGATTGGTAGTGAACTTCTTGAGGAATGTACACGTCCCCAAAAAGCTCCTTAAACCCTTGAATGAAGTGGGGGTAGGCCACTCATGAATCGCCTTCTCCTTGTCTGTAATTATCATGTGTCTCTGGTCAAACACGACGTTGCCCAGAAACGTGACCTGTACTTTGAGAACTCACACTTTGTTATTTTCAACGTAAGGCTGTCTGCCTTTAACCGCTTTAAATCTTGCCAAAGGTGGACTGCATGAGACTCCTGATAAGGGGAAGCCAACAGGATATCATCCATGTAGGCAACCGCGCATACCTCTAACAGTTCCCCCAACACTGCATCAATGCAGCGTTGAAAAATAGCAGGAATATTCTTAAGCCCAAAGGGAATGACCTGAAACTGAATTATTCCTTTTCTGGTGTGGAAGGCGGTTAACCACTCCTGGACCTTCTTTATCTGGATCTGATTAAACGCATTGAGGCAATTCAGCTTGGAGAAGACCTTCGCCTTCTCAACATAATGCGCAATCAGTGAATCCAAAATGATGGGATGTAGGTCTGGTACAGTGACGTTGTTAAGGTTTCCATAGTCCACGCATGGGCGTAAAGTACCATCATACTTCTCCACAAAGAGAAGGGGGGAGCATACAGGGGAGGTACGCTGAAAAATCGCACCTTTGGCTAACTGTTTCTTCACCCACACATTCAACGCCTCTTTCTCCCTGACAGTCAATGGGTAAATAGGGGAAGAGGTACGCACCAGATTTACCATGAGCTTGAAGTCACAATCAAAATCGGAGTGCTCAGGGAGTTTGTTGGCGGATGCTGCATCAAAAGAGTATTCCAAACCCTCCAAGCAAGAAGGTATAGTAATTTCCACTGAGGGCTTCTGCATTGAGGCAAGGCGACAAGGGAGATGGTGGGGCCAGTGGGGCAATTTGCCTGGGGCTTTTTCTTCCAACAAAGGCACAATGAATGTGCGACCATTCTTCATGGAGAGAGACAAGGTATTCTCCTTCAGGTTGGTTCTAATGTTAAACTTTCGCCACCATTCCACACTAAAATGATAGGGAAAAGGAGGTTTTTGACCGCACTGAAGTGATCAGACAAGTGGTACTTGCCAACCTGATAGTCCACTATCCCAATGATCTTCAGAGTGGAAATGCCTTGGGACACCCCTCCCCTAAACATATCACCTGGCAAGTAACTCAGTCCAAGGTAGTCGGCTAGGTACTGATCTATAAAGTTCCCAGAGCCAGTATCAACCAAAATAGTGGTGCAAAGTTTTCCTAAAGGGGAGGAGAGCATAGCAGTTAGTAGAAAAAGCCCGGAATGGTCTTTATTTATGATAGACAATGACAACACCTCACCAAAAATTTCTTCCTCTGGCTCAAGCAAGCCATCAGAGTATGTTTTGGTATAAAAAAATGGGGAGGGATAGTTGGCCACTCTTAATAATGAGGCCACATACCCCACCATGCCTTCTGCAATGCATATACTTTATCATATCTTAAATGGAGTTTTTTTCTCTGATTCCTGAGTGCCCCGGATCATGGTAGGGGTCAAACAAGGGTTCTCAGGGGTAATTTGATATACTGGAATAGGGTTCTTATCCAAGCCATAATAGCTAAGAAACGGCTCAGAGTAATGGATAGTATTATTGTCATAAAACGATTTTTCAGATGTGAATGACCCTATTCCCCCAATTGCAAAGGAATGCCTGATGTTATCCAAGGCCAACACCATCAGGCCCATCTGCGCCAATTCCGCTGGCATTTTGAATGCGCTGGCAATGGAAAATTTGTTTATTGGAATGAAATTTAATAATTTTGGTGGAAAGTCAGGGAATCACAACTTTTGGACATTGAAGCATCCAAATCCACCAGGTACAAACATGAGGGGTGGATACTTTTCAGTTGGAGGCAACCATAATAACGCCAAGTTGCTCCAACCTTCAGGCAAAAGAGGAAACAGCGGTGCAGCTAACAACAGCTGAAGCCCACAGCTGGCGCCCACTGTTTCCACTTCAAAAAGTTCCACATGGAAAAAGTTTGTGCACATAAAAAAAGAGGTTGGTCAACTAATTTAAGAAGAGTTTCTATAACTCTCCTGTTTCAATTGTGGTGGTGCATGGTTCACAGAGCCAACGCAAGAAAACTAGCCGTTAATAGTACAGCTGCTAGTGCCCAGAAGAGGGTGCTGGAGAAATAACAGCCTAAACCAAGAAATGTTAGAAGGAACCAGCCAAAAGTGTCACAGTGCACACGGAGAGAAGGGGTAAATGACCCAGGTTGGAGGGTACCTGGGCAAACCAACAGTGTGCAAGGTGAGAATCAGATTGTGTTTACAATGGTAAGGTTAATGGAGTGCAAGACCTCTTTGAAGAGGTTTGCGCACAGGATCATTAAAAAAGGCATAAATCAAAATGGTAAAATGGGGAAATTTTGAATAGGGAAGTCGACCAACAAGGAATGTTGGTCAGGGAAAAGACATTTAAGCGTTGACAGGGGAATATGGGGTTTGCGGCAGTGGACTCAAGCACCAATCCACCAATAGGGCAACGCTTCCGTCTGAATTAGTTATATACGCCAAAACTGACTTCACTTGAGTGATTGATTGAAGTTGAATTCGACCCAAACGCGTTATTTCATAAGTGGAACAGGTTTCAAATCCCTGTTCCTTGATGAACCAAATGGAACTATCTGCGTTAATTTGGTAAACTGTCCGTTTCAACGCTTGGGCCATTGTGAGGGGCTGTGCATTTGGCACACCACTAGTCCCAACCTGGGCATATTTTGCCCAAACCTAGCGTTGGTCTAGGGCGTGCCTCAGGTCATGGAGGGCCTGTAGCTTCACCCTCTGTGCCTCCTAGCACCCAGCCTTATCTTTGGGGTTGGACCCCACTATTATGTCATGTGCACATGACAGATAGCCCATCAAACTTATCTTTTTCAAGTGTTGAGAAATTTTAATATTATTGACACTGCCATTGATACTGACCAGCTCATTGCTACGCTGATCCAATCCACCCAGTGTGTTCACACCCTGCGGTCTATCCAAGAAAAGTATCCTGAAACTGCCATATTACTTGCCTCTACTCTCCAACTAAAGGAGGTCCTAGCTCTTTCCCCAACTTGGGTGGAACGTTAACAAAAATGGAAAAATAGTCAATGGAGTACGGGTCACAGCTATCCTGGACACTGGATTTTTGTGAATGTTGCGTCATCCAAACTCATGAAAAAGTTTAAGCTAGCCCC
Organism: Massospora cicadina; assembly: GCA_022478985.1. Lineage (NCBI taxonomy): Eukaryota > Fungi > Entomophthoromycota > Entomophthoromycetes > Entomophthorales > Entomophthoraceae > Massospora > Massospora cicadina. Next base: position 314,985 of record JAKSZP010000021.1, read on the forward strand.
TGATCTTGACTACATTAAGAATTTAGTACTGCAATTCATCCACCACGTGTGCTATTGGTGCCTACTCTTCCTTTCCCATCCGTTTTGGGAAGCTCATTTTGTCAGTTACAGAGGTGACCTTGGCTAATAAAACCTATGATCTACTCATTGGTACATAGTTTATGATTGAGTATGAAAGGATTATTAACTTGAAGCAGGGATATCTCTCCCTGCTCAACTACAAGGTTCCCTTGATTCTGAACAACAGTGAGTTTAAGAAAAAGGAATAAGCCCGCACCATTGAGTACCGCTCCTACGCCTTGTCCCTGCACTACAACACAGTGGGACAAAATACAAAGATGTTGCCTCTATCAGTGAATGCCCTAGATGGTATTCCCTTCTATGCGTCTGAAGAGGTAGTAATAAAGGCTGGTAAACAAAGGGTAGTTGACGCTAAGATTACCATACAAATCCCACACAATTGCTTAAATTAAATCAGCATTGACAGAGTTAGCCCTCTTGAGCCCAGAGTATTGACAGGCGTGCTAGACCAGGCCTATCAGCGACCTATTAATCTCATACTGAGGAATCTTACCAAGAAGGACATGGTCCTTAAGAAGCGTTAGGAGATCACAAGAGGCCTGTTAATTACCATTGAGGACGTCCAGCAAGTTCACTGTATCAGGTCTATGGTGGATATGAGCCTACATGCTGATCAATAGTTATGTATTCTTCCCACTGTTGATATCTCTGATAATCTAACCCCCACAGAGCTTAAAAAAGTTCATCATTTACTCGAGTCTTATAGTGACATCTTTTAAAATCTGATACTGATTATGGACATATGAAGGATTGGACTCATATCATTGATGTTGGAAATTCTCACCCTATCTGATTTAAACCCAATTGCAAGTCTAAAGTTGAGGAGCAACAGATGCAACCAGAGGTAAAAAAGTTTCTTAATGTGGGGTTGCTGGTGCCCTCCCAAAGCCCCTGGTTGTCACCTCTTCTGTTATTAAAAAAGAAAAATGGAGATCATTGTGTAGTTATGGACTACCGCAAATTGAACAGCCTCACAAAGAAGGATAGCTATCTTACCCCACATTTATGATGCCCTAGTCCAATTATTTTTCCTAATTTCTTTACCGCTATGGACTTGGTTAGCGGTTTATTGAGAAAGAAACTTTTCTCCCTAAGATCAGGAGAAATGCTCTCTTATTTGCAGTGAGTGTCTCTTCTAACCTACCCAATTACCTCAAGGGCTATGCAATGCACCCGCATCTTTCCAAAGAGCCATGAACTATATCCTTCAGGACCTGAAATTAAGTTGCACATTGTTTATCTCAATGACATCATGGTGTTATCCAAGACTTTCAACGAACATCTCACTCACCTTAAGAAGGTTTTTCAGCACCAATGAAAGTCCAATATCAAATAAAACCCTCTGAATGCAACTTTTTTCCAGAGGAAATTAGGCTTCTTTGGACACACCATCTCTCAGGAAGGAATCCAAACCCTTCAGGATAAGGTTGAAGCCATAGAAAAATACCTCCCCTAATAACCTGTGGTATATTCAGTTATTTCTGGGCATGATGGGGTATACCATCAGTTTATCCTCAAGTTTGCCCAACTCATTGATCCTCCCATGTTCCTCTTGGCTAAGAACAATCCTTTTCATTGGTGGATGGACAAAAGGCCACTTTTGAGACTTTGGAGGAGCTATTGCAAAGAAGGCCAATTCTCTGCCACACTGACTATGGAAGATTTCTCATGTTGCTCACAGATGCCTCCAATTACACAGTTGGAGCCAACTTGGCTCAACTGGATGAACATGAGGTCAATAATCACATTTCCTACTTCAGCAAGATGCTCTCAAAGGCTGAACTTAACTACAGCATCACTGATAAGAAGTGCCTTTCTTTCCTGCTCACTGTGAAGTACTACCGCTCATTCCTATATGGGACTCCCTTCAAAGTGGATACAAACTACGCCTCCTTAAATTGGCTGTAGAATATGAGGACCCCACAGGACGGTTGGCTCGCTGGGCTTTGAAGCTCCAGCATTAAAACATGACAATTAAGCCTTGGGTGAGAAACCTCCATATGAACGTTGATGGATTGATGCGGTTTCCTGTCCTTCACTTAAACAATAGTGAAGCTGAGAGGTTACATGACCTCCTAATGACTCCTGATGCGTGTGCTGATGAGGAAAAACCTGTACAAAAGATGATAGCTCGACATTCCTGAAATACCAAGGTGGAAAGTGGGAAGCTATACAAGAAAGCAGGGGTAAATAGGTTGCCCTATCTCTGACCATCAGAGCGAGTACTGGTGATCCTGGAGTCTCACACTACCCTGGGTCATGACTGGTGTAAGAAAAACCTATGAGTAGATTAATGAACGTTACTACTGGGATGACATTATGGAAACCTTAACTGAAGTCCTGGATGCCTGCCTGACTTGTAAAAGCAGTCCAGCTAAAAGACCAAGTATCAATATCAACCTACCACCCCTCAACAGCCTTTCCACATAATAAGTCTCAATGTGGTTGGCCCTCTACCCCAAACTATTGGGGGAAATCGATATATCCTGGTAGAAATTGATCAGTTTATAAATGGGTTGAAGCTGCGGCTCTTACTGCCCAAACTGCAAAAGCTACCGCCACGTCTCTCCACTAGTATATTTTCACCCACCATGGATGTCCTCAAGTCCTTCTCTGTGACAATGGAAAGGAATTCACTTTGAGAGTGGTTAAGCATCTAGTTACCTCAATGGAAGCTCATCATCTCTTCTATGCCCCTTATAACCTTTTATACTAATGGTACAGTAGAAAGAGTTAATGGAACCCTGGTCTTCATACTATGAAAAATGGCCAATTCAGACCCTCTTCACTGAGGCTGTACTTACTCATGCCCTCATGGACTACCATATCATTTACCACCAGATCCTCAAAATTTCTCCTTTCCAAGTGCTGTATGGTTGAAAACCTGGGGTGCCAGCCTTATTAGTCAAGGATATCTTTTCTGCTAGAACTGACCATGAGCAAGCCATGAAAAAGTTGGCCTAGCATCTTATTCAGTTACAAGCAGAGGCTATAATCAATCTGGAAAAACTTCTACAAAAGAGGGCCAAGCAGTTAATGATCTTTGGCCCCTCTTCCTTCCTTCCAAGTATAAGATTTAGTTTTGTATCATCACAATTGAATCACTCCTAGAATTGAAAAGCTTGAGTCTGTTTGGGAAGGTCCTTTTGTAGTCACTTATAAGTGAGAGGATGAGTACTTTATCAAACTACTTGCTTCTGGAGTTACTGTCAACTGGGTCCATGGCCAGTTCCTGCACCCATATTCTCCCCTACCACTCTTGAAGGGGTAATGTCAGACAATTACAAGTCCAATATTATAATAAGGGTGTTTTGTAGGTTGATGATGAAAATATTAGCCTAAAGATCCTAGCTGATTTTTGTTGGAACCCCTCAAATAAGGGAAATACTTCTAAGCAAACTTCTCGGCTAAATATCTCAAATTTTGGAATCTGGGTTGTGCCAAACCTATAACAGAGTATGGGAAGTCACAATAAGGATCCTCCACATCCCCTCAACAGGTTAATTCATCCACCTAAGCAGAGACTACCCCTTTTTATAGTCATGGAAGGAGTCCCTCAAGGTGCAAATATTTTCCCACACTCTGATTGGATCAAATACATTAAATCCATGCCTCACAGATTTATCCTACCTGCTATCAACCCTCCAGCAGACATTCTGATGAAGTGAGGTATGTTTTAAGAGCTTCAATAAGTCAAAACCTAATATTCCCTAATTTGACTATTCCTAGCTCAATCTAAATTTTGCAACTATCTCAAATCAAACTCAAAATAGTTCAAATACTAAATGGTGAGTTATTAAGAGGTTTTGCTTCCTACCCCCTCGCTGCCACTAATAAACCTATTATAAAATCCAAATTTTTAGTATATTTAAAGTTTTTCTTTAGTTATTTAGATAATATAAAATCCCCTCAAAAAATCAAGTCCATCTTTTGAGAGTAATATTACTCCTGCATATTATTGTTGTATCTTAGGAAAAATTTGGATAAGTTAGCATAATACACCAGCCTAATTTCAACAATATTATATGGTATTATTAAGATAGGAAAATAAGTTTCTATTTCATTTTTTTTGTCAGAGTAAATGGTACTAATATTGGGGTCATTAATTTAAAAAGTTTGAACAGAGTGAGATTCGAACTCACGCCTCCGAAGAGACCACGGCCTTAACGTGGCGCCTTAGACCGACTCGGCCATCTGTCCTTAAAATAACTTTTTATGTTTTATCGAATTATGTTATATTTCTAGTTGACTTAAGACATTATAGTGTATTGCTAGTCTTAAACATATAGTAACTCTTTAAAATTCTTTATTTTTTTAGTACTAGATGGTCCCAACCCAAGGGGGGATTCATCGATGTTCTTTAAAATCCTTTTTCAATAAAATATTAGTGTAATATATGATAATCATCAAAGTCATATTGAATAAGCAACTAAAAGAAAATATATAAATTCTATTCTAGATTTTCTATGACTTAAATTTTTTCCTAGCTTAACATTTATATAAGGCTGATATAGACAACAGTAAATACTTGTTAGTCTGCGTTAAGATCATCCTCCAGTATGTGCTTTTATCTTGAATTAAACTAAAATATTTTTCTAACTTCAACAATTGAACATATATATTATAGCTTCCAAATGAAAGGTATACTCACCAGAATGCTTACAAAGTATCAATGTGGTTTATAAAGATTACATGTTTTCTCAACTAGGTGTATTATAAAAATATGGACTTCCTTTTATCTTTCTATTGATAAAATACTTGTCTTATTTTAGTATATTTATTCAATAACCAGCTACATACATCTTTGTGAAAAAATTATTAAGTACATGTTGATACTAAATTCTTTATATATATATATATATATATATATCTTCATCCCACATGCATATATATACATATCAAAAAGCTGTTTTTAATATAGTTCATTTTTATATCTAAAATTATCTTACTTTCTGATTTCTATCATCTCATCTTTATATTAATCGTTTACTAGCCTCTTCTAATCTTCAATGTTTAGCTTGAGTAGAAAGTAATTGTAGTTAACTAATCCCACCTCAACAAGTTCTATCTTAAAATGTAATAGTAGCGTTATAGATAGTTATTGTAGTTTTTATTAATATTATTCTAATAACATTTCAGACTTAGTTTAAATATGGTAAGCATGTTATATAGGTTTATTTCACAACATCTTAGTTAATATTTTTGTATGGACTGGTTCATTAAAGTAAATATTTTATTACACACATAAATGATAAAACTAATCTATCTTAATATCTTGACCTTAAAATTTGATTAGTATCACAATCTGCTGTTTAATGTTAAAAATAACTTTTTTGCATATTTATAATATTAACCACTATCAGATTACCTATGATATCATTACATCTTAGGCTATTATGATGTTGTAATCTAATTAAATTTACTTATATATGTTTGTCTTATGAAGCAATACAAATTTTAGTATTGAAAAAACAAAACGCAATAATAATATTGCATCCTAACACTTGTTTCTGCTTTTATAAGATTATTTTAGGTATCATATTGTATCTGAAGCCAATTATTTCTACTGTTAAGTTTAATAAAAGATAGCTTTACTTTTATACCATAGAAAACCCCATACATTATAAATTTTAAAAGCATTATAATTGATCTAATAAATGCCATAATGCTTTTTAATATCTCATTTCTAAAAAGCACTAAAGAAAACTCTTACAGCCTGAAAATAACAACTACTAAAAGCAACTATAAAGGAGATATATATATAACTACATAAATTTATATAAATAAAAATATGGTAATTTAAAATATGGTGCCTGTAAATTTATTTTATCTAATAATAAGCTATGAATAATTTTTGCCTTTACAATAAAGTACCCAGTAGCATAATACAGTGCCAAAGTTATGCTCATAATTCTTAACGCTTCTAAAGTTGTCTTCTTTTTTAACTGAATTATTAAAATTTTTTTTTGGCTCAACATTGACAGTAAATAAAAATTATAAGGTTAACTTCATGTAGTTGTTCTGTTCAGAGATTTTAGATTCCCTCTCTGTGCTTTCACTAGTGAAAAGGCTTAAATAACAATAGCTAGACACTTTAACTTATAAGGGTTTTCAATGGCACTTTCCAAATTTAAGACTGCAGTATAATTTGATGTCTTGAACCTATGAGTGATATAGTAGTTTATGACAATTAAAGGTGAACCATCCTAAAACATTTTATTGGGCAAATCTTGTTAATATTTATAGGGTGAATGGAAACCATGTGGTGTAAGGGGCGTTTGCCCTCTGCAATCAGGATTTTTCCCTCTCATCCACTATGATGGTCAAGTAATGGCCTTTATTTTCTGTCAGAATTAAAATAATAATGACTCAATTTATTAGAACTTCCTCATTGGGCGCTGAAATTTGGGAACAGTTTCACTCAACTCACCAATAAGTGAGCTGGGTCGATTTGTCCCTCATAACAATACCCCACTTCACATTATACTATAATTTCCATTTATAACATCACCAATCCATTAGGTGATGCAATAGCTGATTTACAATGACCTGATCTTGAAAGATGGTTCAATTTACTCACCATTATGAACATCAACAAAATCTTTAATTTTATTATCATTACAAACTCTAATAGTACCATAACAAGACCCTGTTGTAGGGGGACATAAGCTCAAAGATAACTACTATGAGCCTTAATAGTTACTGTAATAGATGGGTTTCCAAGCCTGGAAGACTAAAACGTAAAATACTAACTTAAGCTACAAGAGAGTCACCTTGATTGATTGGTAATGTAGTTAAGTTCTTGATTTTATTTAAGAAAGTTCCACTTGAGATGCAGGTCTCCTCCCACCATCAGATATACTAAAGGTAAGGCATGGTGTGGCAGCAGTCTCTACCCACCTCTAGTATCCATGTGGACCAAAGGAGCAAGCTCTTACTGGAATTCATCTATTGCTGACATCTCAATTAGTAGATACTACCAGTTAAGGTGTGGGACACTGAATGCTTAAACTAGCCTCTACTGCCTTAGATTTTCTGGAGATAATGGTGACAATCCATCATTGTTAAGATATGCATCAGTATAATAGGATTCCTTTGTGGCCAACTATCATCTTAGATAAATAAACTCTAAATTAAAAACCAAATTTAGATAAGTAGTATTATGTACAGAATCAGTCAGTTTATCAGTAATTAGGCTTGAGTAAATATGAAATAATTTAAACTAGAAAATTTAGAATGGTTGTCAAGAGATTATAAACTATACTACATAGTTAAAAGTATTAGATACTTTAGGCATGGAAGCCTAAATAATTCACACATTGCTAGGGTTGATTAAGAGCCTAAAATCAATAATTTTTATCACAATTATAAATAAATTGCAATTTTATGAAGTTCAGAAAGTCAAACTATTGGAATGCAACCTTTAATCACTAAAATAGCAATTCTATAGCGATCTATGGGCAAATTATTATTCCATTACAATTATGATGCCATGGAATACATTGGCAATGTGATATTTGGAATAACATTTGTAAGTGATGTGATATGTGACTGACCAGGAAGTGTCAAGCTTGTTAGGCCATCCACTAAGGCAGTGGTGATGAACTAAAATAAGATATTTAATATTAAATTGGGAAGGTTGGGACCATCTAGTACTAAAAATATTAAATTGGGAAGTGTGGGTTGTTAAGGATTTAACTGCATGGGTTTCTTTTAATTAGCTAAATTGATTCCTTCTGTGTCAATTGCTTACAACTTACTTTCGTTGGTTTAAGGCCCTCATAGTCAACTAAAAATCCTTGGGAGCTGAGGTATCTTAAAGTGGTTGCATGCTTCTGGATAGTCACAGTTCTCTCCCATAAGGCCTGAAAGGAGACATTTTAATAACCCATTATTTATACATTATGCTTTAGGGCAGAGAGTATATAGAGAATCATTGGATTGGATTGCTAGCTGTCATATTTCTAAGAGTACATAAAAGAGCATTATTTATTTTTTAAGCTGCCCATTCATCAAAGAATATTAAGGAGCAGTGAAGTGTTTTTAGTAATATCAGGGAGTTTAGCTCCTGCACTACCTAAAAATCTACCCAATTTCATAAAACAGAAAGTAGCATCATTAATTTTATGAGAAACATAGTGAAATTTGAATAAAACTATAGCATTAGCAGTGGCCATAGAGACAGAGTAGAATCAATCCATTCATTCAAGTGGTCAATGGAAAGAAGGATATATTGATGGCCATGAAGTACAATGGCCATGGGCCCCACTACATTGATTCTGACCACGCGAAAAGCGCTAAAGAAGCCACTACTTGATGTTGGTATTGGATACTTGGAAAGTCTTGAATCTCAAGTTTCAGTAGCACTATATAACTGTAGAAATTCCGGCTAGTTGGGTTTCTATCTTGGTATTATCCCGAAATTTTCATAATATGACAAGAACAGTATGCTTAGTACATTGCATCTGCCTAAGAGAAGAGATCAAAGTTGTCCTAAGCTTACTACATAACTCTTATTAGAAGATGAAGTGATTTTGTATATAGAATTATTAGTGAATAAAATATATCTTTATTTTATAATAATGAATTGTTTATATACTTTCTAATATGTAAAGTATATCCAAAGGATTAAAATTAGGGATATTTGATACTGTGACGTGAAAAACTCTTGTCAAAGTATTTCATGTATCATGTGAGTGAGAGGTAACACACGTGAAAGTTGTGTTACATCCTGCTTCTTCCAATGGCACATCATTTTACTGATAACGCATAACTCTGGGTACATAGAAACGCTTGGATATGGATAACAGCTAATTGTGTTGATCTACCAATCATTATAATGATTTCCAATCATATTAATTATATTTTAAATGGATTTTAGATATAGAAACATGTATTCAGGGTTCAGATCAACACATGTAAAATGAAATAAATGAAATTGTATAGGACCAATCATCTTAAAAAATATAGTTTACACTTTGTTGCAACTCCTTCAGCTGTGTACAATCATTTGTAGGTAAAATAAGTTCATCTTATGGAGTCTTGGGTTTTACTCAAAAAAGAAGCAAGGTAATTGAAATTACAAGGTAAAAAATTTAATTAATTTTAGACAATCAGGCGGGATATTTGCACTTGTTATAACCCCCAGTTGGCATTCCAACCAAATTAAAACTTTGAGTACACCTAATGATGAAATTTGATCCCAACCTAAAAAGTATAGTTGAACCAATTGTTGGGGATAATCCCCAATTAAATTTAAAGCCCATTGGTAATAGAGTAAAAACCCAACTTATGAAATAACTTGTTGCTTGACAGAAAACTCCTGATACAGGGTTCAAACCCAATCTATGAAGTGATCAAATCCTGTCTAACAGAAGTGAACAGAATGTTGCAGAATCCTCAAATGCTATTTAGTATAAATCTCATCTTTAATATTCTTGGAGATTTTATTCTAAGAATACACAGTGCATTCAAAAAGTTCTAGGACTAACGTTTTAAAGACACATTTTTACAAATAAATAAACTTTCTTTTACCATAATTTAACATACAACCTTTCCCTCTCTATAAATATATATATTGCTAAAACAATTGTTAAAAGGTATGCACATAGTTCTATTTTGTATAGCCATGTTTAAACCAGCTGTCACATTATTCTGAATTGTCTCTACTTTATCAAAAGAATGAACCTTCAGTGCCACCTTCATATTAGAGAGCAGAAAGAAATCAGACAGAGCCAAATCTGGTGAATAGGGTGGATAATTATAAATCTGAAGGTGGCACTGAAGGTTCATTCTTTTGATAAAGTAGAGACAATTCAGAAGAATGTGACAGCTGGTTTAAACATGGTTATACAAAATAGGAACTATGTGCATACCTTTTAACAATTGTTTTAGCAATATATATATTTATAGAGAGGGAAAGGTTGTATGTTAAATTATGGTAAAAGAAAGTTTATTTATTTGTAAAAATGTGTCTTTAAAACGTTAGTCCCAGAACTTTTTAAATGCACTGTGTAATTCTCTGTTCACCTATATAATCCTATTTATTTAAAACTAAAAATTACACCCTGTTTTGCCATCTCTTTGGCCTACCTCTATTAATTTAGGGACAGAAAATTAATTAGATTTAATATTCAAGGAAAGTTGCTTGAGTGAATATTTTTTTAAAAAGGAAAGTTAAACATTTATATCCACCACCAAGGAACTTTGGGTATCCTGGACTCTTTATCAAAGGACGAGAGTATCAACACCCCCTACATCCCAAAAACTCCCTTGAAATCTATAATAGGGGCTAATTTTAGTGTGATCTCTTTGCTAATATTAATGTTAGTATATATGATATAATATAAAATTATTAATTATTAACATTTTGATTCTAAGGTAAATTTGGTAGGGAATATGATGGTGGAGATGAAGTGCCAATATTTTTTTACTAGAGAGCAGATATAGTAATATCTGACAAACACTTTATTGATAGTCTCAAGAATATGATCCCATTAGCAAAACTTCTCTAGCCGTTCATAAGTTTTATTAATGGAATCATGGCTGGAAAAGGTTTGCCCTTTGAGAGTTATTTTGGATCATAAGGATTGCCATACATAGCATAGCCACTTACCATTGACTAGCCTATAAAGCATCCCTTCTTTGATATGAGTACCCTTCATCATAGTTTGAAATTTGGCGCTGGTCTCTGGTGTCTCTAGTTCTCATCATTTGGGCTGGCTAACCAAAATTGTACAGAGAGTCTTTCACATGAATCAATACAGTTAATACAGGCATGCATAATATCCCATACACATTCTATGAGTGGTAACAGTAAATTGGATCATAAAGTCATAAATTTTTGGTTGTAATGCCCATCTTGCCAGCCTCCCATTGTGGTCTTTCATCTATTGTAATTATTTTTTGGGAGTCATGGAGCATGATGATAGTAGAGTAAGTTCCATACCAATAAGGACAGAAATGTTAATAGCTTGGAGTATGACCAGTCATTATCATTTGGTGATGCTATAGTTCTTTTTGGCTTTGAGAAGGGTTGTCAGACATTTGCCCTCCAGTTTCTTTTTTTAGCACTAGTGGTGCCCAACTCTAAAGGGGGAGCCGCCACGCATCTTTATTTGAAAATGGGCCAAACAAAGGGATTATTAGAAATTATTTTCCTGAAATGGCTCCTCAGCTACAGCCTAAGAAGCCATATCAGAAGGTGAGGAAGGTTTAGGAAAACCTTTGTCTGGAGCCCGCTTTAGCTGACGGACCATAGCAGACAGCATTGGGTGGGAGCATCAGCGACATGAGGCATAATGAGGTATAGTTGTGGGTTTTTTCATTTATGAGGCCAGCAGTGTTTATCGCCTCAATGTATTGAGTAAGTTGATGCTCAAAAAGTGATGAGAGATGGCACACAAGTAAAAGACTTGATGTAATGGTGGGTTTCAGGATAATTGGAATTAAAAAGTTGCCCTCCCAGATTCAGGATATGGGTGATTTGGGTCAAATTGGCCTAAAAGGGGAAATGTCAGACATTTACAAGTCTTTGATACTGATAATATTGATTAAAATAATAATAAATGATTTTATTGGCCAAAAGTCCCTGGCTAATTGTTGGTGAACCCTGCAAATTGGGGCAACACTAAATCATATACCTCACATATTTTAACACTAGATTAAGCAGTCAGATTACTCCAACTACGCGGTGGACCCTGGGGCGTCCATTGGATGGTTCTCCCCCAGCCACTACCAGTTCCATTCAAGCACCTATGCAGAGACCACTCCCTTTTATAGGTTTGGTGGGGTCCCCCAAAGTGCAATATTTTTATCTAATGGGGTTAGATGAAATTATAAAGTCGTTACCCCATGGGTACATCTTGCCAAATAATAACTCACCATCCATTGTATAGCCTAAATGAAGTGAGTTTTTTGAGCTTTGGTAGGTCAAATTCATATAATTCCTTATTTGGATCATACTAAGCTGATCCAAACTTACCAATGAATTCCCTTTGACCCTCAATACAATTCAAATCTTAAATGGTCAGATATTAAGAGGGTTTGTTTCTTATCCTTCAAGGCCATAATATAACTATAAAAACACAACTTTATAGTTTTAATGGTTATTTTTTTATTATTATTTGTGGTTTAATCCCCCATTTTTCTGGAGTTTAGGCCTAATTAGCACCAGCGAACAAAAAATCCTAAAATCCAACAAGTGGTGCTCACTATAGGGGGCCCTGTATACCACCAAAATTCCGGTTTAAGATGATAACTATTCTAGAACCAAGGCTAGCCACTTTAGAGAAACAACTAGCCAGTGCTTTGTCTCGCCTCAAAAGACTTGAGTAGCACTCATCCTAAGGCCCATATGGGCTCTCCCCTATTATATTTAGACCTCCATTCAGAGACAAGTTCACACCTGGTGAGGGCAGTATTGCCTCCTTCCTTTATGGATATGAATTCACAATGGAAGGGGCGGCTGACCTTCAAAACACCAAGTTTATCCTTCCCTGCTTAAGTTAGATGGCCCAGGAGATCATGGTTTCTCAAATGGACACATTTACCACTTGGGTGGAGGTTAAACAAGCGCTGATTGATGAGTTTGGTTCCTAGCAGAGTTTACAATGGAAAAAACAGGAATTTATGTGCCTTAGCCTGCAAGAGGTAAAATTGATCCCCTCATTTGTTGAGCGATTCTATAGCAAACTCAACTTCTGTTGCTGGCCAAACTGCTCCCTCTATATGATGCTATTGCAGCTATCATGGCTAGCTTGGCATCTTATCCCTCTTTAGTAATGCATATCTCCTCAGTTAAGCACACCTTTCAAACAGTACAGGATATCAAAGATGCACTACTAGCAGTGGCTGGCTTTTATGAACCTGAACTTCTGCAAAGAGTTTAAAGCGAGAATCAACTCTGACCCCTCCAGCCTCTTCTATGGCTGTATCCCTCTGGAACTCAGCTTCTGCAGAGTTGCAGCGACAAAATACTCCTCCACCATATGAGGATAGCCAGAAAATAGTGGAATTTATGGATCAGCGCTCCCCTCCAGCTTCAGGTTCAAAAGCTCAGCCAGTGAAGTCTGTTATCACTTTGCCTAGCCCTCCTCTTGTCGAGTAGTCTAGTAAGGTGAATAAATTATCACATCCATCTAAGCCACTGCCAAAATCTCCCTCATCCTCAACTTAGGCTGCCACTAGTTCAAAATCTGCAGTTATGGGCCATCCCAAGCCAGTCACTTCTAAGGTAAATTTCAAAGCCATTACACTTCCAACGCCTCCCCCAAAAGTTGGTACAGCTATGATGCTCCCTTCAAAAGTCAAAAGGGTAGATGTGAGCAACAAAACCTTCCACTGTGAGGAGATTTAGCCATATTCTCAGCCCCCTTAGTAACTCGTTGAGGTGCATTGACAATCCCTCAGATGACAAGTCTGAAGGGGGTGGCGAAGATGTAGGCTATTATGTTTTGGGAGCTCCAATGGAAGTGAAAGTTCTGGATAGGTTAAGGCCTGAAAGAATTGATATAGCCATGATACCACAACAATTCTATATTCAAAATTTGTTGAGGTTTTTAGATGTGATTGATACCACTAGTGATGTGGACCAGCTTATTGGGACAGTGATCCGATCCACCCAGCAGGTTCATACCCTCCAATATATTAAAGACAAATACCCTGCAATGGCTCAACTCCTTGCCTCCACTCTCCGTTTGAAGAGGGTTCTCACCCTCCCCTACTTTTGGTAACACAATAACTAAGGTAGAGGTTGTCATCAATAAGGTGTGAGTTCTAGCCCTCCTTGATATGGATGCTCCAGTGAACGTGGTCATTAAATTAATCAATAAAATTAAGTTGTCCCCCGACCTGGACTATTCACAAGAGTTTGGAACTTCAGGACCTAGCAATATGTGAGCTATTGGAGCCTACTCTTCTCTACCCAAAAAAATTGTAAAGCTCCTACTAGCTGCCCCCGCTGTGGCATTAACCACTAATGCATATAACCTACTCATTGGCACTCAATTCATTATTGAGTATGAAGGAATCATAAATATAAAACAAATATTCTCTCCATTTTAAATTACAAAGTTCCCCTAGTCTTTACAGCTGATGATCCAAAGAAGAAGGAATAAACATCCGTAGTTGAGTATCCTTCATTCGCCCTCACCCTTACTTATATCGCATCATGCAGAAATACAAAAAAGCTGCCTGACTCTGTGGATGCTTCAAAGGGCATTCCATTGTATGCGTCAGAGGAGTAGTAGTCAAAGTGGGTGAACAAAAGGTGATAGAAACCAAAATTACTATGCAAATCCACCACAACTGCCTTCTGCACTTAACAAGCATTGATGGAATAAGCCCTTTAAAACCTCAGGTTTTGCCAGGTATCCTAGACACTGATTATTAGCGACTTATTAACAAACTGCTGGGAATCTCACTAACAAGGACATGGTTATAAAGAAACATCAGGAGATTGGAAAAGCCCTACTGATTCTAATTGAGGATATCCACCAAGTCCATTGAATTAGGTCTATGCTAGATATGGGATTACCCACTAACCAATTGATATGCGCTTTTCTCAAAGTTCAGATTTATAATGATCTAACTCCCACTGAGCTTTATAAAGTTCATTCTTTACTGGAGTCATATAGTGATATCTTCTCCAAATCTGATACTGACTATGGGAATATGTAGGGCTGGTGCCACACCATTAATGTTGGTGATGCCAAGCCTATTCAATCCAAGACTTATTGGAAATCAAAAGTTGAGGAGCTCCAGATAAGGAAGGAGCTTAAACAGTTACTTATGCGGGGCTATTGGTGCCTTCTCAAAGCCCTTGGTCATCTTCACTATTGCTCATAAAAGGAAGAATGTTGGGAATTGGGTAGTTATGGACTACCATAAGCTGAATAACCTCACCAAGAAGGACAGCTACCCAATCCTGTGAATTGATGACACCCTGGTCCAACTCTCCAGGTCCAAGTTCTTTTCCGCCATGAACTTGGCTAGTGTATACTGGTTGATGGACCTTTCTCTGCAAGACTAGGAAAAGTGTGCGCTTATCTGCATTGAGGGTCTTTTCCAACCTACCTAACTACCACAAGGGTTGTGCAATGTGCTTGAATCTTTCCAGCGAGCTTTGGACCACATCTTTCAAAATCTAAAGATTATTTTTATAATTGTCTATCCTGACGATATCACCATCTTCTCCCAAATAATAAATGAGCACCTTTCCCACTTAAAGGAAGCTTTCCAACTCTTGAGGGCCTCTGTCATGGAGACAGCAGAAGAAGTTTAGACTGGCATGTCAGTTGAGATGTGTGAACACCCAAAAAGCAAGACAGAATGCCAGAGGCATTGCTGACCATATGACTTGATATGGAGCCAGAAAATGTGGTACCACAAAGTGGTGGTGTAACAACAGGGTAATGAGTGTCCCAACGGCAAACCACACTGAACCCATTACCAACTCAGTGGTTCTAACTGCAGGAGGTGGGATTACTGGGACAGTCTCAATGAGATTCTGGGTTTGAGAGGCCAACTCTTTGGAGGCGATAGAAAGATGGGTTCTCTCTATCCATTGTTGTATATAGGGCCATAAAATTCCTGTGTATTGTTGTCAGAAATTCATAAGAGCGGGGTTGTAAGACCAAAAGTATCTGACTCGCTGGGACCAATCAATGATAGAGGGAGCCATGGTGACCAAAAGAATTGGTAAAGCCCACCCAGAGTGCGGGGCGATGGGCCACCAAGGAAATGCCATCTAGGATGCAGTTAGAACGGAAAATAAAGAAAATTTTAATTTTTTAGCAAAAATTTATTGGGAAAGGAAAGTAAGAAAATTGACCAACAATTTTCTCAGTGCCATGCAACTGATTAAATAGTGGTCAATTAGTAGTGACAGGATGGGGCCAGGGCCCAAAACGTTTGGCCTGACTGGCGCATTGTTTGGGAATGGGGGGTTTATTCTTTGGGAACTGAAATCACAAAATTTGGTGGCAGGCCGAGTCTCTGTCAGTTTGACCTCAAACTTCCAAACCAGGGATCAACTACATTTCCAACAATTAGCATGATGGCATTTGGCCTGACGGGTGATGGGAATTCCCCAAGGTCATCCCTTATAGGGATGGGTCCATTTGGTTGGGAACAGGTTTGGGACAGCCAACCCACCCGTGCTCGGTCATTTAACCATTCATTTGGTCAACAGCAGCACATTGGGCGCAACGCCCAAATTACTACTTGAGGACTTTGAACCCTCATCAATAGCGCCCAATATTTTTTCAACTGGTCTGGAGATTGAATTGGAACCGTCAGGCAATCTGGCCAATATCTCATTCTTCATGCTCTTACAGTCATTCAAATTTTGGGCATCAGCCAGATTGCCAGCTGAATTAGACCCAGCTGATTTCAATTCAGTAATATCAGCACAGATTTCACTAATTATCTACAACAGTTCTGCCAATGTAAGTGTAGGTATTGGAGGTGGGATTCAAAGAGGACGAGCTGTTACCAGTTACTCATCTACTACATGAGCGAGGTCGCCCTGAGTGATGAGAGGTACCACCATCCTCTTTGGTGTCTTTTTATTTGGGAATGGGAAGATGGCCCGATTAAGAGCCAAAGGACGTTCCCCAAGACTTACAGCCTCTCACATTAAGGTGAAGCCCTCCAAATGTACATTTTTTTTTAGTACTAGATGGTCTCAACCCAAGGGGGGATTCATCGATGTTCCTCCAAATGTACATTATTCCATAAAAAGTTGGATTTCCTGGGCCACTCCATCTCCTCAGATGGGATCCAGCCTCTCCATGATAAGGTTGTTGATATACAAGATGTCTGCACCCAAAGCCCTCCTCAATATTCATGTGCTTTGGGCATGATGGAGTACTACCATCAATTTATCCCCAAATTCGCTCAGCTCAGTGAGCCCCTCATACAGATTTTAACTAAACACACCCCTTTATATTGAGGAGCAGAACATCAGGCTGCTTTTGAAACGCTAAAGAAGCTTCTGCAGTGACGGCCAATCCTACTCCAATCTGATTATAACAAACCATTTATGCTGTTTACTGATTCCTCTGATTATGCAGTTGGAGCTATCTTGGCTCAACTGGATGAGCATGGGGTTGAGAACCCCGGTTCATATTTCAGCAAGATGCTCTTAGGCAGAACACAGCTATAGCGTCACTGAGAAGGAATGCCTGGCCGTCTTGCTTGCTTTTAAATATTACCACTTTTCTTAAATGGGACCTCATTTATAGTGGTTTCTGACCACGCCTCTTTAAAGTAGATACAGAAATACAAGGGATCCCACTGAGCGTTCAGCACTCTGGGCTTTGAAGTTCTAACACTATGATATGACCATTGTACACTGAGCTGGGTTGAGCCATATGAATGTCAATGTGTTGACACAGCTGCCCATCCTTCACTTAGATAATAGTGAAGCAGAGCGGCTACATGATCTTCTACTGACCCCTGATGCTTGGGAGGATGTGGACGAACCAGTACAGAAGATGCTAGCTTAACATTCCTTTAACACAAAGGTGGATAACGGGAATCTATATAATAAAGTAGGTTTTTTTTTGGTTACCCTACCTCTGACCCTCAGAGCGAGTACCTGTCATTATGGAGTCTCATGTCCTCCTAGGGCATAGCAGAGTACGGAAAACCTATGAATGGGTAAAAAAAGCTACTATTAGGAGGAAATCATGGAGACCATCATTGAAGTCATTGATGCCTGTATGACATGTAAAAAGCAATCCAGCTTCAAGACCAAGTATCAATATCAACCTACCACCCATCAACAGCCTTTCCACACAATAAGTCTTGATGTAGTTGACCCTCTACCCCAAACTATGGGTGGAAATCAATATATCTTGGTAGGGATTGATCACTTTACCAAATGGTTCGAGGCTGTGGCTATCCTAGCTCAGATGGCCAAAACCACAGCCACTTTCCTCCACCAGTATATCTTTGCTCAACATAGTTGCCTCAAGTTTTGCTCTGTGATAATGGTAAAAAAATCACCTCCCAAGTGGTGAAGATTCTTGTGACTTCCATGGCATGCAACAGCTCTTTTCTGTCCCCTACAACCCTTTGACCAATGGTACTGTGGAAAGAGCCAATGGGACCCTGGTCTCTATATTACAAGAATGGCCATTCCAGACCCCCTTCACTGGGATCAGTTTTACCAAGTGCCCTTATGCCTACCATATCAATTACCACTGGATCCATAAGATGTATCCTTTCTGTGTGTTGTATGGACAGGAACCTGGGGTGCCAGCGTTATTAGCCAAAGACATTTTCACTGATAAGACTGACCCAGAGCAAGCCATATTGAATTTGGCCCAGCACATCATTCAGTTAAAATCAGAGGCTATGACTAATTTGGCCAAACTGTCAAAAAGAGGGTCAAGCTGCTAATGAGCTATGAGCCCCTCTTTTTCCTTCCAAGTATCTGACTTGGTGCTTTATTACCACAACAGTATTACTCCTAGAAGGGAGAAACTTGTGTTTATTTGAGAAGGCCCTTTTGTAGTCACTTACAAGCGAGGAGAGGAGTACTCCTTAAATCTTTTACTACCAAAGTTAACATCAATTGGGTACATGGCTGCTTCCTAAGGCCCTATTCTCCCCCCAACATTCTAGATGGGGGTGATGTTGGACATTTGCCCTCCCAGCTTCAAGATAAGAACGTTTTGGGTCAAAATTGGACAAAAAGGGGAAATTTTGGTCATTTACAAGTCTGTTATACTGATAATATTGATTAAAATAATAAATGATTTATTGGCCAAAAGAACCTGGATAATTCTTGGTGAACCCTGAAAATTGGGGCAACACTATATCAAATACCTCACAGGTTTTAGCACTAGATTAAGCAGTCAGATTACTCCAACTACGCGGTGGACTCTGGGGCGTCCATTGGATGGTTCTCCCCAGCCACTACCAGTTCCATTCAAGCACCTATGCGGAAACCACTCCCTTTTATAGGTTTGGTGGGGTCCCCCAAAGTTCAATATTTTTATCTAATGGGGGTTGGCTGAAATTTTTAAGTCATTACCCCATGTGTACATCTTGCTAAAAATAACTCACCATCCATTGTTCAGCCTAAATGAAGCAAGTTTTCTGAGCTTTGATAGGTTGTATTTACATATTTCCTTTTTTAGACCATAATAAGCTGATCTGGAATTACCAATGAATTCTCTTCAACCCTCAATAAAATTTAAATACTGAACAGGCAGAATTGAGAGAGTTTTTTCTTATTCCTTGAGACATAATCTATATATATAAATGAATGTCTATGTGTCTGTCTGTGTGTCTGTCCCAAATGCATTCCTATACCATTCATCCAATTGTGATGAAACTTTGGTGAGTTGTTGTGTGCATGCCTGAGAAGGTTTATGAAATTTAAAAAAATATTATTTTAATAGCAAAATAAAAAGTTTTATATATGACAAGTGAATATCCTGTTAAACTATGATGGTATTTGCTATATTGTTACAGCTGAGCAATTTTGATATTCAGCTGATTTGATATTTTAAAATAGTTTTGTTAAGTGGTTAGTGGTCATTTGGGTATTTAACAAGTTTATATAAATCAAAACTTTAGATCAAAAGTCCAAATTTATTTAAAAAACCTCCTCTAGCATAATAGCTCATCCCTCTCTCTCACAAATATCACTTTTATAACAAAAAGTGAATTGAACAAGAACTGAGAGAGCAACCAACTGCCATACCACACTGCAATTTTATAGACAGTGAACAAAGGCCAACCAACCAAGCGTAGGGAAGGCAATCCGCCTGTCTGTGCGCAGCACATAGAAATGGATGACTTGCCTGCGCCAATAGTGAGTTTTATTAATAATAAAGCCAAGCTCGTTAGATGGACAAACCATCTACTGACCTTCCCACTGGCCCAAGCCCTGACATGACTAGAAATGGGGCTGGGCATTCCACCATGTATGCGCCAAGTAACAAACTGGCAACACAAGTGACTACAAAATGAATGAATGTGGAGATGGGTCATGGAGCACTAATGAATAGTACAAATGATGGGGTTAACTCCTTAGGATCGATGCCCACCAACACCCAGATGACAAACACAACTTTCCAGGAGTGAGGGCTGATGCCAAGAACAGCGGAGTTGGGAATATTCCCCAGTGAACCTCAATTAGCAGGGGGACTGGGGCCTCACAGGGTGAGAAAACTCTTGCCAATAAAGTAAAAAACCCAGATGAGGTATTGGTAGGATATGAAACTGAATCAGATTTGAATAAAAAAATCAGCAATTTAAACTAATGGAGTCAAGCAATAAAACGTTTTCTACCAATATGGAGAAACTTACCAAATCAGCTCAGGGTATTCAGGTGAAGAACAAGTTGGGTGCCAACCCCAAAACAGCCTGGTTGGGGGGGCGAATGGTCCCTGACCAAAATTGATTTGGTAGTATGAGTAACTCATTGGGCAGAGCACCCAATACATAATCAGGCGCAATCCCCAATGAAGGCATTCTGACAGGGGGCCATAGATCAATAATGCATCAATGGCAAATCCCAAATATCCAATCACTGAACTAAGATGACCTATTGAAGACCAACCAAGGTTGGGGTGACTCTATATTGGTGACTGAACTGGAAGCAGATATAGCACATCACTATTATGAATGTGCTGTGTTCAAAAAATACTGGTCCATGATGTGATACATCCTATCAGGTGATCATTTGCCTCTGGGTATACATCCATCGCAGGACCTGTTCTTTACAAAAACTCTGAGAACTGCTCAGATCCAACCATGAGTCTTCATTTACCAGTATTGTGTATGGGTAATTCACTGTGCGCTCGTCGCCAAGGTTATGAACAACAAGCACCCCCATCACAGAGGTTTGGTAAAGAAGACCATTCGGATTATCTCCAATCAGCTCTGCCAGATCTCAAAATTCTCATGCATAATCCCTGGGTGTTATAAGGCCACGCATTTGGCTTTCCCCACCAGATCGCTTATCACATGTGATGAAGCTACTAATTTTCTTAGAATAGTATGGCCTGTAAGCCCGCCACTGCTAGAACTATGGCTAGCAATGGCAATCACTGATCAGCAATGGTCAGAGGTACTAGAACTCTAGCAGCCCAGATCCCCGGTCTTTTTTTACCCTCAGCTGAATCGCCTGTATTCCGCCCTTCTCTCTTACTTTCCCTTAAATTTATTTAATAAAGTATGGAGTTTTTTTAAAAAAAATCTAGCATAATTGGCTCAGCTTTCAGCTCTAAACTTCAACTCTATAAAAGGTCATTTGTTCAAATCCTGGCGTAATCAATTTTTTATACACTTTTCTCAAACTCACTGTCAATTCTGTCTGTCTGCAATTAAATCTTACAAGCTCTATTTCAGACACTTATTGTCAATAAAAAAATTCTAAAAGTTTGGCACACTTATGTATCTTCAATAACAATTTATTAATCCATCAAAAATTATAATTTTCATGTTCAAAAAAGTTTAATATGTATCAAGTAAAAATTCAATATATTTTCAATGGTAGTCAGTATATAGTTATGGCTGAGCAGTTAGATGTTTAGTTGATTTGATATTTTAAATGGTTTTGTTAGGTGGTTAGTGGTCATTATTTATACACTTTTCTTAAACTTACTGTTAATTCTGTCTGTCTATGATCAAATCTAAGCTTTATTTCAGAAACTTATTGTACACTAAAAGATTTAAGAGGAAATGAACAGCTCTTTGGTGGCGCACTCATTTTATTGTCTGGTGATTTTCAACAAATTCTACCAGTTATACCACGTTCAACACCCGCTGATGAACTTAATGCATGTCTCAAATCATCAGTTTTATGGCGACACGTACAGAAATTAACTTTGAAGACGAATATGCATGTACATCTACAAAATGATGCATCCGCTGAACATTTTGCAAAACAATTGTTGGATATTGGGAATGGGAAAATGGCAATCAATGAATCCACACAATGTATCACATTGCCAACAAACTTCTGTAAAGTCATAGCAACCACAGATGAATTGATTCACATAGTTTTCTCAAATATTTCACAGAATTACAAAAATCATCAGTGGCTAAGTTTCCATGCTATACTAGCAGCCAAAAACAATGATGTCAATGTCATCAATTTCAGCATTCAAAATGAAATACCAGGTGAAGTGACAACATATAAGTCCATTGATACTGTAATGAATCAAGATGAAGTTGTCAATTATCCAACTGAATTCTTGAATTCACTTAATTTGCCAGATATGCCACCACATGTTTTACCATTGAAAATTGGCATGCCTATCATTCTTCTTCAAAACATCAATCTACTACAGCTTTGCAACAGTATCAGGCTTTCAGTGAAAAAGATGATGAACAATATCATTGAAGCTACAATCTTAAATGGAAAATTTAAAGGAGAAGATGTACTGTTGCCACACATCCCAATGATTCCAACAGATATGCCATTTGAATTCAGACATTTGCAGCTTCCAGTGCGACTCACATTTGCAATGACCATCATCAATTCACAGGGACGATCACTACAAGTGTGTGGACTAAATTTGAAAAATCCATGCTTCTCACATGGACAGCTGTATGTGGCCTGCTCACATGTCGGAAAAATTTCTGATTATTC
The DNA here is from genome assembly GCA_022478985.1 of Massospora cicadina. Lineage (NCBI taxonomy): Eukaryota > Fungi > Entomophthoromycota > Entomophthoromycetes > Entomophthorales > Entomophthoraceae > Massospora > Massospora cicadina. The sequence goes on from JAKSZP010000021.1 coordinate 337,684, forward strand.
ATGTATGCACCAGATGGAAAAATAAAAAATATTGTGTATCCAAAAGCGCTTCAATAAACAGAATTAAAACATAAACACTTTCTATTTTTGAGTGGCATTGCAATGCATGTTGGGTACTCATACTCATATTATCACATTAATTTGAAAACCACGCAAACAAAGTTGTGGGCAACAGCTATTTCTTTATAAAAAACCTACTTTAATTAAACTTTTTTAATTAAAGATAACATTTTCATTATGTATAACATGTAACTCTGTTGCAAAGCATGGGTATTCTGCTAGTAAAGTATAAAAAATAACCTTTTGCTTTTGGTGGTTAATTAATTTTATTATTAGTGGTTTAATTCTCCTATTTGTTGGATTTTAGTCCTAATTAGCACAAGTGAGTAATAAAATACAAAAATCCAACAAGGGTTTACCAAAGTAGGCTCAGGATGGAACACCTGCTGATTGTTTAGTTGAGTTTATATCGCACCCACTTCCAATAAAATATCATCAGTAAATAAAAATAAAGATTGATTGAACCAAAGGTTTTAATTACAGTTGTGTAAACAAGAGAGTCCTAAGAATATTAATATGCTTGAACGTGATTGGCCTCCACTAAAAGGGGACCCTTTTTGAAGTAGATATACTAAAGGATCATCATGGTTATCAAAAACATAAAATAAGTGCTTATAATCAGCCCACCATCTCAAGGAACACCTGAATGCCTTTCAAACTATGGGGCATTTTATCAATTGCAAAGCCTTTGTATAGAATATGTTGAGCCACTTGCTTGTGACCTTATGCCCATGGAACTTAATTTTAGGCTTGAACAGTGAGCATATGCGTTAAAATTTGGCGGTAGTGGGTGAATTCTGCTAGCTGATTGCATGAGTTTAGTCCCACCAAGCAATGGATGGACAACATGAAGATTTTCAATCTTTGATAAATAATAATAAATGGAGCACTAAATAAGGGGTTATCGTCCCAACATTCCAATCTATTTAATATATAAACTAACGGGCTACTTCTGCTTTCCCTTTCCTACTCTCTTTATTTTCAAAATACCTCCTCTTTACATTCTATAGTTCATCTATTAATATTCAATTGTCTTAGGTTGATTTTGACCCATCAGCTTAGAAAATCTCTATTCCCTATAATTTAGGTGTTTCATCCCATCATTGAGGCTTTGGGGGAATTCCCTCAATTTTCTTAACTATTTATATTGTGATTGATTTGCCTCACATTATAATCTTACGCTCAATCTCAAGGCTCACCTCAACTCATAAAATATGATATGCCAGATATATGGCTTATCGTCAAGTCATATCAATTTCTCAACATTGCCCCCCCTTAACTGGACAATAATCTCTTATTGTTTGTATGACTGAAGGAACTTTGTGCGCACTTGGTTAATAAGCTGACCATCCACAGGTTCCTTAATGGTGTAGGAATCAATACCAGTATGCTTGATTATATCAAACAGTCTTGTCCAGATGTTAGCGAGCTTGTTATTCTTTCCAAACAAATGTTGGTCGTGGAACATGATCTCCTACAGCAACCTGTGGAAGTCCGCTACACCTAATTTAATCAGCCGCCTGATCACAAATCTTCTTAGCTAAGCTGGTAGAATAAGCTTCCATTTGTAGTTTTATCAGCGTGTCTATTAAGTTGGTCAGATAACGCTGCAGTTTTACTCATCCATTATCCTCCACACAGGAGTAAAGCAGAGTGGGCAAAGCTGAATGTCTACCATAGAGCAATTGGAAAGGGCTTCTGCCTGTCAATGAGTGGTAGCTGATATTATAAGCAAAGATGGTGGTAGAAAGGAGGGTACTCCATTCAGAGGGGCGATGTTTTACAAGCTTGCTGATTTTTTACCAATGTTCCGTTAACCTATTCCACCATTCCATTAGATTCAGGGTGGTAGGGTGTAGTCAAGACCCTGTGGATTGCCATTAAATCGTTAAACTTGGGCAGGAAATGCAACATGAAATTGGTTCCATTGTCTGTGAGGATAAGTTTTGGACAGCCATTTCGCTGTATGTAAAACTCCATAATAAGCTTAGAAATGTTGACATCCCTATAATCATTAATTGCTCTTTATTCCACCCATCTTGTCAAGTGATCAACTGTTACTAATATATACTTAAAGCAGTTTGTGCCAGTTGGCAGAGGCCCCACCACATCAAGGGTGACAGTATGCTATACAAAATGAGACTTTACCAGCTGATAGGTTGTCTTCTTGTGGAAAAGTTTCTCCACTTGGCACTGTTGACAACAAGCACCCGTCTTAACCACGTCATAATGCATGCTATTCCAATAGTAGCAGGGTTGCAAGAACTTGAAGTTTTCTGCAACCCTCCATGACCTACCGCCTTATGAGCATATACAATAATTGCTTGCCTATCAGAGGGATTTGGTAAACTCAGCGTTACTTTTCCAATTTTCTTATACAGTTCCCCATTGCGCAAGAAGTTATCTTGTCTAAGCCAATCTAGTGCCTTGATCACATGTGGCATCTCATAGTGATATTTGCCATAATCATCTTCTTGTACATGATATTGGCCAAATCTGCCGTGATGGCAACTGTTGTTAAATGTGAGAGACAGTCTGCATTCTAATATTTCGCCTCTGGCTGGTGTACTATCTCAAAGTCATATCCTTGAAGCCTAAATAACCATTGTGCAAGATGACCTTTAGGTTCCTGAAGATTCTGCAGCCAACGCAAATAGTATGATCTGTTACCACTTTGAATTTCACCCTGCGGATGTAGACCCAGAATTGTTTATATGCATATATTACCGCCTAGAACTCCTGCTCAGTAACAGTGTAATTTTTTCAGGCATGTTAAGCTTTGGCTACAATAAGCGACGGGATGCTAAACACTGTCATCATCTATTTGGGATAGCACAGCCCCTACTACAAAAAGAGAAGCGTCCATTTGCACAATAAATTCCTTCTCAAAATTAAGGTATTGCAAAATGGGCGTGCTAGACAACGAGGTTCATAAGACATCCAAAGCGTTTTGACTATGGTAAGTCCAGTCAAAGGTAGCGCATTCATTAATAGATCAAAGAGCAGAGCCTCAATACAGGGAAGTTAGAAAAAAACAGCCAGTAGTACCCAACCATCACCAAAAACACCTGGATATCCCACTTATTACCTGATAGAGTAATCTTGTGTATAGCTTTCACCTTCTCTGCATGAGGACTAAGCGCTTTTGAGTCTACCATAAAACTGAGATATTCCAGTTGCTTCTTAAAAATGGCACTTTTGAGGCTTAATTTTATGTTGGTTTCAGCAATTCAGTGGAAACCTTGTTCCAGATGATCAAAATGTTCCATGAATGTCCATGAAATTACATTGGTATCTTCAAGTTAGACTAGAACGCAAGACAGCTTCAGGTCACCTAAGATAGTGTCCATAGCATTCTGGTATGTAACTGGGGCGTTGAACAAACCCTGTGGCATACTTAAAGTCTGTAACAACCCCTTTAAGGTGATAATAGTGCACTTCTCCTGTTCCATCACTAGCAACTCGATTTTCCAGTACCCCAATATCAAGTCCATAGCGGAGAAATAGTTGGCACCGCCCAGGTAATTTTAAAGAATCAAAGATTCATAGAAGCAGGTACAAATATTTTTTGTGATGCTGTTAATCTTCTGGTAGTTGTTTACTACTTGGTTGGTGCCATCCTTTTTCTTGACAATTAGCACCAGTGAAGCTCATGGACTCTTTGACGGCTCTAACATTCCCTGTTCAATCGATTTATATATCTCCTTGGACACAATTTTTTCTACAGCCTTTGAGAAATGGATATGCCATGACCAAATGACAGGGTGATCTCCCATTTCCAACTGATGCACAATTCCGTGTGCACATCCCAAATTATGGACATTGGATGCAGAAATGCCTTGGTATTTCTTCAAAAAGATCCATAACCCTGTCCTTTTGGTCCTCAGACAGGCCAGTTAGAGCCTCACGAGGAACCACAGTTATTATGATGGATGATGTTTTTACAGGTAACCCAAGGTCCTCCCAGGAACTAAAGTCATGTATATGGTTGACCTCATCAATAGGAATCAGATGCAGATAAGCCACCAATTGGCTTCTAACCTTCATAAACTCCTTCTGCAGGTTTGCTATCAACACCTTTACTTCCACCTGCCCTGATAACAGAAGCCCAGGAGCCGCATGTGGTTCTAGCCACAATTTAAGATGTGGCCTCATAATTTTCCCATATAGCCCTTCAGGGATGTCTATTTTAAGCTCCATCCCTCTTATGACCTGATGCACAGAAAGTATGCTTAAAATACTTGCAGCCCGTAGCAGAAAGCCATTGTACTCATAAATTTGATTAGGAAGAGCTCAAGTCCTCCGCTTCATCTGTCAATATTGAAAATGAATCACACCATTGCTATATGCGAAATTAATTTGACTGAAGCGTATTGGTTCCTTTGAGACTCCATTGGAGGTAGAATAGATGAGTATCCATTGTCCCAGAATATTAAATGTTCCCTCCGCCATATCATTCACTACCTCAAATTGCTGCATGAATGCGGTCCCAATCAACATGTCATAGTTAATATTAGGCAGAACCACCACTGGAGTGGATGCACTGACCAAACCAAACTTTAAGCAACGCGCTATAAGCGCCCTATGACACAGTGCTCTGTGCCCCCGCGGTCCCATATACTACTCAGTGTTCCACATCAGGCTTCAGCGGAAGCTTAGCCATGAGCTTGGTGAATTATATATTGACAAGAGCTGGTATCTATAATAGCCCAGATTTTTGTATTTTTTATGAAAATATTACAGTATGTACACTCCAAATAAAAGGAACCATTAATGTTTTTTACATGAAATCCAAGGGCTTTTGGTTATTCAGAAAAGTGTTAATAATGGCACCAACTTGAGGATACTTTTGGGCAAATTTATCTACTGTAATCGCCTCGTTCACTCCCTATAGGGTTGCAACATTTGTTGAGGGTCCAACTTTGACTGTATATTCCGCTCAAGGATTTGCCAGGAATACAGTTTTTACACATCTCAGCGGAACTCTGAGTCTGTCAACAGGGTCTCTCCCTCAGTTTGATGCCAAGATATTGTAGGAAGATTTGTTGATATAATAATCATCAGGATGAGACTGGGACCAACACAAAGCGCTCGTGGGGATCATCAGGGACAAATAATATTGGATTATTGGAAGTAAAGCATCCCATCTCTACTCCGCTCAACCTTTTCCCTGTTTGATCAGGGAATCTGGTACTGCATAAAAATTCGATTTTCCCAGACAGCTAGCTTCATAATGGCCTCTTTGGATGCATTAGAAACAAGCATTCATAATCGGCTCTTGTCTTTGTATCACACCCAAAGGTCTGGGTTGGAAATTAAATATGGATTGTAATTTGTCCAAGGATGAGCCAGTGAGATAATGGGGATGGAAAGGACTCACTGGAGCGTTAAGTAGACAAGGGCTAACCAACAGATTATAACTGAGTCATTGGTATCCCCTTCTTACAGGGATTTAATAGCAGTCACAGGGGCTTTCCGTTCCACATTGTGAGCACTAAAAATGACAGATAGATGGCGTAAATAATTGACACTTTTTAATAGTACTGCATCAAACTGAAGAATGTGGGTCATATCATTATACAGTTCTTGATATGCCTTATCAGCCGCCATCATTGCTATGTCCACCTCATCATTAGTTAATATATTTGCTCCCACCAACCCATGAGCCTCAGCCGTGAACTGCTCTGCAAACTCCACCAAGGACTCAATCTTATGAAATTTTATTGTCAAAAACTCTGCCTTGTGCTGTGCCATTTTCGCCAAATCCCCAAACAGGCGGATCACAGTCTCCTTCACTCTTGATATGCTACTGTACTACTCTTAAGGTAAAATGTGACCTGGTCAGCTTTCTTAACATCCAGAACGGATAATAACAGTTTAGCCTTCCACCAATATGAAGCACCTTCTACTGAAAATTTGAACTGCTAAAAAATCTGGGTATGTTTCCATTGCAGTTAAACGGGGCAGCTTGTCAACGCATACCCCTCCATCTCCAGCACTACTATACCATTTACGCTCTGCATAGTATAGCTGCTCTGTAGTGGCACCCAAGCTGTTGTCAAGTTGGCTGCCTTAGAAGCCAGCCAGGTGCAGTTAGTGGAAGGCCTTGTAAAGCTGATTCGTTATACCCTTATTCTCCCAAAAATATTTTTTGAGCCTGGAGCAGTGTATCCAAGGCAAGTTTCAGTTCCACATACTGAGATAACTCAATAAACTGGGGTAGTAACCCGTTGAAGTGATTCAGTTGTGCCATGGCTTGGCGAATATAGAACCTATTAATGAGTTAATCAATGTGCCCTCTGTAGTGAGCACAACTGCTAACTTTTGGTGTTAGTGGGTGAAATCTGCTAGCTTATTGCATGGGTTCATTTCTCATTAAGCAACGGATGAACAATATAAGGATTGCTGATCCTTGATAAATAATAATAAATGGAGTACTAAATGAGGAGCTATAATCCCAAAAATACCAATCTACTTAATATTTAAACTAACAGGCTACTTCTGCTAACCATTTCCTACTCTTTTTCTTCTCAAAAGATCTCCTTTTTGCATTCTCTCGTTCAGCTATTACTCTTTAATCATCTCAATTGATTTTGACCTGTCAGCTTAGTAACTCTCTATTCCTACGATTTTAGGGGTTTCATCCCATCATCAAGGCTTTGGCGGGATTCCCTTAATTCTCCAAACTATTAATACTTCAATCAATTTGCTACACATCAACATAATTTTCTGCTCAATTTTAAGGCTCACCTTGACTCATAAAATATGATCCACTGTATATATGGCTTATCATCCTGTAATATCAATTTCTCAACAATTTAAAAGGCTTAACCTTGACGTAGCCTGTCTTAAAAAATTTAAAAACATTTTGAGATGTTTAAAATTTCTATTAAAGGTTTGTAAGCATACCATAATGCTATTAAGGAAACCAAAACACACAATGACTTTAGGTCTTTTAGTAATTAATCCTTGGCTTGTTAAAGTGATAATGAATTTTAGAGAACCTCTGACATTTAAAATGATTTAACAATCCTTTGTTGGTTATTATTACGCACATCGCTCAATATACTGGAGCTAGCTTAGTCTTCTTTGACCACTGGCGAGATACATAGCCAGAAAAGCTGGTCTCTAGCAAGGAGACGCAATGTATTATCAAGCTTAGCTAATAGGTATATGTACTAACTTATTTATCAAGTTAGGCTTTCATTAAATCATGATGACTTGATAAATCCCATGTTATTTGAACAAGCAAGTGGGGCGATGCCCAAAGTTTTTGAGAAAGTACTACTGGGCTAAATCAAATAATTTTTTAAGTTTAAAAGCAACTCAATGATCTTCTAATTTACTATTCCAATAGTATTATGACTTTATTTGAAAGCATATCCCATTTTTACATTAATAATGAATACTTTAATTTTTCTGAAGTCATATGTGGAAGCCTATAACAGATCATCATATTCCTCAAGTAATTCTTCAACCTTCCTCCTCTGATTGCTGGTAAATTATATATCTAAAACAGAATTTTAACAATAGTTATTATGGGATAAGACTCTAATTCAAGGTTGTGAAGGCTTTCAAAATCTCAGACGCTATAAATATTTTGATATGAATTTGCCATATGTAGGCTATAGGTGTGCTAGATCCCAGATTGAGGATCATCAGTAATGTTGCATGCAGCATTGAGTTGGGACCAGAATTTGTAGGAATGAGAATTAAATCAAGTCAGGATTTCTTTCATCAAGGGGCTTTAAAAATATGCAGGTCTTCAATTGGCTTCTAGGGGGAATATTCATGTGGGCTATAGTATTATTAGTATCTTACAATTTTGGTGTAATGTCTTTGAGTCTGGGGAATATAAGAGCATTCCTTACGCCACATCAACCACATGTGGTGACAGCTAAATTTGGGGGCCTTAGATGTTGTATTTAATTTGATTAATTTTGGTATCTGTTTCTAATAAAAAGGTTATGAGCCTTGACAACATCCCTTATTGTTCTTGGAGTTTTAAACACTAAGGGAACATGATTCCTCAACAAGGATAAGGATTCTTTAGCATAGTGAATCATAGCTTATAGTCTAAAAAAGAAATTGGGTCCCCAACAGTAGTCATAGCTATAATTTATCAAGTGCTACATCAGGGGTAACCAATGATATTATGATAATCATATTGGGATCAAAAAGTAAGCCCTGATAGACCTTTTACACTGTGGTCCTGTGATTCTATACCATATAGTGAGGCAAATTAGGGGCAACTTTAATCCTTTCCATAATTTTATTATAGATAACATTCATTAATGACCTACTAAAAATAATTGAAAGCACATAGATTTTATGAACCTTGATAGCCACCCTGGTGATAAAGCTCCCAAACTGAGAAGGCAATGTGTGTGAAAATGAAAGATTCATCAGAAGAAATTAACGATGTCAAGATCTTTATTGTCAGGTGTGAGTAATTTTCTTTACTTGATTTCCTTAAAGGTGGCGCCTTCAGACATAGTAAGTGAAGAAGTAGGATTAGGTAGAGGCATGCCAGAATCATCATCATGTAGAGTCACATTATTCAGCTTACATCTCTTTTTCCACCTCTTACACACATCATTTTCAGCATTGTCAAAGAAGTGGCTTCTCCCTAAGCAAAAGGTGAAAAAATATGATCCTTAGCCTTAATGGAATGCAATTGAGGATGACCTGGGAGTTCAGAAGTGGCTGGAGCTCAGTTCACCATGGATGAAAAATCTTACGTAAGTTTTTTTAGTGTCACATATGCATCTAAAAGTTTTTCTTAACTACAATTTTATGCAGTTGAACATCAAGCACAACTAAAAGTTAAAAACAATTGTGGTGATGATGTTTTTAGATTTTGTAGGTTTACTAAAAAATAAACCCTTTGAGAAACCACTAATTATGGCAAGTATCCTATTAATGGAATTGGTAATCCTTCCCAATTAAACTATTTTAATTCAATACATTGATAATCATGAAATAGTTATTATATTAATGTCTATCTGCATTCTAAATTTACCATGGGCTGATGGCACCTATGAGTTGCCCAATATAGAATGTAATCAGTTTCCCATACTATTATAATTGTATGTCAATCCTCATAATTGGCACAATATAACTTAAACACTGTGGGGGTGGATAGCAAGTTGTTAGGGCATACGGATACCAACCTGAAGGTTTTGGGTTTAGACCCACTTTTGTACATCGATTGGATGTCAGCCAAAGGAAGCTATTGGTGGTTAGTAGGTCCAATAACATGAAAACCTTACCCATGATGTAACCAGAAAATCTGAGTCCTAATCTGGAGATGGAAAACTTTCTATGTCAGAGTTGACCCTGCTCAGGTTTCATGATGTTTACTTTCTTTCTTATTTTTGGTAATGTCCATCCCCTGGTGGCTTGCCTTAAATAAATATAATAAAATTTATTCACTGACAAAATTTTCAGGGAGTAACTAGTGCTATAAAAGACTTCTGACGTCTCAATTAGGGGTTCATCATTAATTTTAAATAATTGCCATATTACCACACTAATTGTTTATTATTAGCTGTATGACAAACCATTAACAGGGCTGATAATGAGATAGATTTGCTTATTTTAGTTACAAATTTTTGTATTTAAGACCTTCCCAATATTTATAGTACTTTGTCACCAATGGATTAATCAAAAACCAGTGTAAAATAAATTCTTGGGCCAAAGAGAGGGTTGTAAAATCTACAAAAATTGCGTGCTCAAAATATGGCCAAGAGATGCCTTAGAATTATAAATACTGGTTTTTGGGTAAGAGAAAGATCATTAAGAAAATCAAAAATAAGGAAATACCTTATCTAATGAACTTCTATTCTCATCTTAAATCTCTTTTGTCAGGTTATATGATTATAGTTAAGTTCCTATTAGGAGTGTTGACAAGCTGTTAGTAAAGACAATCCCTTCTTGTACCTTTACCTGCTTCAGTAGAAGTTCTTGATCTGCTAAGGATAAAATGCCCAAAGATGATCAGAAGAGTCACATAATTTTAGACTAGCCTTGTGAGCTTCCAAATGGTCAAAATACCATAAGACACTTGGCAAAATTAAGGATATTTTGGCTGGAATTTTTCTCAAATAATATGTACAGGATTTTAACTATTAAATGATCACTACCTCCTGAGTTCAATACTGGTAAATGAACTTTGGGTAGGGGATGATTATACTGTGTTGGCGCTGCACACCAATGCCTCAAACCAAGATAGCAAATAGCAAGGAGGTCCACGGAGTTCCAAACTTATTAGAACGCCACACATGGAGGTTTTTCTAGTTTATACTCCTTTCTCATTAATTTGCTTCCACATTAACTGGTGTGGTATCATCCTTAGGTTGGACCACCTCAAATATAATTCAAGGATTTTAATTATCAAGCAAGCGATCCTCAAATTTAACAAGTGGTGCCCACTCAAACATGAAAATACTCCCTGATATGGATCCAAAATACCATATTCAGGCGGATCCTGACAAGAGAGACATCAATAATGAGATGCTGACATGTGATAAAGAAACTACTGAGCATTTAACTACCACCTGCCAAGACTCCAATGTGGGTAAATCTTAAAACCTGGATCTAATCATGGCAGTAGGAGGGCATGTAGATGCATAAGGCCCAATTAAGTTTACATTTGAAAGTGTAATGAACACAATGGAAACTCTATCTAATGGATTTATGATTGGTACATCACAAAATAAACCTACTTTCAGCCTGTTTTACTAACTCTAAAATCAGGCATTCAAGAGGACATGTTCATAAAGTATTATGAGGCGACCATGGCATCCCTTACCAGACATCTTATTACAGTCAAGAAAACAATGAATTCCTGGTTAAATTCCTTTAACCTTCAATCAAGCATACCCAACTAATTTCTGCCAGACAGAATCTGGAACTTAGGGTAATATACTGTTTTCAGGAGGAATAATAAGCTTCTTGATCTAATCTATTAGAAAAATTAAATTTCCAGTTTTATTAAGATCTGAAATGCAATTGTGGTAAATATTGAATAAGACAATGACAAATTAAATTATTAAACACATATAAGAACAACTTAATCCAGGAGTATAAAAGGTGGCTTCAGAAGTCCTTGCTCATAACATATTGTTGCATAAATGGGTTCAAAAATTAATTACCACATTCAGAATTAAGAACCTCATTTAGATTTCTTGTCATTTCATATGGAACATTTCACTGAAGAGGCTACCATAGTTAAGAAATTACCTCAGGTTTAAATTTGTGCATGTTTGCTTAGATAAGTATGTTCTAATTAAAGTTGGGTATTTTACATAAGAATATCAAAGATCTTGTTGCTTTTCCAGAAGTGCCAAATAGGGATGGATATAAATGCTCATAAAAAAGGTGTATATTGAGGATCTGGTCAATTTTTCATGGATTACAAGAAAAAAACGCTGAGCTCACTCAATAAAATTGAGAACTTAAAATGCAAGTATATACACCAAATTTCTGAGTGGAAAATCTGACCAAAGATATCTAATGCATTATGGCATACACAGATATATTCAAGATAGAAAGTAACAAATCAGAGAGAAAATCAAAACCACAAGGAAAAGAGTTGCCAGTGTTTGACCAGCCTTAGTGGAAAAATGAAGAAGTCTTCATTTGCAGGCAAAAAAACAACATGGAAAACTATTTGAAGCCTAAAATTAATTGTAATAAAAATTTAGTTCATAACTTTATTATGAAGTTGAATCATTGAAGATCATTATTGATGCAGAAATTGACATTTAAGGTATCTTATGCTTAAAGTTATAGCATCAATCCAGCCTCATATAATCCTGGATGGGACAGAGGGCCAATTTTGAAATATGATTCTAAAGATATTAAAATACTAAAAAAGTGAACACCTATTACTAAATTAGGCCAGGATGACTCCAAACCTCTTAATTTTCCAAAGTTTGATAGGGATGTTAAAATTTACACATTTTTAAAGCTATTGGAAAGTCAATGTGTGGAGCGTCAGACTATGTGAAAGCATCCATATTAATTAACTCACATGACTACTACATCTGAAACTTCATTATGCCCTATTTGGCTGATACTGGTCCTATATGGATCCCAAGATTGCAGTGATATAAGATTTTAAAGGCCTGACCGACTAGCAGCCCAAAAACCCAAGCATCTCTATATCTAAAATATGAGAATGAGGCTATAAAAGACTTTACTGACAGGTTTTATCACAAAATAAAAGTCTTAATTGTGTCTGACGTGATGACCAATTTTGCAAAAATTGCAATGGACCATGAGGTCAAGCCCTATTGTGACTTATATCAGGTTATAATACCAGCATTCAATTGAACCTTGGGAAATTAAGTTCTTACTGGCTACTTGACACTGTACCTGCAGTTTTAAAGCCCCTAATTGGCCCAAAAATTAGCAAAATTTTGACTTTTAGGCCCAAAAATTAGCAATACATTTGATTAAGGGAAAAATACATGAAACATGAATCAAAAATCCAAACATAAACAGCCGCAAGGACTAATCACACGCCTCAACGGTGGTCAAAAAGGACATTTCTCTAGAAAATGCTACAGATGGTCAGACAAGAAGCTGGGGTCAATGGTGCTTTAAAAATCACCAATTATGATGTGGGAAATGAGCAGGTGAAGTAGAGGCGGAATGCATTAACTTCAAATGTTCACCAAACAATACCCCTGACCATGGCAAGCTCTTTATGGCTGATAGTGTTCAAAGATAACCTCAATCATATTATGTATAATGATGTCCTTATGCTCACTACTTGGGATGAAGAAAAATATACCAAGCCTTAAAAATTACCAAAGAAACCTAAACAGAGGTTTCTAAACCTTACAAAAAATATGTATCAATTAGGGGTTAAGCCTTCATACAGAATGTTTATTAACCTGCCTTTGCTCCATGACATACAAGCGGCTTTTCTAATAAAGACCTTAGAAGATAACTTTTCAGATATCTGCTCAAGTCTGAAGTAACACCTGAAATTGGGCAACAACCATAGTGATCACCCAATAAATACTTTTTCCCACTATAAATATATTTTTGTGGATTTGGCTATGATTAAGGTCCAAGTCTGGGCCATTATTGATAGTGGAGCTCCTATCAATATTGTAAGTACAAAATTGATTAAGAAGTTGAAGATTGCGCCTGACTTTGCCCATTATCAAAAATAAGGCATGGCAGGGGTGCATACAACTAAGTCACTTGGGGCATACAGTACCCTATCTCTACATTTTGGATTTATCATAATGAAAGCACCTGCCATAGTATTTCCAAATATGAACTACAATATTATAACCAGGGACTATGTTATGAGAGAGATTTGGAGGTGTTATGAATCACAAAGATGATACTTTTTTATTTTTATTTGAGGATGGCCGACCAGGGGACTGACACATCTGATATGTGGGAAAGGAAAGTAAAGAGGGGAGCACACCAAGTATTGGAACCAGAAAGGCAGGACGAGACATGGTACACTTGGGTGTGGCTAGTAGCCACGTGTTGTGGGTGACTATGGCCTTGAGAGACTTGACAGCTCAAGGGCTAGTAGGGCGTACCGCCTATAGAGATTGTGAGGTTTTTGGTGTCACATTGAAGGAACCAGATTATGAGTCAGTTACCCATCTGTTTCTTCCATTTGTGCTTTAGTGATCCGAATATCCAGGCTTGGAAGTGGTTGGCCAAAAGCCTGTGGAACCTGACGATAGCTTCGTTAATGTTGTGGAAGATCCCGTTGAAGGCATCAAGGGCAATTGTGTGAATGGACCATATTGCAATACTTACAATTAAAGCCCTTGGCGTCTGGGGGATAGGTGAGATTGTGTTGAGTGCTAGGATATAGTGGGATAGTCTGAATTCAGCTGATGGTGATTGTTGGAATAAGTGCATCACATTGGTCCAGATAATCTTGGACGGCGGGCACTCTTCCAGGCGGTGGGCCAGCGTGTTGTGTCTTCCGCAGATGGCGCATGATTTGAACATTGAGAAGGTGCGGTTGGCTGTTCTAAACGTGTGACGCATGTAGCGCCACACTGTAAAGCTCACTTGTGGGGATAAGAGGGGCAAGTGATGAGGTCCCACACCTTCCTTTGGGTGCTCAAGTCATATGGGACGTCTTGGTAATCTAGATAGTAAATCTGGGACAGAGGGAAGAATGGCAGTGGGGCAGGTGCGTTGGTCACAGTTTGTCCTCTGTGGAGTCGCATATACTCTATTGGTGGGTTAGTATCATCAAATTGTTGTGCATAGGAGAAACTCCAACCCCCTTGTCTTAGGGTGTACAGGACGCGTTTGAAGTAGCGGTTGGTGTTGTGCAGTCCTGTGGCTGTTGGATGTGTTGTTAGGTACTTCATCAGTGTTGTAGGGTTGGATGGGAACTTCAGATGTAGTGCCCTTGCAAAGTTAGTTTAGGCTGCCTTGGCCAAGTGGGGGATGGGTTTGGGTGACGTCGTCATAGATATCCAGGAGCCAAAGATTTGCGTTGCTCGTTCTGTGAAGGTGAGCAGCCCCATCCCGCCTTTATTCCGTGAGCCATACATGGTCTCCATCCTGACTGGTGCGCGGTATCCAGACCACAGCCAGTTTTACAGGAGCTTTTAGACTTCGTTGGTAAAGTTTGTGGAGAAAGTAACTGCATGAGCAGCAAACCAGAGCTTTGAAAATATCATGGAGTTGGCTAACACAACCCTTACAGCTAAATTAGTTTTACTCCTCCGCATGCTTGTAATTCTTTTTGTGATGTTGTCCTATATTTTGTTTCAATGGTATCAAGTGCATATCCGCTAGCCTCAAGCCATATTCCCAGATGACGGACTGGGTTGGTGGCGGGGTGGGGTGCGAAGGGTAAGCATATTGGTTTTATTGGGGTAGGTCTTTGTCTTGTGGTAGGATGTGCAGTGGGATGGTTTGGTCAGTTGTGGGAGGGGGGTCCAATTTGAGTTGAATTTGCCCATTACAATTACCCCTGTTTTCTGTTTGTTCAGCTTGGCGTTACTCACTGACTCATATTGGTGGATAATGCGCTCAATTGCTCTGGCATAACTATTGCCTGAGACGCCGACTACACAGTCATCAGTAAAGGCGAGCATTTTGGTTGATAGTTGTCCTTCCAACTAGATTCCAGAGAGCTTAAGTTTACTATACAGAGGAGAGGGTCAGGCTGAAATTGTATAGTAGGGGCTAAGCGGGTTGCCTTGTTTGAGGCCCCTTTGTGGGGTGATGGTATCAGTTAGAAAGCCTGGGCCTCTGATTGCAAACCTGGCCAAGCGTTTTAGGAGGAGCGCTAAGTTTATAAAGCGGGGCGGGAGGTTGAAGGCCTTTAGACATTGTTCCAAGTTGTCCCAGTGCACTCGGTTGTATGCTTTCTTTTGCTCTAGGAAAGCAAGGGCGCCTGTGGGGTTAGCTTGGCAGATGTTGGCTATGGTGTGAATATTATCCCAAAATGAGCGATTGGGGATAAAGCCAAACTGGTGGGGGGAGAGGGCTGTCTGTGCAATGCATCCCAGACGCTTAGCTAAGATTTTTGTTAGTATTTTAGTATCGGTGTTGGTGACAACAATTGGACGCCAATTGTTTAGGTCTGCCTGGTCTCCTTTTTTGAAGAGTGTGACCACATATGCATCTTGGCCGCCAGGTAGAAGGGCTGTGTCTTCTAGGCACTTGTACATAGTAGCTAGTAGTACTGGTGCGATGTAATCAAATATTTTTTGTATAATTTGTATGTGAGGCCATCAGGCCCAGGGCACTTGTGGCGCGGAGTTGATTTTATTACCTCCCATAGTTCCTCTCTAGTGATGGGTTTGGCAGGGTCTGGTTTATCAGCTATATTGTCAATATTAGCAGATGATAGAAATTTTTTTATTTTGATAGGTGCCACAAAATCCGCCATGTACAGGTCTGTGTAAAACCAGTGTAATTCAGCAAATATTTCGGATGGAGTGGACGCCAGTGTGTCATCTGCTCAATGGACATGTGTGCAGGTTGCCAATATTGAGATTGGTCTAAAGCGGTGGAAGAATTGGGCCGTGTGGGTTTCACTGGATAAAATGTATTTTGATTTTGTGCCATACTTTGATATAGTGCTGGTATTTTCTGAAGAGGGAGTTGACCTGTGCGGATGTTTGGAACCACAGGCGTCCCCATTGGGGTTGTATCTGTCATGGAAATGGCATAAGAAGTTTAGAATGGCCTGCCAGTCAGGGTGCATAAGCATCCAGAAAGCAAGCCAGAATGCCAGAGGCATTACTGACCATACGACTTGATATGGAGCTGGGAAATAGAATACCACAAAATGGAGGCGGAATGTCAGGGTTAGGAGTATCCCAACAGCAAACTACACAGAATAGATTTCTGACCCAGGGGTTCTGGTAACAGGGGTGGAAACTACTGGGATAGTTACTGCGATATTCTTGGTTGTTGAGACCATTTCTTTGGGGGTAAAAGAGAGGTGAATCTTCTCTTGTAGTTGGCGAACATAGGGCCATAAAATCCCTGTATATTGCTGCTGAAAGGTCATGAGAACTGGGTTGTAAAACCAAAAATTTTGGACTTGTTAGCCCAATTGGCGATAGAGGGAATTATATTAACCAAGAGAATTGGTAAGGCCCACCCTGAGTGCGGAGTGGCGGACCACCAGGCAAACGCCATATGGAATGTGGTTGAAGGGAGGGAGATAAAAATTTGGGGTTTTTCAATGAAATTCTTATTTGGGAAATAAAGTAAGAAAAATTGACCAACAATCTTCTCAGTGCCTTGCAACTGATTAAATAGTGGTCAATTGGTGAAAACATGGTCAGGATCCACAAATTTGGCCTAACTGGCGAATTGGATGGTAAAGGGGGGGTTTATTCTTTGGGAACCGTCATTGCAAAATTTGGCGGTGGGCTGAGTCTCTGTCAGTTTGACCTCAAATGTCTGGACCAGGGGTTGATTATGTTTCTGACGGTTAGCATGATGGCATTTGGCCCAACGAGTGATGGGAATCCCCAAGGCCATCCAATATAGGGATGGGACCATTTGGTTGGGAACGGGTTTGGGACAGCCAACCTGCCCGCGCTCAGTTGATTAACCATTTGTTTGGTCGATAGAGGCCCATTGGGCGCAACACCTGAATTACTATTGGAGGGTTTCAAACTCTCGGCGATGGCGCCTGATATTTGTTCTGCTGATTTTGGGGTCAAATTGGAACCATTGGGCGATGTGGCTGATGTTTCATTCTTCATTCTTTTACAGCCATTCAAATTTCAGCCATCAGCCTGATTGCCACCCAAATTAGATCTGACTGATTTCAGTTCAATAATCTCAGCACATATTTCACTGATTCCCTACAATAGTTCTGCTGAGGTGAGTGAGGAAATTGGGGGTGGGATCTGAAGTGGACAGGCTGTCACCCATCGCTCATCAACTATGTGGGCGAGATCGCCTTGGGTGATGAGGGGTACTGCCATCCTCTTCGGTGTTTTCTTACTTGGGAACAGAAAGATAGCTTGATCAAGAGCCAAAGGACACTCCCCAAGACTTACAGTATCCCTTGTGGGGTGCATTGTTCTCTAAGAGTTGGAGCTGTCTGATAGCCTTATTGATTGTCACGGATGTTGCAGCCAGCTTTCTGGAGTTCAAGTGAGAGGCTTTCTTGGTTACTCTAGTCTTGAAAACTTCCCACTTGGCGATAGGATTTCCTGTAGGTGATCATTTTTTGTTTGTGTTGTTATCACCTTCTCAATCCAAAGTTTGAGCTCTGGAAGGTGGATAGTGCTTGGATGAACCTTGTGCCAGGTTGGTGGCTTTTGGTATTTTGCTGCGGATGATAATTTTATTGAAACCATTTGGTGGTTGGAGAGGGGGATAATTGTTGTTGTAAAATTTGATACACAGTGATGGAAGTCTACAGGGGCAAGCATCAGGTCAATCTGAGTCATTGAGACCAGTTGGTTGTTGTTGTAGTGGGGCCTCGTCATGTTGGCCAGCATGGTGGCCTGTTTGGGGATGGTGTCATACAGGCCCAGCGTTGCCTTTAGTATGTGAAATTCCATGTGGCTGCGGGGTATGGCCTTTGTTTTGGGCCAGCAGTTAGTTATGGGATTAAGCTGACAATTGAAATCCCCCACAAAAAATGTTGTCTTAGCAAAGGGGATCAAGAGGATATTGTAGAAAGATTTTTGGCGGTCATTTGGATCATTTGGGGCATAAATGCACGCCATGGTGAAATTTTCTCCATTCCACTCAACATCCGTTAGAAGCAGCTGTCCCTCCAGGAGGGAGGATGTGCTTCAGATATTAACTGAGGAAGTTGCAGTTGGATCAAATTACCACCCCACAGTGGTAATTCCAAAAGAATTTAGCTGGGAGGAGCATGGTTGACCATGACTCCTCCTCCCCCAGTGGACAGTGGGGTTCTTGGATGGCCAAGATGTCCATGGGGATGTTGTGCAGGAAAGACATCTTTTTTGCCCTAGGGCGTGGGGCTTTGGCTCCCACAATGTTGAGCGTCCCTATAGTGATTGCATTAATCCGCACATCAGGAATGTTGGGGCGACCCACTGGGGTCACCCCGTTCCTTAGTAGTATGGGTCATACTATGAGTTTGGGGAAATCAGATAGGATGGTTCCAGCATGTTGCTCAGTGGTTGTAGCATCAGTTTTGTTTGGTTTCTTTGGGCTCAGATTACTCCGTGGAGTTTGGCTCTGGCGTTGATTGTGTTGTGCTCCACCAGCGTAAAATTTTCCGCTACTTACCTGTGGGATAGATGTGTAGAAGTTAGGTGTCAGGGCAGCTGGGTTTTGTGTGGGAGCGTTGTCACTTTGTGATTGGCTGGGATGATCTTCCATATTGTACTCAAGGACCACATTGTTGCCAGATGCATGTGATTGGCTAGAGGATCCACAGTGGTGCTAGGTGGTTCTGCTTCAGTGTAATTGGAGGCGTCTGATTGGCTGTGTTTGAAAAATTTGCTTTAATTTTGGTGAATTTATGTGGGGGGTCTGAAAGGTTATTTCGCCGCACTGCTGTGGCATCTGACTAGTTTGGTCGGGTGAAATTGTGGTGTGGGCTTGGGTTCTGGCGGAACTCATGGCCTGCTTATGGGCAGCCTGTGCACGACGGCGATCCTTGCATGAAATGGGTTTGACTAAAGTGATTTCAGCTCTTTTGCCCCACTGGAAGGCGTAAGTGGCGTCCAGAATTTTTCCAAAGGTTGTGCTTGTTTCATCCATATTATCCTCACAAAATTCCGGTGCTTCTACCCCACATTTGATGGGGAACGCGTAGTCTTTGTGGCCTAGAGCTGAGCAGAAGCCGCAGATGGGCGGAGTGTGTTCTGGTGTGATGTGGAAGGGGCGAGATATGCTGCTGTCAGGGAGATTGATGGTCGCCATGCATGGAATGAGGGTGATATATTCTATCACGTCCTGGTCAGGTTCAATAATGACTATTGCCTTCCCTGTGCATAGGTGGGGCAAGAGGGGAAATTTTTCAAATTCAAATTGTTTAATTTCGCCATAACTTTATAGGCCCATGTGGAGCTTGTCCTCAAGGATATCTCAGTGCACGGTGCTCAGGAGTCAGTCAAATACAGTGAACATGTAATTTTCCTCATTCCATCATGTGCACACCATTTGGATAATGCGATCTTCATTGTTAATTTTTATGCAAAATTTGGTTTTTGCTGCATCCGCTGCTTCCTCCGCGGTCATGAACCTGACATCCACCCATCCTCTATGTAAATTTTGAAAAATTTACTGAGATGGTGTTTGGGAAAATTGCAGAGAAGGCCTCCCCCATTTTTTCTCATGACTTAAGGGAGGTATCGCTGACCATAGTTCTAAGGCCATGCTCAAGGGAGAACAAGGGTTGGTAATGTTTGTTTATTGTGAAAGCGCCCATTTTTTGTAAAAACTGTAAAACTCCAGGTGCAGCACTATGCTCACCCTTTTTTGGGGGAGGTTATCCCAACGTGCTGCCAGGGAATTTTTCTCCGACAGGTTGGGTGGGTTTAGGGCCTTTTGTGCTGGCCACTTTTGCCCGGCTGGTGTTGGTGCATACAAATTCGCTCATTTTTCTGGTTGATTGTCAAATTTGGATAATTTGCAGAGAATAGTGTTACTAATAGTGATAGTAACAGGAAAGAAAAGCAGAAGATGATACTTTTAATATTCTCAGTCAGACTATACTGCTGAACTATAACAAAATAAAGTAGCTGAGAAAAAGAAGTCCAGTCTTAATTAACTGGCCTACATGGGAAAAAAATTTAATTGAGTATGTAAAAGCAAGATCAAAAATTATATCATTGACCATGCAAATCAATGAGTCAAAGGGCTTTTTTCTTCAGTCTAATCGCATGTTTTCATATTCTCAGTAACTCAAGTGGTCATTCCTACTGGACTGGAAACTAAAGTTTCAGAATGACTTTATGGAGAAATATATCAACTATGGTCCAGAATGAAATTTGAACAAACATTGCACCTGTTATATCATTTCTGGCCATTATGAAATCTTTTTATACACAAATTTGTAAGATTGGCCCATATCAATTATTAGACATCAAATAATCAATTTTTGCGTCTATTTACTACCTCCATAATCAACTCATTTCACAATTTTGGAAGTCTTGACATATTATAACTTACTGATGAGGATATAGGTAGCATTAAATTTTCTTTGTCCCAAAGACTGATTTTAGTAAACTAACTAACTTAGAGAAGAGTTAAGCTCAGGAGCAATTTTATATAGGGAGGTATCTGCACAAGATGATTTTGACCCAGGATATGCTAGATATGTCATCCACACTATCATTACCAGATATTATGAACAAATTTATTATGCCCAATCAAACGCTCAAAATAATCAGAAGGAGCTGTCTTAAAGGAGATTAAAATCTCCTCAATTGCGGCATGCTAGTGTCATCAAAAAGCCTTGGCTGTGCCAATTTTAATATTAAAAAAGAAGGGCGAAAGCAAATGAGTATCTTTAGATTACTGGAAATTAAACAACATCACTAAAAAGGGCTTGTATCCTTTACCAAAAATTGATAATGCATTGGACAAGCCAGTAATGCGAAATTCTTCTTGGCAATGAAACTCATTAGAAGGTATTAACAAAATTTAAAATGGACAAAGAAGAGCATTAAGGTTTGCATCATAAACCAAGAGGGCCTATTCAATCTAACAAGGATGCTTCAAGGGCTATGCAATGCCCTGGCCACATTCTAGAGAGCCATGGTCACAATAATAGAGAAAATAAAGTTGTCATGTTTACTAGTGTACCTTGACGACAATGAGTTTTCAGTTACAATTTTGACGACTACCAGAAACACTTGAAGGAGGATTTTAGAAGACTAGCAGCTATAAACTTAAAAATCTGGCCCAGAATGTTTCATTTCTTCAATAATTAACTGGAATAACTTGGCTTCACAATCGACAAGGTGGGACTTCAGCCACAACCATTTAAGTTAGATGCCATATCTAAGATGAAAAAGCCCAAGTCAAAGTGCAACATCCAAGTTATTAGGGCATGATTAGTTGCTACCACCAATTCATTACCAATTTTGCACAACTTGTGGAACACTTTTCTATCTACTCAAGGATATGACCCTTTTTACTAGAGCATTGGCTTTCCAAGAAGAATTTTATCATCTTCAATTTGCAATATTGGCGGCCACCATCATACAATATCCAGACTTCAATCATAGATTTATTGTTAAGACTGTTGCATCACTTACAGCAGTTGGAGCAGTTTTATCTCAGATTGGTAAGGATAGTGAAGAACATCCTATTGCCTTTGCTAGTCAGATCTTAAACTTATATAAGAGAAACTATACAATGATGGAATGAGAATTCTTACTGGTCATATACACCTAAAAGCAATTGCAGGTCTAACTTCATGGCACTAACTTTACTGTTGTTACTAATCATGCGCCCCTAATATGGTAAAAAATTGAGGGAATTTGAGGGCCAAATGGCCCATTAGGCGTTAGAGTTTTAAGCTTAGAATTACACAATTGAGCATCGTACAAGGGTGAAGAATTATCACGCCAACTGCTTGTCATGTTTTCCCACTATCACATCGCTTAGTTTGGCTGCTGATGAATTGTTTAAGAGGATGATCAGTGGAGAGTATTAAGATGAGCCCAAATAATTCCAAAAGCTATCATTGGACTTATGACAAGATACAATAATTGAGAATGGGATAATTTACAAGATTATGAAGGTAAAAAGTATTTATTCCTTGACCATAAGCCCAAACAAAAATT